>CM067170.1:15918827-15976327 GCA_034093135.1 Erigeron breviscapus
CAATTGAAAGTGAAAGTGGGTATATATAGGAGAGAGAATGTGGAACCCAAACGGTTTATTTGAAATTATCAAATATAATTTTGATCGGTTCTGAGATCCGCATTAATTACATCACATCACACATAAATGTGTGACGGTTTACAACCCACAAACAGTATCAAGTTGCACTTTTTGTCTTCCCAAGGTAAAAATACCATCATTACTTTGAAAAATTTACATGCCACGTAGGATTATAAGATAAATATCTTTAAAAAGTTTGCTTACGTGGCACGCACAATGACCAAGTATTTAAAAAAAATATTATGACTCATTTCAGTGCATCTGGAGGTTGACTGGACACTCCAGTATCACTGGTGGATTAGTCCAGTGATGCATGTACTGATTGTACTGGAGCTTAGGAAGGGAATTGTTCTTTTTCCTTTGAACCTGGGGTTCATTAGAAACAGTCTGAGGCAAAGGTTTATGCTTATTAACCTTTTTAACTGGAGCAGTCATCTGGGATGCTCCAGTCTTGACCTCCAAAAATTGAGCTGGTATTATACAAGATTTTGGGATAGAAGGTTCATCATATATGGTACTTGGTCTAACCTCCTCTGGTAACCGGTCAATAACTGGTATTAATGCTGCAATATGAGTATTTCCATCCAGATATGCACGTTTTTGGGATGGAAATTGGTTTACTCCAACATCATATGGCTTTCTTGTTTCAAGCCATGATTGAATAACCTGTTTTTCTTTTTGCAAAATTATTTCCAGGTCATGTTTTTCTTGAACCAATTGTTCAGTTACCAAAACTTGTGCTTGAAATGCCAGTTTAATATCTTGAAGTTCTTTTAATTTTGATTTTAAAGCAGCCATTTCAGAGGAATCTGTTTCTAGACCATTTAGACTGTCAAATCTAACAGTTTCCACAAAAATTAAATCAGAATTTAGAGCTTCAGCAATGTCCAATTTAAGTTCAGGATCAGTTTCATTATCATAATCACTAACCTTTTTAATAACATGTCTACCCATCGACCAGATGTGACATCATCCTTCACCAGATGCTCTTGATCTGCCAGAGCCATAAAACAACAGTCTCTTTCCTCTTCTTCATCGACTGACGAATCATCAGAGGGAACCCATGCTTCTTTAGTGGTTGCTATCATGCATTTATTATTATCTTCCATTTGTTTAGACAAGAGAGCAATTTGAGCCTTAAGCTTTTTGTATTTCAACTTATAGCTATCATCAGGCTTGTTATAAAAAGCAGTTGGACCAGACTGAGAGACAAACTGACTGGACCTGCACTCTTTCATGAAATGACCTTTTCTGCCACACTTAAAGCATGTCAGATTGGTCTTGTCAGTGGAAGAACTGGGTGCATGTGTCCAGTGGGCCTATTTGCTCTGGCCTTAAAACGGTTAAACGTTTTGGCCATCATTGCAACCAGGTCATCACTGTCAGTTTCATCACAGTCTGGAGAGATTAACAGACTCCAGAATCCATTAGTTCAGACATCATCTTCTTCATAGAAAATACATTCTCAGAAGATATTAATGCCGCACAAGGTGGTACAGTATTAGTGACCACTGTGGAACTACTGGAAGCATGATTAAAAGAATCTTTTTCTGCCTCAATCCTCTGGGCTTGATTTTCTTCAGTGAATCTGAAGGCTCCATACAATGTTGACAAAGTATGGGAATGCAAGGTTTTACCTTGCATCAAGACCAGAATCATGTGAGACCATTTTGTTGGAAGAATATCACAAAATTTCTCCAAAAGTATATCCTTGTCTTTTTCTACCCCTAGTCCTCTTAACTGGTTTATACCATAAATCTGGTGTAAGTACCAGTAAGGGACTCATTGGGGAGAGCAAAAAAATGACTCATACTTTTTGTTTAAGGAGACTTTTCTGGTAACAACAGTATCATCACCTCCCTCATGCTGGTTCACCAGTTCATCCCACATGCTTTTGGCACTGGGATAGAGAACTAATGTGGGAATAAGAGTTTCTGGAACAGTCCCGAGGATCATATTTTTAAGAAGTGTATCAAGATTTACTAATCTTTTCTCCTCTTCGGACCAGTGTTCCTCTCTCTTTTCCCTTCCACTTCTTGATCCAGTAGGGTCAAGAAGTGCATTGATAAGAAGTCTTGGCACATAGGGTCCTTCATTTAAGATTTTCATCATATTCCTTTCAATACCAGTAACATGCAATATTATCCTAGCTTTCCACGTACCAAATTCATCACTGCTCCCATTGAATTTAGGAACAGGATTATTTGAATAATGCACATGCACATGTGGAGAAAGAGGAGGAGGAGGTGGTGGATTGTTATTTCCAGTGGGTGGGTCATTAAGATTAGTTTCATGAGTTTCTTGAGTATTTTCTGGGATTGCCATCGCGAAACAGATCTAGGTAAGTATATTAACCTTCTGCTCTGATACCAATTGTAAAGTCCCTCACACGATGGTTTAACCCACGAGTGTAAAATAACAAGTCAAGTATGAACTAGAATCGGACTAGTATTACTTTAAATATAAATGCAAGAATATAAATAAAGCAATAAACGACTTAAGCAATATTTAAACAAGTAAATAAATGATGGAACACAAATGTAATTTTCAAGTGTATTTTCTTTATTGATGATAAACAAAATACAAGATTGTGGCGGAACCTAGATATTACAAGTGTAAATATCTAAACAATCTTTGAATTACAAGTGATCTATACTTGCTAAATAATCTCCTTTGATCGATATACTTAGAGTTGTGAAGTATAACTGTTTAGATCGAGAGTATTTAAGCAAGTTCACCAAATTGCTAAAAAGTAATTTGAACGAGTAAATATGACTTTGTATTTATAGGCAGATAAATTCAACAATGAATTTATTTGCCGTACAAATATGGTTGCATGCATTTAATGAACCGACAAGGTTATTAAATGCATTGGTTAAGGTACAAGGATAAAGTCCTTTTAACCAACCCACTTTACACACGTATGTACTTTTATCAATAGACAATTGGGATGTCCGTGTAAAAGTGTGTAAAGGCATAAAGTCAATTCCTCGATATCAGTGTTCAGACTTGTAAGGTCTAGAACACTGACAATCCTCCAGTGTACAGATCTGGTAAGACTTCCAGTGGACTCCGCCATTTGTTAGTCTTCTTTATTCTGACTTAAGTCTTTGACTTCAGTGAGAACGTCTTCAGTAGAGTAGATCTGGACTGGGGTGAAGTCCAGTGAGCTCATCTGGAGAATACTCCAGATTTCCTATACAAGTATTTTGCTCACTGGTCTTCAATTATTTCTGAACAAATCTTCAGAGGGACTCCAGATCCAAGTCTGGAGTAGGTCAGTAATCATTTCTGGACAGATCTTCAGTAAGGCTCCAGTAGTCGAGTCTGGAGCGAGTCCAGTAAATCTGGACCTAACAATACCTGAAAAGTGTACTAAACAAGGTCAACACTAGGTTGGTGAGTTCGTAGTAATGGCTCACAAGGAACCATCGTCAATCAATCACAATATGAACAAGAATAAGGCAAGTAATAACTTACGAGACATCCATATATTACACATGTGTGAGTCCCTTAAGTTCGAGACGGTTAACCTAGAAAGTGTAAAATACAACAAGTCTAATAAGCACTAGATTGGACTAGTATTACTTGTAAATAAATGCAAGAATATATAAACAAAGTAATACAAGACTTAAAGCAATAAAAAGTAAAGTGGAACATTATGTATTTTTCATGGGTATTTCATTTATTGATGTTTAAATAAAATACAAGGTTGTTGTGGAATCAAGATAATACAATAAAGTATGTATCCTAACAACCTTTGAATTACAAATGATCTATATTTGTCAAATAGCTCTTTAGGATCGAGATACTTAAAGTTGTGAAGTATCCCTGTTTAAGATCGAGAGTATTTTAGACAAATTCACTTTCATGCAAAGTGTATGCTTAAAAGTATTTTTTAAGGAAATGACTTTGTATTTATAGGCAACAAAATTCACCAGTGAATTTTGTTGCCGTACAAATATGGTTGTATACATTTAATGATCCGACAAGAACATTAAATGTATTAGATAAGAATAAGGATAAAAGTCACATCAAGTGCAAGTGTATCCTATTATCCAACCACCTTAACACACGTATACTTTGTTAAAGAACAAGTGGATTGTTCTTTGGAAAGTGTGTTAAAGGCTAAAGTCAAACCTCGATATTAGTGTTCAGACTTGTAGGATCTAGAACACTAACAATCCTCCAGTGTGCAGATCTGGTAAGACTTTCCAGTGGACTCCGCATTTGTTAAGTCTTCTTCCTTCAGACTTCAGTCTTTGACTTCAGTCAGAAGTCTTCAGTAGAGTAGATCTGGACTGGGGTGAAGTCTTCAGTGAGCTAATCTGGAGAATGCTCCAGATTACCTATACAAGTATTGCTCACTAGTCTTCAATTATTTCTGGACAAATCTTCAGAGGGACTCCAGATTCCAAGTCTGGAGTAGGTCCAGTCGAACATGTTTTCTGGTCAAATCTTTCAGTGAAGCTCCAGAAGTCGGGTCTGGAGTGAGTCCAGCAAAACATGTTTCTTGACTTATCTTCGATAAGGTTCCAGTAGTCCAGTCTGGACCAGTCCAGTAGGTCTGGACTAAATCTGGACCTACAAATTCCCCCTATTTGTTTAGAAATAATGCAATTTTTCAGACTTATAGATATACAAATTTGTATGCCTGGAAAACACTTGGTCGATTTAAGTCTAAATAATCTAAGTTACTGGAAAAACACTTTATAGATCATGAGTGTTTTCAGTTTCATCTTTTAAGTTCTAACTTAGACTAAATCTGGTCATTTACTTATAAAATATAAAAAATTGCAACTATTATTACTTTCATCAAAAAGGAAAATAATTACAACTTTCATAGACAAATAATTACAACAAGTACAATGATAAGATTCAGGCCCTTCTTCTAGATATCCTTTCTGGTGCATCTTCAGAAGCCTTCCTCTTGGGAGATGGAGATGATAATGGAACAGACACTGGTGGTCTCAGACCCAACACAGCTTCCATTTGTTTAATTCTCTTCCAGACCTTCTCAATCCTCTTCATAAAGGCCTTTACGTCTGGAGAGAGATCAGTCTTGCCTTTGAAAGTCATTCCAATCTCCTTTAGTTCAGTCCATCCAAATGCTTGGACTGAAGTATCTTTTCTTTCATCAGTAAAGTTACCTTATCTGGTCAACTTTACATTAAACCTGGTCATACCTTGATGATGTTCAGCCAGTGTGATTTCAGCATTTATAATCCTTCTTGCATTGGCCCTGAACGTCATCATTTCTTCAAACTTAGCCTTTTGCTTAGCCAACTGAACCATATCTTCAGTTTCCATGGATACACCACTCTGTTGTCCTTCAGTGGACTGGTGTTCTATTGATCTTCAGAGTTGTATCCAGAGGAATAAAGGTGCTAACATCACCATCTTTTATTGCCTTCAGTTGTTTGGCAGTAAGCTTGGGCAGACCAGTAATCCTTTTCCTATATTCCAGTTCCAGAGCACCAGCATTTCTTCTTATTTTCTTCTGGAGGCTTACCAGCTCCTCCTTTCTCTGTCTGATCAACTCTGGAATGGTTACACCATAAATCAAGGAATCATATACCTGTTCTTCCTCTGCATAGAACGAGCGTATATGTACATCATTCAGTGCATCAAGACATTGTTGAACTCTGGGATCCTCCTTCATCCTTTTAAACACTTCAATATTTATGCCAAGTCTTCCAGCATTGTAGGAATCCAGAGTACCCATTGTAGCCATATCCCTATGATGGGCCAGCAGTTCATTTTTCTGGTTTGTCTTGAAAATTTCTATCATGATACACTGTTGTTGTAACTTCCTAGATGTTTCATTGTCAACATCTTCAAACTGTTCTTCCTCTTCACCAGACACCATCTTTTCTTTCCCTTTAACTGCCTTCAGTGTGGTAGGGATGTCTGGGAAGGATTCAAACTGGGGCTCGGCTTCAGTACCAGCAGCCTCTTCTTCAGTCTGCACATTGGCTTCAGTGCCAAGTGCTCTCTGGGCAATTACGTGCACTGGCATCAGTACCAGTCACTTGTTTTCTTTGAACTGCTTTCTGTAGCGACTGCCCTTACAACCTATTTCTTCTTCCTTATCAACCCTTCTTGTTCACCAGTTGATGGAACTGACTATTTTTCCCCCTTGGAATGATCTCCAGTCCTTGACTTTAGATCATTCCATAAATCTTCCATCATTTGCCTGTCTACTGAAAAAGTTCTTCCAGTAACTGGATTAGCATCAATCACATTCTTCTTGAGTTCCAGGACTTCCTTTTTCAAATTTTCAATTTGTTGTGGCAAGTCCTTAGGCAACTTCTCATCCAGTAGCTTCTCAAATTGTGGTAAAACCCCATCATAAATACTACGAAGGACAGTCCCAGAAACTTCTTCACATAACTCTTTCAACATGTTGTTTCTGAACTTCCTTGTACACTCATCACTTATAACACTCACAACTTCTCTGGTCCAGTGTGGGCCTACTCTCCAGAGAGCTTACCCTGAAAACCAAATTCTGAACCTCTTCTTTCAGCCCTGCCAGTCCACCAGTGACTGCACTCTGAACAGAAGACACCATTTTGGATTCCAACCCCTGGACTGCCACTTTAAAGTTTTCAGAATTTTGATTGGTGGCCAGTACCAGTTCATCCAACTTCTCGAACACTAACTTCTCATTCCCAGCAAACAAGTTCATTTCTGATGAAAGATTATTGGACAACAAAGACTTGAAATCAGAAATAACCTGGGAAGATGAGTGCAGTGATCTCTCCAGGTCCGCCACCTTACTAAGAAGGCCTTGGACCTCGGTTGAGGAAGAAGTGGAGAGACCAGTGGGTGGTTCCAGATGAGAGGTCATTCTCTCCATTACTGGTACTTGTGCCCAGACTTCTTCAGATTCAACATTTGTTGAGTCTGGCACACTTTGTTCGGTTGGGTTGACTGGAGTGAAATATGAAGTTGATTGAGGAATTGAAGGTGGTGGTGGTGGTGGCATTGATTCTGGTGGGGGTTGAGTGGATTCTGGTGGTGGCATTTCTGGTGTATTTGAAGGTATTTCTGGTGAAGGTGTTGGCATTTCAGGTTGATTTTCTTCTTCTTGAACATCTTCACCCAGAAAGTTTAAGTTCACATCGAAGCCTTCAGACATTGGGGAGTCAACATCATCCCATTCTTGAATGTTCCCAACTGCCTGTTCACCAGACTGTTCACCAGTCTCTACACCAACATCAACATTTAAATCTAGTGGAGCCTCCTGCTCACCAGAAGCATGTTCTTCAGTTGAACATCTTCAAACTTCAACAACCTGGCCAATATCTTCTTGTACAACAGCCTGGACTTCAGTGTCCACTCTCTGTTCAAATTGTACAAGAGATTCAATATTTTCTTCAAAGATAGGAGAACCATCAATATTTATTGTATCACCAGGATGGGTTGATGGGTTTACCTGGACTCCTCCCCTCATCAGACGCCTATGAGTTCTTGGACGTCTGGAAAGCTCAACAACTGCTTGACTTGAACTTTCTGGAGCCACTTGCCTTATGGGTTGTACAGCCTCTATTATCTGTACATCATCACCAGATGGTCCTTCAACATCTTGAACTCTATCTGGACCCATTTCAACTTCTTCCCTTTGGAAGGAAAGCATGGACTGAGGAATATCTACCTCATCCACTGCTGGAGACCTAAGATTGACTAGGTCCCTCATATACTCACTCACAGAAAAGTGAGTAGTATTCATATCATACTGGTCGCCTAGTGCATTCTTGAACATCAGTGAAAGGAATCGAATATAAGGAATGAATGGCTTTCTTCCTTTCACTTTTAGGCGCTCAACCAGGTCGTCAAAAAGAATTTGGGCAAAATCAACCCTTAGCCCAAACCACAAGCAATAGGCAATCTGGAGGTGGGTTTGATTAATCTGGTCTAACCCTCCAGAGCTGCCTCCTAGACACTCAACGATATGCGTGAAGAAATATCTCCACGAATCTGTCAATTTACTCATATAAATAGTCCCCTTTCTGGATAGCTGCCCATGCTCATCCATAATATCTGTATGCCCCATTATTCTGCATACTTCCCTTGTGTTGATACCAGTGGGAAGCTCTATCGGCAACTCATTCTGTTCATGATAGTTCAACTGGAGAACAGACCTGAGAAGACTAGCTGTGAAACCAAGGGATCTGGTACCTCCCTTGAGAGTATAGTTGATCGATGAAGTTTCATCGTCATATGTAGCCGTGTACCAGAATTCACACAAATACTCGTGGTAATATTAATGCACCATAAAATAGGCAAGAGAGAAAGAACGATAATCTCCCAATGAGCGATTGGGCATCATGAACACTGGACAAAGAGAGTCTTGCCTTCCAGTTATTCATATTAATTCTTATGGCACTTGCCTCAAGATTGATGTGAGGTGCCCTGTCAACATTATCCGAAGGAACAAATTCATTTGCAAGCAGATTTCTAAGAGTTCTTGACTGTCTAGGTGCCATTTGAGAATAGATGAAAATGAAATTGAATATTTAAGGTTATGAAGAATTTAATGAATTGCAGTTAATATAAGAGATAAAAATGATTGGAAAATGAATGAAGAAAGAAATAAATGAAGGAATTTGAAAGATTTGGGAGTTATGTTCGAAGTAAATGAAATTGAAAGTGAAAGTGGGTATATATAGGGGAGATAATGTGGAACTCAAACGGTTAATTTGAAATTATCAAATATAATTTTGATCGGGTTTTGAGATCCGCATTAATTACATCACATCACCCATAAATGGGTGATGGTTTACCGCCCACAAAAACTAATCAACTTGTACTTTTTGTTTTCCCAAAGTAAAAAGACCATCATTGTTTTGAAAAATTTGCATGCCACGTAGGATTCAAGATAAATATCTTTGAAAAAGTTTGCTTACGTGGCACATACAAAGACCAAGTATTTGAAAATATCATGACAAATTTCAGTACATCTGGAGGTTGACTAGACGCTCCAGTATCACTGGTGGATTAGTCCAGTGAACATGTACTGACGGTACACTGGAGGGACACTCCAGTAAAGTACCAGTGAAACCATTTTTGAAAGACTGGTAACCTCAAACGTGCACGTCAACTAATATAGACAAATGAGAGGGACACATTTACAAGAAGACAAAAAGTCAACTCAAACACGCACTTCAACCTATCCAGTTACCAGTGAGAGGGACATATTTACAAAGCACCAGTAATATTTTCTGAAGAATTTGTCCAGTGAGAAAATAAATTCCCCCTGAACTTAAACATTTTTAAGAGAAAATATTTTTCAAGTCTTCCCTGGAATGTTGCTCCAGAAATCTAATAATTGCAAAGATAGTACACAATGGCGTTCAATATCTGAGCAATCACCAGATTTAAGGATTTAACATTCCCAACTCACCAACAAGATATTCAAAAGTTTTGACATCCAGAGGTTTTGTAAAAATGTCAGCGAGTTGTTTGTCAGTGGGAATAAAATGGAGTTCAATGTTGTTTTTCATAATATGATCGCGAATGAAATGGTACCTTAGATCGATGTGTTTTGTTCTGGAGTGCATGACTGGATTGTTTGAGATAGCTATGGCACTGGTATTATCACAAAAGATTGGAGTCTTTGAATATTTAATACCATAATCAAGCAAATGGTTCTTCATCCAGAGTATCTGAGCACAACAACTGGCTGCAGACACGTATTCAGCTTCAGCAGTGGATAATGAAACTGAAGTTTGCTTCTTACTGGTCCAGCTGACCAGTTTGCCAACTAGGAAATGACATCCACCAGTTGTGGATTTCCTATCTATCTTACAACCTGCATGATCTGAATCTGAATAACCCATTAGATCCATGCCTGAGCCTTTGGGGTACCAAAGACCTAGACTGGGGACACCTTTAAGGTACTTCAGTATGCGCTTTACAGCAAGCATATGAGATTCCTTTGGATTGGACTGATATCTGGCACATAAACATGTTGAAAACATAATATCTGGTCTACTGGCAGTTAAATACATCAGTGAACCAACCATGCCTCTATATACAGTGGTGTTCACTGGTTTGCCATCTGGATCAGAGTCCAGTGTCAGTGGTGCAGAAATAGGAGTTGGTTTTGATGGTGAAGAGTTCATATCATATTCTTTAAAAGATCTCTAACATATTTTTCCTGATTAATAAAAATGCCATCTTTGTTTTGTTTAATCTGGAGTCCAAGAAAATATGTTAATTCACCCATCAAACTCATTTCATATTCAGTGGACATGATTTTTGAAAATTTCTTGCACATGTTTTCATCAGTAGACCCAAAAATAATATCATCAACATAAATTTGTGCCATTAACAGATTACCTTTTTCATGAAGAATAAATAAGGTATTGTCAATTGCACCTCGTTTGAAACCATTTTTCAACAAATGTTTAGTCAGAGTATCATACCAGGCACGTGGGGCTTGTCTGAGGCCATATAGCGCTTTGTCCAGACGATATACCCAATGTGGATGCTTGTCATCAATGAAACCTGGAGGTTGTCTGACGTAAACTTCTTCTTCAAGCTTCCATTCAAGAAAGCACTCTTTACGTCCATCTGGTAGACCTTGAACTGATGATTAGCAGCGAATGCTAAGAAGATTCTGATCGCTTCAAGTCTAGCCACTGGAGCAAATGATTCATCAAAGTCGACATCGGACTGGCAGTAGCCTTGTGCTACCAGTCTGGCCTTGTTTCTGATTACGTGGCCATCTTCATCTACTTTGTTTCTGAAGACACATCTTGTTCCAATTGGTTCTTTCTTTCCAACTGGGAAAGGAACCAGATACCATACTTTGTTCCTTTCAAACTGGTGAAGCTCTTCTTGCATAGCAGTCACCTAGTTTGGATCTTCCAGAGCCTCGTCAATCTTCTTAGGTTCGTTCAGTGATAAGAAACTGACATTTAAGCATTGATCATTGGAGGCTCTTCTGGTCTGAACACCACGACTGGAGTCACCTATGATCTGATCAATAGGGTAAGCTTTTGTCCATCTGGAGTACTGACCAGGATTGTTACTGACAACAATATCAGTGCAAGAATTCAGTTGAGTCTCCTCTGAAGTTGCTTCAGGAGAAGGTTCTTCATAAACTACTTCAACATCTTCATCTGATTCATTTAAATCACGATTTGCATCATGAAATTCTTCATATGAAGGCATTTCTTGTAGTATAGGTTCAGTTTGAATTACTTCATTTGAACACAATTCTGGTATGCTCTCAACTGACACTGATACTGGGGGAGTAGTACGCACATCTGAACCAATATTAATTTCAGTGGGTAGTTTGAAAATAATAGAGGGATAGAATGGAGTACTACTGGCGAGCTTCTTTTTCTGAACAGGTTCCAGATCAGGATGACTGGAAACTGTGTCTGGTGAATCATCCATTTTGTCGTTTATTGGATCAGATTCACAAAAGACAATTGGAGTAACTGGGGGAGTGTCAAGGACTGGCTTCTTATTGATTGAGGCATTTGATTCATCAAATGTTACATGAATTGACTCATGGACCTTCTCCAGTCTCTTGTTATAGACTCTGAAGGCCTTGCGAATGGCTGAATAGCCTAAGAAATACCCTTCATCAGCTTTGGCATCAAATTTGCCTAGCTGACTGGAGTCGTTCAGGATGTAAACTGGACATCCAAAAACGTGAAAATAACCAATATTTGGTTTTCTATTTCTTAAGACTTCATAGGCTGTCTTTTTGTGTCTTTTGATGTACACTGATCGATCTGGGTGTGGCAAGCAGTTGCAATTGCTTCCGCCCAGAAACTGGTAGACAGTCCAGATTCAGCAAGCATACTCCTGGCAGCTTCTATCAGCGTTCGATTTTTCCTTTCCACAGCTCCATTTTGCTCTGGAGAGCGGGCTGAAGAGAAGTTCTGGGAGATGCCAGTGTCAGTACAGAATGACTCCAGAGTTGCATTCTGGAATTCTGTTCCATTGTCACTTCTTAACTGACACACTTTTCGACTGTACTTGAGCTCAATTTGCTTGATAAGACTGATGATTTCAGCAGCAGCTTCACTTTTAGACCTCAGAAAGATCACCCAACAATATCTGGAGAATTCATCTACGATCACCAGGGTGTATCTTTTACCAGCACGAGTCTGAACATTCACTGGAGCAAAGAGGTCCATATGAAGCATATGAAGAGGTTCAGATATGCTGAAATTCTGTCTGGTCTTGAAACTGGTACGTTTTTGCTTACCCATCTCACATCCTGGACATGGCCTTTCCTTTTTGAAGGAAACTGAAGGTATCCCATCTGCAAGTTGTTTTCTGGACAACTTATTAATGTTTTTGAAATTTAAATGGGATAACCTTTTATGCCATAACCAGTTTGTGTCTTCATCAGCTTGAGTATAGAAACACTGCTCATCTGGAGAGCTTTCCATATCCATCACGTACACATTCCCTTTTCTGGGAGCAATCAACACTACCTTCCAAGTCCTTGTTGAATACGATGCCCTGAGCAACATTGAATAAGACTTGATAGCCATCGTCACACAGTTGACTTACACTGATCAAGTTATATTTCAAACCATTCACAAATGCAACTCGTCTGAACTTGACTTGTCCATTGTTCAGAACACCATATCCCTCAGTCTTTCCACAACCATCATTTCCAAAAGTGATAGAGGGTCCATCAGAAATGGTGAACTCCTCCAGTAGGGTCTTACATCCGGTCATAGTCCTGCCAGCTGCACTGTCAAGATACCAGATATATTTCTTTCGATCGCCCTACACATACACCAGATTTTGATCAGTTAGATTTGGGAACCCATCTACTGATGGGTTCACTGGAGCCTCCCTTATAGGTTCCAGGGGCAATCTGGTCTAGTTCACTTACTTCAACAGTGGTCTTAGTTGAGAAGACCACTGGAGTTGATAGTTTTGAAACCTTTTCATTTTTCTCAACTGGAGAAATAAATTTGTCTTTCTTTGAAAAAGGTTTGTATTTTGTCTAGGGCCAGATGAAGTACCCTCAATAAAGTTTAATCTTGCATTAAAACTTTGTGATTGACGAGTCAGAATTTGAATCTGGCTCTCTATCCTGGACAAAATATTTTCATCAGATGATACCTTAGCCTTTCCAGTCAAAGGCTTTGGTAAGGGATTGGTCTGAGGTAAAGGTCTATTCTGCTTTACCTTTTTAACTGGAGCAGTCATCTGGACAGCTCCAGTCTTAACCTCTGGGGATTGAACTGGGTCTAAATTGGTCTTGGGTGTTTCAGGCAAATCATAAACAGTTGTGGGCCTTAACACCTCTGGTAATCGATCGATTACTGGTATTAATGATGCTACATGAGTATTTCCATCTAAGTATGCACGTTTTTGAGCAGGAAATTGATTTACTCCAGCATCATATGGCTTTCTGGTTTCAAGCCATGATTTAATTACCAGTTTTTCTTTTTCTAAAATGATCTCAAGATCTTGTTTTTCTTGGATCAATTGTTCAGTTACCAGAACCTGGGCTTGAAATGCCAGTTCAATATCTTGAAGTTCTTTTAATTTTGATTTTAAAGCATTTATTTCAGAAGAATCTGTTTCTAGACCATTTACACCATCAGATCTAACAGTTTCTACAAAAATTAAATCAGAATTAAGAGCTTCAGCAATGTCCAATTTTAGTTCTTGGTCAGTTGCATTATCATAATCACTAACCTTTTTAATAACAATGTCCACCCATCGTCCAAATGTGACATCTTCCTTCACCAGGAGCTCTTCGTCTGCCAGAGCCATGTAACAGCAATCTCTTTCTTCTTCTTCATCAGCAGATGAGTCATCAGAAGGAACCCACTTCTCTTCAGTTGTAGCAATCATGCACTTATTATTGTTTCCATTTGTTGTGCCATGAGAGCAATTTGGGCATTAAGCTTTTTATATTTCAATTTATAGCTATCATCAGGCTTATTATTTGAAGAGAATGGACCAGGCTTGGATGCAAACTGGTTGGACCTGCACTCTTTCATGAAATGACCCTTTTTGCCCCACTTAAAGCATGTCAAATTGGTCTTGTCAGTGGAAGAACTGGATGCAAATTGTCCAGATGGCCTATTTGCTCTTGCTTTGAAACGGTAACGTTTTAGCAATCATTGCAATAAGGTCATCATCTTCAGTTTCATCACAACAGTCTGGAGAGATTTGACTGGATTCTCCAGAATCCATGAGTTCAGACACCATCTTCTTCATAGAAAATACATTCTCAGAAGATATCAGTGCTGTACTTGTGGTTCAGTATGACTGATCACAATAGGAGTACTGGAGGCATGGTTATAGGCATCTTGTTCTGCCACCACTATCTGAGCTTGATTTTCTTCAGTGTACCTGAAAGCTCCATAAAGAGTTGAGAGAGTGTGTGTGTGCAGAGTTTTTCCTTGTCGTAAGACTAGGATCATGTGAGACCATTTGGTGGGTAGAATGTCACAAAATTTCTCCAGAAGGATATCCTTGTCCTTCTCAACCCCAAGACCTCTCAATTGGTTTATGATACTCATAAATCTGGTGTAAGTACCAGTGAGAGACTCGTTAGGTTGAGCAAAAAATGACTCATACCTCTTGTTTAAGGAGACCTTTCTGGTGACAATGGTGTCATCTCCTCCTTCATGGTTGGTTAAGAAGCTCATCCCACATGGTTTTGGCACTAGGAAAAAGAACTAGTGTGGGAATGAGGGTTTCTGGAACGGCCCCGAGGATCATGTTTTTAAGGAGGGTGTCTAGATTCACCAATCTCCTCTCCTCTTCTGACCAGTGTTCCTCCCTCTTTTCCCTTCCTCTTCTAGATCCAGAAGGATCAAGAAGTGGATTGAGAGGTGATGTAGGTACATATGGACCTTCGTTTAAGATCTTCATCATGTTCCTCTCAATACCATTGACATGCAAAACCATCCTAGCCTTCCACGTACCAAATTCATCACTGTTCCCACTGAATTTAGGAACAGGATTATTCGAGTAGTGCACATGCACGTGTGGAGAAGCAGGAGTAGGAGGCGGAGGTGGAGGATTAGTGTTATTAACGTTTTGTGGTTCATTTTGATCATGCATATTTACATTAGGATCGGGACCAAAATACTTGTGTATTTGTTATAACACGATTTCTACCACTGAATTCGATTCAACAATGGCGGTTTGATAGTGTGTGTTCTTGGTGTGTGTGTGTGTGTTTTGAGAGAGAATGATTGATTCAACTGAAAGATTGGGATTAATGTGTGTAAAATGAAGGTGTTGTTATGATTTCTAAGGTGTGAGGGCTATTTATAGTCTAACAATACAACTATGCTAATTATCACAATTAGCCCCTCAACCTTAGTAATCATTTATCTATGACTTAACAACAAGAATGTCTTCTAATCTTAATTACAATTTATCACTATTTTTGGATTTCTAACATTATCCCCCTTAGTGATACATTGTAATGAATATACGTGTTATATTGTCTTGTAGGAATGAATTTGATGAGCCCGGTGGTGAAGACAATTGGTGTGTTGAAACAAGTCTTCAAAGCTTTTTCTTTTGTCTTTGGAAAAACTTGATTCAGTCTTGGTCTTGGACTTCTTGGAGTTAAATCATATGAAGATTCTCAATGTTCTTTTTGAACAGAGAATAATGAAGACATGTTTGGCTTGAATCTTCGAGATTTGATGAATCATGAATCAGAGTTGTCTTTTTGAATGCAGAAGAGATGAATCTTGGTTTTGATTCTTCAATCTTCGATTCTTGAGTGAATATTCAACTTCTTGAAACAAAATTTCATGAATATGTACTCTCCCCCTTGATTTATGCATTGTAGTTTCTTGATGAAATGTTCTTGTATGAATTGAAGATCTTGAATGACGTATGTTTGATGAAGACTCTTTTGAAGCTTTACTTGACTTGATCTTTGTCACATCAACTTGAACACTTTGGAGAGTAAGCATTTGAATGAGTTTGGATGAAATTCTTATGAAGTAATCATGCTCCCCCTCAATCCATGAGTATAAACACTTTTTGAAGCGTCTTTGAACTTTTGAAGCATCTTGAGTGCAAATTCTTCTGAATACGAGGAACTATTGATACATCATAATGAATTTTCTTTCCCTATACACAAACTTTGATAAGCCTATTGAAACAACCAAACACAAACTTTTCTCCTTGTTTTCTTTAATAATCACTAAATTAATCACTATATTCTCTCCCCCTCATAATGAAAAACTTGGGAACCAATATCATTATGTTCACTTTGATTGATTAAATGACAAAAAGAAACAACATGACCTAAATCTTAGAAATCTTGGAGAAATATTGTAGTATGGTGTTAGTGTAATCTGAGTTTGTGTGATAAGAAATGAAACCGGATAAGAATTATCCGTTAGCATGTTCAAAAATCGAAAGGATTAATGAAATGACCGATAAAAATGTATAACATTTACCGGATTTCCTATGTATCTTTGAAATATGCATAAAGCAAGTCTCTAACATAGTTCGGTCTGCGGCTTTTCAACCACGAGATTGCTTCAAAGAATATAAATCATGGTTAACACTACCGAAGCATTTGATAACCACAATTTTATCCTTAAAGACTTTTTAGGGAAAAACCGAGGTCACTTAGACTTCTTGTTAACTCAATAATCACATAAATGTAATATGAGACCTACGTTCAACGTTGGAAAAGATGTTAGCATTGGTAGGATTTCCATTCGATCATCGGGGAATATCAATTAAGATATCACTACGAATGTTCCGGCTATATCACAAAGATAAGCAATTATATCACAAAGATATGACTCGAATGTGTTCTAAAAAATGAATGATGATCAATTTAATGACCACAAGATAGCTCTAGACACAATGTGGTCAATGAAGTCGGGGACTGGAGCAGATGTCGCCCTTTTTCAATATCAACATCTTCCAAATGAAGAGTCAATAGAAATGTGAAAAATCTCCGTGAGGAATGAAACAAGCATTTGTTAAGAAATACTTGAGTGGTTAGGAATGATGTGCATTGCTTCACTGGGTCCATGAAGACTTCTTCAATATCGAGATATCAACAAATGACATCCGATAGAAACGTGTTTTACCCGGCTTTTGAGAATTTGGGGAGGACTTTTGTTTCTTTTAGTCCTTTCTCACATCATTATATCACCGTAACCTCTCACTTTTCGACTTTACTCCCTCCATTCTAGTTGCACAAAATCAACATCACTCAAAATACCCTCACTATCTAATGAAAGAAGTGAATACTCCGGGGTTAGAACTCATCGGCGATGATGAAATTCATGGAGTAAATTTTGAGAAAAACTTATCGCTCATGTGCAAACTAATCACCGAACTTCTTTGATAAAAATCATTGGAAAAACATCAAATGTGTGAATGAAAAGGTTTGAAACACATTTGAAGTTTGAGAATTTTGAAATCACAAACTCCTCCTTAATCTATGCAAAAATAGATCAAAATGTTTTTCATAGAAAGATGGAGCAAAAAATTGTTTTTGTGAGATCAAATAGAACAAAGTTTTGCATCAACAACAATGTTCATAGTAAGACAGCTAGGGAGTACACAAAGGCGTTCAATCAGTCGCATCTTACATCAACAAGTTGGAGGCAATTAAAACATTTAAGCAAATGAAAATCCAATCAATTGTTCAAAATGATATAGCAAAGAAGTACACAAAGGCGTTCGATCCTTTGCTTCTCATATCAACAATTGAGAGTTTGAAAAGTTTATTTGAAGAAAAATTTGATTGCTATTACACATACATATTCATATAAGAATACTTGGAAGTACACAAAGGCGTTCGATTCCTTGTACTCTTATATCAATCTATATGTATAATAACAAGATCTTAGAATGTATAAACATTCTAAAATAAATATATCATTTAAGAACGGGTTGCATACATAGTATATGCAAGCCATTAAAAATCTTTTTGTTAATTTTTGTAATTTTTCAATTTTGTATTTTGTTTTCTGAAATGTGTCAAGAATTCCTTCAAATGAAAAGGATTAAGGTTTAAGATTTAACATACCAAGCTTGGAGATTAGAAAGTTAAACCTCTTTTCATCCAATGGTTTTGTGAACAAATATGCCAGTTGAAAGTCAGTACCCACAAAGTAGAGCTCGAGGTCACCTTTCTCAATATGATCTTTGAGAAAATGATATCTAACATCAATATGCTTTGATCGAGAGTGGTTTACTGAGTTGACTGCAATGGCAATGGCACTCTGAGAATCACAATAGATAGGAATATGATCATACTGCAGACCATAATCAGTTAGTTGTGTCTTCATCCATAAAACTTGAGCACAACAACTAGCCGCAGCCACATATTCAGCTTCAGCCGTTGATAGTGACACACAATTCTGTTTCTTGGAAGACCAACTCACAATTTTATCGCCTAAAAATTGTAAAGTACCGGAAGTGCTCTTGCGATCAAGTTTACAACCTGCATGATCTGCATCTGAATAAGCAGTTAGATTGAATCCAGTATCCCTTGGATACCAGAGACCTAAATCGTGTGTACCCTTCAGATAACGAAAGATTCGTTTCACAGCTTGATAATGTAAATCAGTTGGAGCAGCTTGATATCTAGCACACATACATGTTGCAAACATTATATCTGGGCGAGATGCTGTTAGGTACAACAACGAACCAATCATACTTCGATATCTCTTTTGGTCAAATGGTTTCCCATTTGTATCAGTATTAATGGTTGTTCGAGCAGCCATTGGGGTAGAAATTGAAGAACATGAAGTCATATCAAACTTTTTCAACATGTCATTATGTATTTACCTTGTGATATAAAAATACCAGTTGGTAATTGTTTGATTTGAAGACCCAAAAAGTAATTCATTTCCCCAATCATGCTCATTTCAAAATGATTGACCATTAGAGATGAAAAGTTTCGGCAAAATGTTTGACTGGTCGACCCAAATATAATGTCATCAACATATATTTGAACTAGTAGAACATGCTTACCTTGTTTGCGAATGAACAAGGTAGGGTCAATTATGCCTTTGGTAAATCCACCTTTAAGTAAGAAAGTAGTTAAGGAATCATACCATGCTCGAGGTGCTTGCTTAAGACCATAGAGAGCCTTGTCTAACCTGTAGACATGGTTTGGTCTTTGAGGATCAACAAAACCTTCTGGTTGATCAACGTAAACTTCTTCTTTGAGGTCACCATTCAGGAAAGCAGTCTTCACATCCATTTGAAACACCGTGAAGTTTCGAAATGCGGCATAAGCTAAGAAGATTCGAATGGCCTCCATTCTTGCAACTGGAGCAAACGTTTCGTCGAAGTCAACACCAGGTTGTTGGCAATAACCCTTTGCAACAAGTCGAGCTTTATTTCTTACTACTACTCCATTCTCATCCTTTTTGTTTTTGAATATCCACTTTGTTCCGATTGGATCATCTTTTCTAGGATTTGGAACTAATCTCCATACATTCAGTCTTTCAAATTGTGCGAGTTCATCTTGCATTGCCTTAACCCACTCTGGATCACGAAGAGCTTCAGATACAGTTTTGGGTTCGATATTGCTAAGAGAAAGTGCAACAAGACACTCATTTACTGAAGTACGAGTAGTTACTCCTGCTTGTGGATCTCCAATTATTTGATCAGTAGGATGATATTTCTGCATTCGTATCCACTTGTGAGCATGAGGAAGAGGATCTTGTTGTTGAAGATCAACATCACCATCATTGAAACTTGAAGTTTGTTGAGAGATGGAATCATAACTTGGTATAACCCTTTCCTCATATGCTGGATGATCAAAGTCAAGTGGTACATACACATTTGGAGTGTTCAGGGGATTTGTTGTCTGAGTGAATTGAGAAGGTTGTTCTTGAACATTCATTTGAGTAGGATTCTCAGGAGAGGATGGTGGAATAGAATCATTTGAAGATGATTTTTGCTCAGAAGAACTTGATGACGATTCATGATATTGTCAGGAACTGGATCGTTGTTATGAAGAGGTTCATTGCTTTGAATTGGTTCAACGATGTCTTGAGGTTCTTGATCATGAATCGGTTTTGACTTATAGAATTCTTCAAAAAGAATATCTAATTCATCACTGGTTGGAGTTGGAAACTTCTTGAATTTAGAAGCTAAGGTAGAATTCCTTGTAGAAGTACTTGAAGCACTTGAATCCATACTTGTTGGTAGCAAGCTTTCTTGCTCAAAAATCATGCCTGACATCTCATCGAACCAAACATTCATCATCTCTTGAATTGTGTTTGTTCGACGATTATAAATTCGGTAGGCAATTGATGTTTTGGAATAACCAACAAAATATCCTTCATCACCTTTCTTCTCGAACTTTCCAAGATTCTCCCGATCATTCAACGTGTAACAAACACACCCAAATATATGAAAGTAGTTGATGTTGGGTTTGCGTTTGTTAACAACCTCATAAGGAGTCTTTTCGAAACGCTGATTGATGATGGACCGATTCTGAGTGTGACAAGCAGTGTCAACAGCTTCAGCCCACATATTGGATGGCAATTTGGAATAAGCAAACATTGTCCTTGCTGCTTCTACCAGCGATCGATTTCTCCTTTCAACAACACCGTTTTGTTGTGGGGTGCGAACTGCTGAGAATTGATGAGTAATACCTTTGGATTTGCATAATTCATCAAAAACAGCATTCTTGAATTCAGTACCGTTATCCGAACGGATGTAACGAACTGGAAGTTGAAGATTTACTTGAGTATTTGTGATGAAATCTATCAACATCTGAGTTGTTTCATCTTTGGATGCTAGGAACTTAACCCAAGTATATCTTGAATAATCATCAACAATAACCAGGATGTATTTCTTCCATTTCGGCTTTGAACTTTCATCGGCCCACAAAGATCCATGTGAAGCAAATGAAGAGGTGCTAAAGAATTTGGAGACTTCTTTGGTTTATGAGAAACCCTCTTAATCTTCCCAACAGCACAAGAAGGACAGACATGCTCACTTTCATACTTATAGTCAGGTAAGCCTTCAACAAGATGCTTATTGACTAAAGTATTGATTGTTTGGAAATTCAGATGAGAAAGCCTTCTATGCCATAACCAAGAATTCTTTGAAGTAGCCTTTGAAATGAGACAAATATTATCTGTTGGTTGGTTATCATCGAGATTGACGGTAAAAAGGTTATCGTCACGATCACCACAAAGAATATCAACTCCATCTAAGGTTTGAACTTTGCAAAGAGATTTTCGAAAAAGAACTTGAAGATTGTTATCACAGAATTGTCCAACACTGAACAAGTTGTGACTTAAACCTTCAACATAGTGAACTTTCTTGATTATAATCCCATTTCGTTCAATGTCCCCATAACCTAAGATAGGAGCGAAGTTATTGTTTCCAAAGCGAACAGTTCCCATGAATCGTTCAACGAAATTCTTCAGCAAAGACTTATTTCCAGTCATGTGCTTCGAACACCCGGAATTGAGTATCCAAACACAGATGGTTATTTCCTGCAATCAAAGAAATTTAACCGTTTTTAGGTACCCACTTGAAAACGGGTCCTTTTTGGTTAGATAAAACAGGCAGGGTATATAACTTAGGTTGCGCATTCAAACATGTTATTGAATCAACATAAGCATCAACAAGCACATTATCAACAAACATATTTGAATAAAATGTACGAACATTCACATGAGAATTAAAAGTAACATGTCTACAAGCATTCACATCAACCACACGAGAATTAAATTGTTTACAAGCTCACAAGGCCTTGCCTTGGCACATTCAACATTTATTGACAAAGATGAATTGTTTTGTTTAACAGGAACACTTTTCTTCCTATTAACAGCATTTCTCCTCCTTCTTTTCTTCATTTTCTCAACATTCTTTTGATTACTAGTGATCTTAGGTACTAATGTCTTAGCAACCCATTTAGCACCACTAGTTAAGCTCTTTCCACCTGTTGAATTGAAACTTTGAAAATTAGAACTAGGAGTTTTAAACACTTTCATCTTTTTGAAATCTTTTGGAGGTGAGGAAACTTCTTGCT
Organism: Erigeron breviscapus; assembly: GCA_034093135.1. Classification (NCBI taxonomy): domain Eukaryota; kingdom Viridiplantae; phylum Streptophyta; class Magnoliopsida; order Asterales; family Asteraceae; genus Erigeron; species Erigeron breviscapus. The sequence goes on from CM067170.1 coordinate 15,940,894, forward strand.
TCTTTGGTTTATCATGAGAAAACCATCCATATCTGTCCCTATATCTAGTTGTACCATTTGATGTATCCTTATTTAGCGAAAATGAGCTAGACTTAGACATCTTAGGTATAAAGCTAGATTGAGAGCTAGATTTAGAAGCATTTGAACAGTCTTTCGGAAGTTTCACTTTGGTGTACTTTGTTTTGTGTGGGATCTCAGCTTGTTCTTCTTTGACATGTTTCACAGGAGTAGCCACAAAGGTTTCTAACTTAATGGTCTTTGGTTCAGTCTTGACGAGTTTGGTCTTAACTCGTTTCTTTGAGTAATATGAAGTTGGAGCTTTGGACAATGGTTTTTGAAATTCCAGAGATTCCTCTTTGTTTCAACTTTGATTTTGGTAGATTCAATCTTTTTCTCAGTTTCTGAATTAAAAACATATTCTCCCTCCATGAATTTATCAAAATCATCCTTTGTGAAATCTTTATCAAAAGAAAATTTCAATGGAGATTGATTAGTTTCAAATTCATTTGAAAGTTTTGAAAAATCAGGAATCTTGGTGTCCAACTTCACATCATGGGTAGTCTCGGAAATTAGGTCAACTGACACATCTTTGGTTTCACAAGAAAATTGAGTAGACGTATCAACACCTATACTAGCACTAGGCTTAGGGTGAACAACTAACTCATCAACATTGTTGCATGTGAAAAACCTATAGAAGTACCATATCAAAACTAAACTATGTGCAAGTTCTTCATTGGATAAATCAGATTGCACATAATCATCAGCTATGAATGTAGCAGTATTTTGACAAGTACATTCAAGAGAATCAGTCAAGGTCTGAGTAGAGGTATTGGTAGATGAATCACAGGTAGTTTGGGTAGAATTGTCTACTAAAGCACTTTGGTCAGTTTGAGTAGAAACATTCTCACAAACTTTCTTAGTATTAACAACAATACATTTATCCTCTAGATTCGGACTTTGAGACTTGAGATGATTAATAACTGTTTGTTGAGATTCCACTTTTTGTTGTAAACCTTCTATCTGCTTTTCCAAAAATGTGGTTGGAAAATACATTTTCGTTGGTTTAGGTGGAAGTACCAACAGATTCTTGGTTTTAAAATTGAAGATTTCTTTGTTTTGTATGAATCATTGATTGCATCATAATTAACCAAAAAATCTGATTAGGTATTCTCTCAACTTCATCAGTCTCAAATTCGTCATCCAATGGACGAATAAATTGTTGTATCATACCAAGTCGAAGAAATTTCTCATCATACAGGGGTTCAATCTCCTCTTTGGCCTTTTGTAATGGTGTGATATTCTCAAATCCCAACCCGAGAAGAAGATCTGTTTTGTCAATCTTGGACTTGTTAAAATAGGCAGTGAAATTCAAGAGAGGATTTTGTTCAACTTTATATAACTTTCTTGATAGAAAAGTATATTTTTTTTAAATTCCTCAACTTGTTTTTCAAGATTTTCAATCTCAATGCCTTTTAGAAAACAATTATGATTTAAATCAGAAATCTTCCTTTCGAGTTCAACATTGTTTGGTTTAGCTTCTTGAAGCTTTTTATTGAGAATATCAACATCCATTTGTCTTGCATTTGCCCGAAGCCATTCATTGGTCTTTTGAATTTCAAGATCTTGATTGGTCTTTTCAAGATCTTGAATGGTCTTTTCTAGATTTTGACATTTTTGCAATAACTTAGAATCAGGAGAAACATTCAACTCACATTCTTTAACCAACATCTTATCTTTGTAAGCTTGAAAATCTTGTTTAATAGCATCATATTCAAAAGTAATTTTGAATGTTCTTCAAGAAGTTTTGTAAATTCACTTTTAGAAAATGAAATGCTATTTGTTAACTTTTTATTTTTGTTGGCTAAAGATTTGATATGAGTTGTTAAATTAGATAAAGCTAATCTACAAGACTCTTTGTCCTTAACCAAAGAAAAAGTAGAGTCTAGATTTACCTCATCATCTGGGTATTCATCATCAGTGCTTTCTGCTTCAAGGACTTTATTCTTGGCCAATCTCGCCATATAGCAAACATTAGCGGAGAGATCTTGATCTTCATCATCAGTGAGCAACAGCCATTTGTCATCTTCGGCAAGCAATGCATGTCCTGCTTCAACTTGTTTGGCTAACAGCATCTTCTGCTTGTAGTACTCATAGTTCCGCTTTCGTGGTTGTCTGCAATCAACGGCAAAATGTCCAGGAATACCACAGTTGTAGCACTTTTTGTCAGATGACTTTCCCTTCTCAATAATTTGTTTCTCATATGCTTCCTTCTTCTCACCATGGTTGAATCCCTTAGCTTCTCCTTGCTCATGACTCCTTGGATGATAGTGTTCCTTCTTGGGAAATGCACTTGTAGATGAAGTGCGGAGATTGTTGTTTGTTGGCCTCGCTTTGTAGAATTTTCTCTTGAAATGCTTTGTTACCGCGGCAAGAGCTTGATATAGTTCATCTGAAACACCATCTCTTGTAGCCATCAGTTCATCTCCCTCCTCATCAGATGAAGAAACCACTACCATTTGCCTTTTAAGAGCTTCAGAAATCTTTTTCTCAACAATCAATGCCAAAGGATCAGTAGATACAACTTCTGGCATTTTGCTTGATGAAGAAGCTTTGCTTAGGACTTGGTTTTCATTGAGTTTGAAGGATTCATAAAGAGTATGAATGGTGAACTTGGTCAGATTTTGATGTTGCTTGATTTGGGTTCCAAAATCTTCCCATTCTTGACCAAGGGCTTTGATGAACTTGATGTTTAACTCAATCTCAGTTTTCTTGACATTGTTCTTCCTCAGTTCATTTATGACATTGCAGAATCTGTAGTAGACTGCCTCAAGAGATTCATTTGGCATTTTGGAGAAGTTGTCAAACTCAGTCAAAATGTTGGTCAATCTGATTGTCGAAGTCACGTCAGCTCCTTCCATCTGTCTAGCCACCTCATCCCATATCTCCTTGGCTGTATCATAAGAATCAACAGAACCATAGATTTCATCCGGTAGAGCTCTGTATAAACATGACCTTGCTCTGTTATCTGCAGCTGTTCGATCCTTTTGTTCAGCATTCAAAAGTTCATGAGTTAGAATAACTGCATTAGTAGTGGGATGGCGATGAACAGCAAGTCCATTCAGAATGGATTCTTTCATCATATGACCATTTGTTTGACTTTCCACATAGTCCATGAATCTTTTCTTCCATAGTCCGTATGAACCACGGTAGAGAACTGGAGGTCTTGTATCAGAACCCAATGCCAATGCTTCACGAGAAGCCATTTGAGATTGATATGATTTGAAAAATTGAATTGAATTTAGTATTGAAAGAAAATGAAACGGTCTTGAGAAACAGAGAAAAATGGAACGATCTTGAGAAGCAGAAAGTGGAACGATCTTGAAAAAATCGTCCTTGATAAGATCGTTCTGAGAGAGATCGTTCTAAGCAAGATCGTGAGATCGTCTTAGAATTTTGATGAAATTTGGTTAAGTCTAGAAATTGAAACGATCTTGGTGAAGATCGTCTAAGGTTTTGAGGAAATGAAACGATCTTGAGAAAATCGTTCTGGTCAAGATCGTCTTGGAAAATTTTGTGAAAATTTGGTTAAGTCTAGAAATTGAAACGATCTTGGTGAAGATCGTCTAAGGTTTTGAGGAAATGAAACGATCTTGAGAAAATCGTTCTGGTCAAGATCGTCTTGGAAAATTTTGTGAAAATTTGGTTAAGTCTGAGAAATGAAACGATCTTGATCTGAAACGGTCTTGAAAATGAAACGGTCTTGAAGAATGAAATTGTCTTGAATTAAAGTGACTTTGTATTGAAATGATTCAAGAAAATGGAACGATCTTGGTTTAAGATCGTCTTGACTTCAGAGGGAATGAGACGATCTTGTTTAAAATCGTCTTGGGTTTCGAAGGTATGAAACGATCTTAGCTGAAGATCGTCTTAGGTTTTTAAGAAATGAGACGATCTTGGTTTGAAGATCGTCTTGTTTTCTTTCTCAAAACTTCTAAGTATTTGTAATGACCCAACCAATCCTTTCGGATTAATTAGCCAGAAACAAACACTACCACAACACACTCTTGTTTAGAACGATCTTGTGAAGATCGTCTAACAAGCCAAGCACAAGAATGAAACAAGTTTCAAAGACTAAGACGATCTTGAGAAGATCGTCTTGGTCATCTTCTCATCTCAACAGTTTTCCAGAAAAACTCCATTAACAACTTTTTAAAACTTCAATATCTTTTGAATTACTAGGAGTTAGATCACGAAATCACTGGCAAACTGTTTGAATTCATGTCCGCAACAAGTTTATGAACAAAATTCAACACAAAACACAACAGATTCAAATCCCTCAAAATTCGCGCCAAAAACTCAAAATTCAATCTCGAGATTTAGATTGAATTGGAACTTGAAACTTGACAGGATTATGTTTTCAACAACCACAAATCTATTGATGAACAAATAATTGTGATTTTATGTGATTTAATGTGTGAATTTTGATGAACCAGACGGTGAAAAGTTCGAACAGAATTTTGAAAATTAATTTGATTTTGATGAAATTTTGAATGAATTCAGGTATGGATCGTCATCAGATTGATGTTTTTCTCTGATACCACTTGTTATAACACGATTTCTACCACTGAATTCGATTCAACAATGGCGGTTTGTTAGTGTGTGTTCTTGGTGTTTGTGTGTGTGTTTTGAGAGAGAATCAATGATTAAACTGAAAGATTGGGATTAATGTGTGTAAAATGAATTGTGTTAGTTATGATTTCTAAGGTGTGAGGGCTATTTATAGTCTAACAATACAACTATGCTAATAATCACAATTAGCCCCTCAACCTTAGTAATCATTTATCTATGACTTAACAACTAGAAAGTCCTATTATCTAAGTTACAATTTATCACTATTTTTGGATTTCTAACAGTATTTTCTTGGTTAGCCATCGAGAAACAGATCTAGGCAATGTTTAGCCTTCTGCTCTGATACCAAATGTGAGTCCCTTAAGTTCGAGACGGTTAACCTAGAAAGTGTAAAATACAACAAGTCTAATAAGCACTAGATTTGGACTAGTATTACTTGTAAATAAATATGCAAGATATATAAACAAAGTAATACAAGACTTAAAGCAATAAACAAGTAAAGTGGAACATTATGTATTTTTCATGGGTATTTCATTTATTGATGTTTAAATAAAATACAAGGTTGTTGCGGAATCAAGATAATACAATAAAGTATGTATCCTAACAACCTTTGAATTACAAATGATCTATATTTGTCAAATAGCTCTTTAGGATCGAGATACTTAAAGTTGTGAAGTATCCCTGTTTAAGATCGAGAGTATTTTAGACAAATTCACTTTCATGCAAAGTGTATGCTTAAAAGTATTTTTCTTAAGGAAATGACTTAGTATTTATAGGCAACAAAATTTACCAGTGAATTTTGTGCCGTACAAATATGGTTGTATACATTTAATGATCCGACAAGAACATTAAATGTATTAGATAAGAATAAGGATAAAGTCACATCAAGTGCAAGTGTATCCTATTATCCAACCACCTTAACACACGTATACTTTGTTAAAGAACAAGTGGATTGTTCTTTGGAAAGTGTGTTAAAGGCATAAGTCAAACCTCGTTATCAGTGTTCAGACTTGTAGTATCTAGAACACTGACAATCCTCCAGTGTACAGATCTGGTAAGACTTTCCAGTGGACTCCGCCATTTGTTAAGTCTTCTTCCTTCAGACTTCAGTCTTTGACTTCAGTCAGAATGTCTTCAGTAGAGTAGATCTGGACTGGGGTGAAGTCTTCAGTGAGCTAATCTGGAGAATGCTCCAGATTACCTATACAAGTATTGCTCACTAGTCTTCAATTATTTCTGGACAAATCTTCAGAGGGACTCCAGATTCCAAGTCTGGAGTAGGTCCAGTCGAACATGTTTTCTGGTCAAATCTTTCAGTGAGGCTCCAGAAGTCGGGTCTGGAGCATGTCCAGCAAAACATGTTTCTTGACTTATCTTCGATAAGGTTCCAGTAGTCCAGTCTGGACCAGTCCAGTAGGTCTGGACTAAATCTGGACCTAACACATGAACGTAATTTAGGTTTGCTCAAGTACAACCTAGCCACACACATAAGTATCCGTACAAGAACTACACAAGATAGTTAGAGAACGCGTAATAAATGTGCACAAGTAATAGTACGCCAATTAAAAGAATCATAAGTATCCCACGACAACAACAATACAACCACAACCACCAATATTCATCAAGTATAAGGTACTTGGGAGTACGTCGTACCGAGTAATATCATCAAGTGTAAAACACTTGGGAGTACGTTGTGTAAAAACCATATCATCAAGTGTATAACACTTGGAGTACGTAGCACTAATCATCAAGTAAGAATACTTGGGAGTACGTCGAACCAATCATCAAGTACATGCATAACAAATTCCATTCACAAGTCCATCGTACAACCACACATCCAAAACCACCATGCACATACACTTCATACGACTCTACATTTAAGGAATCATAGATGCTTATATATAGGGTCACCCGCAGCCTTCCCACCACATCTATAACTCTTTAAAGGTATCATCGTCTTCCATGTATGTACAACTATCCTAAACACATCATATAATCGAAAACAAATGCATAATCAATCAAACAATAAGTTAAACCGTCAATCAAACAATCAAGCAACCAAACAAGTACGTGTACACTTTTCAGCCCGAATCTCAATCGAGTAGGGGACTACGGAACTCACCTTGGTCGAGCAACAACAAGTTAATACCAAGCCACGAATGTCCAATGATCATCAAATGTCCACAACCAAAACCTCAACAACGATCACAACCTAATTTACAATATCAAAATATCACAAGCTATTCGAACGACAAGGTGTAGCTAATTATACAATGCCACAATCCCCAAAAGTATATTAGAAGTGATTTCGGAACGTGTGGGTAACAAACGAAGAGTTTTGGTTAAACACGTTTCAATAACATAGCACCTAAATTTGACATGAAAATCAAAGTGTTCAAATTTGTGTTTTAATAACTTATTTGACATTTGTTTGATGATATAAGACTAGTATATAAGTATCGGACCTTGAAGAAGTCGACCGATGAACAAACGAAAAAAGTACAAAAAAAGTCAGTAGAGCGCGTTCTATGCTGAAACACAGCGAACGCGCTTCCTTCCTCAGCACACCCACTTCAAACACAGCGAACGCGCTCCCAGATTCAGGGCTAAACTCATTTTTTTGACTTGAAAATCGACTTAAGGAGTGTTTAGACTCGTTTTGAAGCTTAAGTAACCATAACTAAACATAAATAGACCCAATTCACTTCCAATAAACAATCCAAAACATCAAATTCATGTTCAACCCATTTTTGACCCATTTGCAAACCTAAAGAACCCTAAATCGACTCAAGACTCGATTTTTGAGGTAGGATTCGGTTTGAGAAGTTCTAAGACTTGCTTTTGTGTAAAACAAACGTGTTTAAGCTTTGGCCCGGAGGTCCTTGATAGCTTTGGCCCGGAGGTCCTTGATAGCTTTGGCCCGGAGGTCCTTGATAGCTTTGGCCCGGAGGTCCTTGATAGCTTTGCCCGGAGGTCCTTGATAGCTTTGGCCCGGAGGTCCTTGATAGCTTTGGCCGGAGGTCCTTGATAGCTTTGGCCTGGAGGTCCTTGATAGCTTTGGCCCGAGGTCCTTGATAGCTTTGGCCCGGAGGTCCTTGATAGCTTTGGCCCGGAGGTCCTTGATAGCTTTGGCCCGGAGGTCCTTGATAGCTTTGGCCCGGAGGTCCTTGATAGCTTTGGCCTGGAGGTCCTTGATAGCTTTGGCCCGAAGGTCCTTAATAGCTTTGGCCCGGAGGTCCTTTATAGCTTTGGCCTGGAGGTCCTTGATAGCTTTGGCCCGAGGTCCTTGATAGCTTTGGCCTGGAGGTCCTTGATAGCTTTGGCCCGGAGGTCCTTGATAGCTTTGGCCGGAGGTCCTTGATAGCTTTGGCCCGGAGGTCCTTGATAGCTTTGGCCTGGAGGTCCTTGATAGCTTTGGCCCGAAGGTCCTTAATAGCTTTGGCCCGGAGGTCCTTTATAGCTTTGGCCCGGAGGTCCTTGATAGCTTTGGCCTGGAGGTCCTTGATAGCTTTGGCCCGAAGGTCCTTAATAGCTTTGGCCCGGAGGTCCTTTATAGCTTTTCCCGGAGGTCCTTGGATAGCTTTGGCCCGGAGGTCCTTGATAGCTTTGGCCTGGAGGTCCTTGATAGCTTTGGCCCGAAGGTCCTTAATAGCTTTGGCCCGGAGGTCCTTTATAGCTTTCCCGGAGGTCCTTGATAGCTTTGGCCTGGAGGTCCTTGATAGCTTTGGCCCGAAGGTCCTTAATAGCTTTGGCCCGGAGGTCCTTTATAGCTTTGGCCTGGAGGTCCTTGATAGCTTTGGCCCGGAGGTCCTTGATAGCTTTGGCCCGGAGGTCCTTGATAGCTTTGTCCCGGAGGTCCTTGATAGCTTTGGCCCGGAGGTCCTTGATAGCTTTCCGAGTCCTTGATAGCTTTGCCGGAGGTCCTTGATAGCTTTGGCCTGGAGGTCCTTGATAGCTTTGGCCCGAGGTCCTTGATAGCTTTGGCCCGGAGGTCCTTGATAGCTTTCCGGAGGTCCTTGGATAGCTTTGGCCCGGAGGTCCTTGATAGCTTTGGCCTGGAGGTCCTTGATAGCTTTGGCCCGAAGGTCCTTAATAGCTTTGGCCCGGAGGTCCTTTATAGCTTTGGCCTGGAGGTCCTTGATAGCTTTGGCCCGAGGTCCTTGATAGCTTTGGCCCGGAGGTCCTTGATAGCTTTGGCCTGGAGGTCCTTGATAGCTTTGGCCCGAAGGTCCTTAATAGCTTTGGCCCGGAGGTCCTTTATAGCTTTGGCCCGGAAGGTCCTTGATAGCTTTGGCCGGAGGTCCTTGATAGCTTTGCCTGGAGGTCCTTGATAGCTTTGGCCCGGAGGTCCTTGATAGCTTTGCCCGAAGGTCCTTGATAGCTTTGGCCCGAAGGTCCTTGATAGCTTTGCCGAGGTCCTTGATAGCTTTGCCGAGGTCCTTGATAGCTTTGGCCGGAGGTCCTTGATAGCTTTGGCCTGGAGGTCCTTGATAGCTTTGGCCCGAGGTCCTTGATAGCTTTGGCCCGGAGGTCCTTGATAGCTTTGGCCCGGAGGTCCTTGATAGCTTTGGCCCGGAGGTCCTTGATAGCTTTGTCCGGAGGTCCTTGATAGCTTTGGCCCGGAGGTCCTTGATAGCTTTCCGGAGGTCCTTGATAGCTTTGGCCTGGAGGTCCTTGATAGCTTTGGCCCGAGGTCCTTGATAGCTTTGGCCTGGAGGTCCTTGATAGCTTTGGCCCGGAGGTCCTTGATAGCTTTGGCCCGGAGGTCCTTGATAGCTTTGGCCCGGAGGTCCTTGATAGCTTTGGCCTGGAGGTCCTTGATAGCTTTGGCCCGAAGGTCCTTAATAGCTTTGGCCCGGAGGTCCTTTATAGCTTTGCCCGGAGGTCCTTGATAGCTTTGCCCGGAGGTCCTTGATAGCTTTCCGAGGTCCTTGATAGCTTTGGCCGGAGGTCCTTGATAGCTTTGGCCTGGAGGTCCTTGATAGCTTTGGCCCGAGGTCCTTGATAGCTTTGGCCTGGAGGTCCTTGATAGCTTTGGCCCGAGGTCCTTGATAGCTTTGGCCCGGAGGTCCTTGATAGCTTTGGCCCGGAGGTCCTTGATAGCTTTGGCCCGGAGGTCCTTGATAGCTTTGGCCCGGAGGTCCTTGATAGCTTTGGCCGGAGGTCCTTGATAGCTTTGGCCGGAGGTCCTTGATAGCTTTGGCCCGGAGGTCCTTGATAGCTTTGGCCTGGAGGTCCTTGATAGCTTTGGCCCGAAGGTCCTTAATAGCTTTGGCCCGGAGGTCCTTTATAGCTTTGGCCGGAGGTCCTTGATAGCTTTGGCCCGAGGTCCTTGATAGCTTTGGCCGGAGGTCCTTGATAGCTTTGCCCGGAGGTCCTTGATAGCTTTGGCCGAGGTCCTTGATAGCTTTGGCCGGAGGTCCTTGATAGCTTTGGCCTGGAGGTCCTTGATAGCTTTGGCCCGAGGTCCTTGATAGCTTTGGCCCGAGGTCCTTGATAGCTTTGTCCGAGGTCCTTGATAGCTTTGCCCGGAGGTCCTTGATAGCTTTGGCCTGGAGGTCCTTGATAGCTTTGGCCCGAGGTCCTTGATAGCTTTGGCCGGAGGTCCTTGATAGCTTTGGCCCGGAGGTCCTTGATAGCTTTGGCCTGGAGGTCCTTGATAGCTTTGGCCCGAAGGTCCTTAATAGCTTTGGCCCGGAGGTCCTTTATAGCTTTGGCCCGGAGGTCCTTGATAGCTTTGGCCGGAGGTCCTTGATAGCTTTGGCCTGGAGGTCCTTGATAGCTTTGGCCCGGAGGTCCTTGATAGCTTTGGCCTGGAGGTCCTTGATAGCTTTGGCCCGAAGGTCCTTAATAGCTTTGGCCCGGAGGTCCTTTATAGCTTTGGCCGGAGGTCCTTGATAGCTTTGGCCCGAAGGTCCTTGATAGCTTTGGCCCGGAGGTCCTTGATAGCTTTGTCCGGAGGTCCTTGATAGCTTTGCCCGGAGGTCCTTGATAGCTTTCCGAGTCCTTGATAGCTTTGCCTGGAGGTCCTTGATAGCTTTGGCCTGGAGGTCCTTGATAGCTTTGGCCCGGAGGTCCTTGATAGCTTTGGCCCGGAGGTCCTTGATAGCTTTCCGGAGGTCCTTGGATAGCTTTGCCGGAGGTCCTTGATAGCTTTGGCCTGGAGGTCCTTGATAGCTTTGGCCCGAGGTCCTTGATAGCTTTGGCCGGAGGTCCTTGATAGCTTTGCCCGGAGGTCCTTGATAGCTTTGGCCTGGAGGTCCTTGATAGCTTTGGCCCGAGGTCCTTGATAGCTTTGGCCGGAGGTCCTTGATAGCTTTGGCCCGGAGGTCCTTGATAGCTTTGGCCCGAGGTCCTTGATAGCTTTGGCCCGGAGGTCCTTGATAGCTTTGGCCCGGAGGTCCTTGATAGCTTTGGCCCGGAGGTCCTTGATAGCTTTGGCCCGGAGGTCCTTGATAGCTTTGGCCTGGAGGTCCTTGATAGCTTTGGCCCGAAGGTCCTTAATAGCTTTGGCCCGGAGGTCCTTGATAGCTTTGGCCTGGAGGTCCTTGATAGCTTTGGCCCGAAGGTCCTTAATAGCTTTGGCCCGGAGGTCCTTTATAGCTCCCTAATGCGATGTTGTAGCCGGCGGGAGTGATGTATGCTGGATTGGTGTTATTCCCTCAGGTACTCGCTGGGGCATATTGGGTACTCTGTTCGGGGGCATATCCTGCTTGGGGTATGTTGGACTGCTGAGCCCCAGGGCCTGAGGAACCTGGGGGAACATTAGCCTGAGTGTCAGCTCCTGGGGATGTATTCTCTGGCCTTGAGGCCTCGGTTTCTTCTGGCTGTGTCCGATGCGGAGATGTTCGGTGCCAGAGGCCTTCACTATTCAACCCAAAGCCATAATCGGCTCTGATCCTGGACCTCGTGTCCCGCGGGTATCGTCGGAACCCCCTTGGGGGAGTTTCCGCATCGTAGTCATCCTCCGTTTCATCATCAAAATTTAATACCCTGCTGGTGCTGCCCAATGCCCCAATCCTTCGTAGATGCCTCATAGTTTGTTGGATATGACTATAATTTCGGAGAATATAGTCTGGATCGAACAATTGTGGGGTCCTGGATAGAGACCCTCGCGTGAACCCGCCTTGCCTTCCTGGTATCTGGGTCGAGCGCTCCACATTTTTGTCAGTTCGGCGATTCGCTTGTTGATCACCACTGGTCGGCGCTTCAGTTGCTGGCCCAGATCTGGGCCAGTGTTTCCAGCGGGCTCATTTTCAGTCGTCTGATGGGGATTTTGTTCAAATCCTGGTGGAACATCGTCCATTCTTGTGAGTCCCTTAAGGTCGATGGTTAACCAGAAAGTGTAATATACAACAAGTCTAATAATCACTAGAATGGACTAGTATTACTTGTAAATAAATGCAAGAATATATAAACAAAGTAATACAAGACTTAAAGCAATAAACAATTAAAGTGGAACATTATGTATTTTTCAATGGTGTATTTTATTTATGATGTTAAATAAAATACAAGGTTGTGCGGAATCAAGATAATACAAATAAGTATGTATCCTAACAACCTATGAATTACAAATGATCGATATTTGTCAAATAACTCTTTTGGATCGAGATACTTAAAGTTGTGAAGTATCCCTGTTTAAAATCGAGAGTATTTAGACAAATTCACTTAAATGCAAAATGTATGCTTAAAAGTATTTTATGTCAAGGAAATGACTTTGTATTTATAGGCAACAAAATTCACCAGTGAATTTTGTGCCGTACAAATATGGTTGCATACATTTAATGATCCGACAAGAACATTAAATGTATTGGATAAGGAATAAGGATAAAGTCATATCAAATGATTTAATATCCTTTTATCCAACCAGCTTTACACACACAAACTTTGGTAAAGAACAAGTGGATTGTTCTTTGGAAAGTGTGTAAAGGCAAAAGTCAATCCTCGATATCAGTGTTCAGACTTGTAGGGTCTAGAACACTGACAATCCTCCAGTGTACAGATCTGGTAAGACTTTCCAGTGGACTCCGCCATTTGTCAGTCTTCTTTATTCAGACTTCAGTCTTTGACTTCAGTCAGAATGTCTTCAGTAGAGTTGATCTGGACTGGGGTGAAGTCCAGTGAGCTCATCTGGAGAATACTCCAGATTTCCTATACAAGTATTTGCTCACTGGTCTTCCATTATTTCTGGACAAATCTTCAGAGGGACTCCAGATTCCAAGTCTGGAGTAGGTCCAGTAGAACACGTTTCTGGACAGTTTCTTCAGTGAGGCTCCAGTAGTCGAGTCTGGAGCGAGTCCAATAAATCTGGACTAAATCTGGACCTAACAAATTCCCCCTATTTGTTTAGAAATAATGCAAGTGTTTTCAAGCTTAAATCTATACACTTTGTATGCTTGAAAAACACAAGTTTCGATTTGTCTAAAAATTCTAAGTTACTGGAAAACACTTTATAGATCATGAGTGTTTTCAGTTTCATCTTTTAAGTTCTAACTTAGACTAAATCTGATCATTTACTTATATGAATCAAAAATTGCAACTATTATTACATACATCAACTGATAAATAGTATACAATTTTCATAAAACAATAATTTACAACAAGTAAACGATAAGAGTCAGGCCCTTCTTTTTGATGTCTGTCCTGGAGCATCTTCAGTAGCCTTTCTCTTTGGTGATGGAGAAGATGGTATTGAATCTGGCGATCTTATGCCCATTGCAACTTCCATCTGTTGCTTTCTTCTCCATACCTTTTCAACCCTTTTCAGAAATGCTTTAACATCAGTCGACACCTCTGTCTTCCCCTTGAATGTTAAAGCAATTTCCTTCAGTTCACTCCATCCAAAAGCTTGGACTGAAGTACTTTTCCTTTCATCAGTAAAGTTACCCTCCCTGGTCAACTTTACCTCAAACTTAGACATGCCTTCATGATCTTTCAGCACCAGTGATCTTTCTTGCATCAGCCCTGAAATTTAACATCTCATTGTATTTTTCTTTCAGCTTGGCTTGCTGGATCAATGATTCAGTTTCCTTGGACACTCTCCTTTGCTCTACAGCAGATTGGAGTTCTTGACGATTTATTTTTTGAGAAGTGTCCAGGGGAATGAAATTGCTTACATCAGCATCTTTGATTGCTTTGATCTGTCTGGCAGTCAATTTTGGTAAGCCAGTAAGTCGCTTCCTGTACTCTATCTCCAGAGCACTAGCGTTCTTTCTGATCTTTTTCTGGAGGCTTACCAGTTCATCCTTCCTTTGTCTGATGAGTTCTGGTACACTCACGCCATAAATAATAGAATCATAGACTTGTTCTTCTTCAGCGTAGAAAGAGCGTACATGAACATCATCCAATAAACTCAAACATTGATGAACTCTGGGGTCATCCTTCATCTTTTTATATACTTCAATATTAATGCCTAACCTGCCGGCATTGTAAGAATCCAGAGTACCCATAGTTGCCATCTCCCTTTGATGGGCCAGCAGTTCATCTTTTTGATTTCTTTTGAAAATCTCTATCATGATGCATTCTTGTTCGAGCTTCTTAGATGTTTCATCATCAGCATCTTCAACAGTTTGCTCTTCCTCTCCAGATTCCATTTGTTGTTTTCCCTTAACTGACTTCAGAGTTGATGGAATATCTGGGAAGGACTCAAACTGGGGCTCACTGGCTTCAGTACTAGTAGCTCCTTCAGTTAGCCCGGCTTCAGTGCCATATGCTCTTTCTGCCAAGTGCTTCAGTGTTTGGTCACCAGACGACTTTTCCCCCTTGGAATGATCACCAGTTCTTGACTTGAGATCATTCCATAATTCTTCAAGCATAAATCTGTCTAGTGCACCAAATGTTGTACTTGCTACTGGAGTTGTTTCAGACACAACTTTCTTAAGTGCCTGCACTTCCTTCTGAACATTTGCAACAGCTTTAGGCAAGTGTTTTGGCAACTTCTCATCCAGTAACCTGTCTACTTGGGGTAATACCCCATCTTGATGCCACGAAGAACAGTCTCAGAAACTTCTTCACATAATTCTTTCAGCATATTGTTTCTGAACTTCCTTGTACATGCATCACTTATTGTACTGACCACTGCATCTTGGTCAATTGTGGATCTAGTCTCCAGAGAAGTGACCCTGGAAACCAAATTCTGAACATCTTCTTTCAGACCTGCCAGTTCACCAGTGACTGCAGTCTGAACAGAACTAACCAGCCTAGTCTCTAATCCCTGGACTGCCACTTTGAAATTTTCAGTATTGTTGTTGGTGGCCAGTACCAGTTCATCAAGCTTCTCATAAACCAGCTTCTCATTCCCAGCAAAGACATTCATCTCAGATGCAAGGTTATTTGATAGTAAAGATTTGAAGTCTGAAATAACCTGAGATGAAGTCTGGAGTGATCACTCCAGGTCCGCCACCTTACTTAAAAGGCCTTGGACCTCGACAGAAGATGAAGTGGAGAGACCACTGGGAGGTTCAAGAGTTGAAGGTAATCTGGTCATTAGAGGAACTTGTGCCCAGTCCTCTTCAGTTGCAGCTTCAGATGTTGCAACTGGTGACTCCGGCACACGAGGTGGAGGTTGAGATTGTAAAGGTTGAGTGGTTGCTGGAGTGAAGTATTGAGTGTGTTCTGGAATTGAAGGTGGTGGTGGTGGTGGCATGTTTGATTGTGGTGGTGGCATTTCTGGTGGAGGTGGTGGCATTTCTGGTAGACTTTCTTCTTCTTGTACATCTTCACCCAGAAAATTCAAGTTTGCATCAAAGCCTTCAGACATTGGGGAGTCAACATCATCCCATTCTGGAGCAATCCCAACTGTCTGTTCACCAGACTGTTCACCAGTCTCTACATTCACTTGTTCACTAGCCTCTACATTCAAGTCCAGTGGAGCCTCTTGCTCACCAGAAACATGTTCATCAGTCTGAACATCTTCAATTTCCTCAACAACCTGCTCAACAACCTCTTGTTCATAAATTGGCGATCCATCTAGATTCATGACATCACCAGGATGTCTTTCAGGATTTACCTGAAGTCCTGCTCTCATCAGACGCCTATTAGTTCTAGGTCGTCTGGAAGGTTCAACAACTTCTGTACCTTGACCTTCTGGAGAAACTTGTCTAATGGGCTGTACAGCCTCAATGATCTGTACATCATCACCAGATGGTCCTTCAACAGCTTGACCTCTATCTGGACCCATTTCAGCTTCTTCCCTTTGGAAGGAAAGCATGGACTGAGGAATATCTACCTCATCCAGTGGAGACCTGAGGTTGACCAGGTCCCTCATATACTCACTCACAGAAAAGTGAGTAGTTTCAAAATCATACTGGTCGCCAAGAGCATTCTTAAACATTAGTGAAAGGAAGCGAATATAAGGAACGAATGGTTTTCTTCCTTTCACTCTTAGTCGCTCGACCAGGTCATCAAAAAGGATCTGGGCAAAGTCCACCCTAAGCCCAAACCATAAGCAGTAGGCAATCTGGAGTTGGGTTTGATTTATCTGATCTAATCCTCCAGAACTGCCTCCTAGACATTCAACAATGTGGGTGAAGAAATATCTCCATGAGTCTGACAGCTTGCTCATGTAGATAGTTCCTTTTCTGGATAGCTGACCATGCTCATCCAGGATATCAGTGTGCCCCATCAGCCTGCATACTTCCCTTGTATTGATACCAGTGGGAAGCTCAATAGGCAACTCATTCTGTTCATGATAGTTTAACTGTAGAACAGACCTGAGTAGACTTGCAGTGAAACCAAGGGATCTGGTACCTCCCTTGAGAGTATAATTGATCGATGAAGTTTCATCGTCATATTGAGCAGTGTACCAGAATTCACATAGGTACTCGTGATACATCCTTCCTGGATTTAATGTTAACGCACCATATAATGGGCAAGAGAGAAAAAATGAGTTTAATCTCCCAATAATCGATTGGGCATCATGAACACTGGACAGAGAGAGTCTGGCCATCCAGTTATTCATATTGATTCTTATGGCACTTGCCTCAAGAGAGATATGAGGTGCCCTGTCAACATTATCGGAAGGAGCATATTCATTGGCAAGCAGATTTTTAGGTGATCTTGATTGTCTAGGTGCCATTTAAAGAATAGATGAAGATGAAATTGAATATATATAGGTTATGATGAAGAATTGATGAAGGAATTGAATATAAATGGAGTAAATAAGAGAGATGATGATGATTGGAAATTGAATGAAGAAGTAAATGAAGGAATTTGAAAGATTTGGGAGTAAATATGTTCGAAGTAAATGCAATTGAAATTGAAAGTGGGTATTTATAGGAGAGACAATGTGGAACTCAAACGGTTTATTTGAATTTATCAAATATAATTTTGATCGAGGTTCTGAGATCCACATTAATTACATCACATCACACATAAATGTGTGACAGTTTACAGCCCACAAACATTAACAAGTTGCTCTTTTTGAGTTCCCAAAGTAAAAATACCATCATTACGTTGAAAAATTTACATGCCACGTAGGATTAAAATATCTCCAAAAAGATCTGCTTACGTGGCACGCACAATGACCAAGTATTTAGAAAATATTATGACATATTTTAGTGCATCTGGAGGTTGACTGGACACTCCAGTATCACTGGTGGATTAGTCCAGTGAACATGTACTGATGGTACACTGGAGGGACACTCCAGTAAAGTACCAGTGAAAACCATTTTTGAAAGACTGGTAACCTCAAACTTGCACGTCAACTAATACAGACAAATGAGAGGGACACATTTACAAGGAGACATAAGTCACCTCAAACACGCACTTCAACCTGTCCAGTTACTAGTGAGAGGGACATATTTACAAAGCACCAGTAATATTTTCTGAAGAGTTTGTCCAGTGAGAAAATAAATTAATAAATTCCCCCTGAACTTAAAACAATTTTAAGAACAAAAATATCTTTCAAGTCTTTCCCTGGAATGTTGTTCCAGAAATCTAATAATGCAAAGATAGTACACAAAGGCGTTCAATATCTGAGCAGTCACCAGATTTAAGGGTTTAACATTCCCAACTCACCAACAAGATATTCAAAGGTTTTGACATCCAGAGGTTTGGTAAAAATGTCAGCGAGTTGTTTGTCAGTGGGAATAAAATGGAGTTCAATGTTGTTTTCATAATATGATCACGAATGAAGTGATACCTGAGATCAATGTGCTTCGTTCTGGAGTGCATGACTGGATTGTTTGAGATAGCAATGGCACTGGTATTATCACAAAAGATTAGAGTCTTTGAATATTTAATACCATAATCAAGCAACTAGTTCTTCATCCAGAGTATCTGAGCACAACAACTGGCTGCAGACACGTATTCAGCTTCAGCAGTGGACAATGAAACTGAAGTTTGCTTCTTACTGGTCCAGCTGACCAGTTTGCCACCAAGGAAATGACATCCACCAGTAGTGGATTTCCTATCTATCTTACAACTTGCATGATCTGAATCTGAATAACCCATTAGATCCATGCCTGAGCCTTTGGGATACCAAAGACCCAAACTGGGGACACCTTTAAGGTACTTCAGTATGCACTTTACAGCAAGCATATGAGATTCCTTTGGATTAGACTGATATCTGGCACATAATATCTGGTCTACTGGCAGTTAAATACATCAGTGAACCAACCATGCCTCTATAGACAGTGGTGTTCACTGGTTTTCCATCTGGATCGGAGTCCAGTGTAAGTGGTGCAGAAATTGGAGTTGGTTTAGATGGTGAAGAGTTCATATCAAACTTCTTTAAAAGATCTCTAACATATTTTTCCTGATTAATAAAAATGCCATCTTTGTTTTGTTTAATCTGGAGTCCAAGAAAATATGTTAATTCACCCATCAAACTCATCTCATATTCAGTTGACATAATTTTTGAAAATTTCTTGCACATGTTTTCATCAGTAGACCCAAAAATAATATCATCAACATAAATTTGTACCATTAACAGATTACCTTTTTCATGAAGAATAAATAAGGTATTGTCAATTGCACCTCGTTTGAAACCATTTTTCAACAAATGTTTAGTCAGAGTGTCATACCAGGCACGTGGGGCTTGTCTGAGGCCATAAAGCGCTTTGTCCAGATGATATACCCAATGTGGATGCTTTTCATCAACGAAACCTGGTGGTTATCTGACATAAACTTCTTCTTCAAGCTTTCCATTCAAGAAAGCACTCTTTACATCCATCTGGTAGACCTTGAACTGATGATAAGCAGCGAATGCTAATAATATTCTGATCGCTTCAAGTCTAGCCACTGGAGCAAATGATTCATCAAAGTCGACATCTGACTGGCAGTAGCCTTGTGCTACCAGTCTGGCCTTGTTTATGATTACGTGGCCATCTTCATCTACTTGTTCCTGAAGACCCATCTTGTTCCAATTGGTTCTTTCTTTCCAACTGGGAAAGGAACCAGATACCAGACCTTGTTCCTTTCAACTGGTGAAGCTCTTCTTGCATAGCAGTCACCCAGCTTGGATCTTCAATAGCCTCGTCAATCTTCTTTGGTTCTATCAATGATAGAAAACTTACATATAAGCATTGATTACTGGAGGCTCTTCTGGTCTGGACTCCTCTACTGGAGTCACCTATGATCTGATCAATAGGATGAGCTTTTGTCCATCTGGAGTACTGACCAGGATTGTTACTGACAACAATATCAGTGTAAGAATTCAGTTGAGTCTCCTCTGGAGTTGCTTCTGGAGGAGGATCTTGCCAGACTACTTCAGTATCTTCATCTGAGTCATTTAAATCACGATTTGCATCATGAAATTCTTCATTTGAAGGCATTTCTTGAAGTACTGGTTCAGTTTGGATTTCTTCATAAGAAGATATTTCTGGTATGTGCTCAACTGACACTGATACTGGGGGAGTAGTACGCACATCTGATCCAATATTAATTTCAGAGGGTAGTTTGAAAATAATAGAAGGATAGAATGGAGTACTAATGGAGAGTTTCTTTTTCTGAACAGGTTCCAGATCAGGATGACTGGAAACTGTGTCTGGTGAATCTTCCTTTTTGTCGTTTATAGGATCAGATTCACAAAAGACAATTGGAGTTACTGGGGGAGTGTCAAGGGTTGGCTTCTTGTTGATTGCAGCATTTGATTCATCAAATGTGACATGAATTGACTCATGGACCTTCTCCAGTCTCTTGTTGTAGACTCTGAAGGCCTTGCGAATGGCTGAATAGCCTAAGAAATACCCTTCATCAGGTTTGGCATCAAATTTGCCTAGCTGACTGGAGTCGTTCAGGATGTAAACTGGACATCCAAAAACGTGAAAATAACCAATATTTGGTTTTCTATTTCTTAAGACTTCATAGGCTGTCTTTTTGTGTCTTTTGATGTTACACTGATCGATTCTGGGTGTGGCAAGCAGTAGCAATTGCTTCATCCCAGAAACTGGTAGACAGACCAGATTCAGCAAGCATACTCCTGGCAGCTTCTATCAGCGTTCGATTCTTCCTTTCCACCACTTCATTCTGTTCTGGAGAGCGGGCTGATGAGAAATTCTGGGAGATGCCAGTGTCAGTACAGAATAACTCCAGAGTTGCATTCTGGAATTCTGTTCCATTGTCACTTCTTAACTGACACACTTTTCGACTGTACTTGATCTCAATTTGCTTGATAAGACTGATGATTTCAGCAGCAGCTTCACTTTTAGACCTCAGAAAGATCACCCAACAATATCTGAGAATTCATCTACGATCACCAGGGTGTATCTTTTACCAGCACGAGTCTGAACATTCACTAGACCAAAGAGGTCCATATGAAGCATATGAAGAGGTTCAGATATGCTGAAATTCTGTCTGGTCTTGAAACTGGTACGTTTTTGCTTACCCATCTCACATCCTGGACATGGTCTTTCCTTTTTGAAGGAAACTGAAGGTATCCCATCTGCAAGTTGTTTTCTGGACAACTTATTAATATTCTTGAAATTTAAATGGGATAACCTTTTGTGCCATAACCAGTTTGTGTCTTCATCAGCTTGAGTATAGAAACACTGCTCTGAAGGAGAGCTTTCCATATCCATCAGGTACACATTCCCTTTTCTGGGAGCAATCAACACTACCTTCCAGTCCTTGTTGAATACGATACCCTGAGCAATATTAAATAGAACTTGATAGCCATCATCACACAGTTGGCTTACACTGATCAGGTTATATTTCAAACCATTCACAAATGCAACACGTCTGAACTTCACTTGTCCATTGTTCAGAACACTGTATCCCTCAGTGTGAGTCCCTTAAGTTCGAGATGGTTAACCTTGAAAGTGTAAATACAACAAGTCTAATAATCACTAGATTTGGACTAGTATTACTTGTAAATAAATATGCAAGAATATATAAACAAAGTAATACAAGACTTAAAGCAATAAACAAGTAAAGTGGAACATTATGTATTTTTTCATGGTCTTTTCTTTTTGACAAATAAGATAGGTGCTCCCCAAGGAGATGAACTAGGTCGAATAAAGCCTTTGCTCAAAAGTTCTTGTAATTGATTGGACAGTTCTTGCATTTCAGGAGGAGCTAAACGATACGGTGCCTTAGCGACTGGTGCTGCACCGGGAACTAGGTCAATATTGAACTCGACTTGTCTAACAGGTGGAATGCCTGGTAAGTCGTCAGGAAAGACATCTGGGAAGTCCCGAACAATGGGAATGTCTTGAACTTTCGGTTCTTTAGCACTTTTATCAATGACGTGAGCTAGGTACACAAGATGATCTTTCTTGTCCAAGTACTTACGGAATTTCATGGCTGAGACGATTTTAAGTTCGTTCGTGGACTTATCGCCTTGTACGATCAAGATCTCACCGTTCGGTAGTGGTATATGAACTGATTTCTCGTGGCAACAAATAGTCGCGTGATGTTTGGATAGCCAATCCATTCCCACGATAATGTCGAAGCTACTAATCTCGACGGGGATTAGATCAATGGTGAAGTTCTTGTCCACTAAAGTCAAAGGACAATCTAGAGCAATTTCATTTGTACCGTACCTTTGGCCATTTGCATATTCTACCACATATTTGTCATTTAGTTTGCCAGTTATCATGTTAGTCTTAGCTTTAAAGTCTAATGCAACAAAGCTACGTTCGGCACCGGAGTCAAATAGTACAGAAGCATAATGATCGTTCAGAAGAAAAGTACCTATCACAACCCGAGGGTTCTGACGAGCTTCCTCAGCGTTCAGAGCAAAAACACGGGCGTTAGCAGGGCCTTGATGGTTTTGCTGTTGCTGATTGTTCTGCTGGTTCTGGTTCCTTGGCCCGCGTGGATAAGCAACACGCTGAACTTGGGCGTTCTGGTTCTGGTTCCTTTGAACTGGTACAGCAGGTGGTAGCGGAGGTCTGGCATTTCTCATTGGTGGATTTCTGTTCACTGGTGGAGGATTAGTTCTGATCAAGTTCGCTGAAACAGCATTACAGTACTTCGCCATGTGCCCAACTCCTTGGCACTTATAGCAGACAGGACAAGCACCAGTGTGATGAAGGTTGCAGCGAGTGCACTTAGGGTAAGCTCCAGAGTATCTTGTTGGTTCAGGCACTGCGGTCACTGCATAGTTCTTCAAGATCTTCCCCTTCTTACTTGGGGGTTCAGCCTTCCTTTCCACCACTTCTTCAGCCTTCCTCTTCCCCTTATCAGTACTTTCAATCAAACCTCCTGATCTGATTATATCTTTGGTCAAGGTCTTAGCCAGTACAGTGGCTCTTGACATGGTCTTGGGGCCTTTACTGGTGAGGTCACGGCGGATCTCAGGAATCAAACCCCAAATAAAGCGATCAATCTTCTTTTCCTCAGTAGAAGCTAAGTGTGGCACAAGTCTAGCAAGCTCATTAAACCTCAAAATGTACTTCTCAATCTCCAGACCCTCCATCTTCAAATCCCAAAACTCTTGTTCTAACTCCTGCAAGGCATCTTTGGTACAGAACTCAGCTCTCATCATTTTCTGAAGTGCTTCCCAGGTGTAAGCATAGGCGGACTTCCTGCCAATAGTGGTAACGATGCCCGTCCACCAGGACCTAGCAGCACCATCAAATTGGCTGGTCGCATGCTCCACCATCCTGTCCTCAGAGGTTTGAGTGTGGTACAAGGCCTCTTCCATATTCTCGAACCACATCAATAGTTCTGCAGCTCCGTTCTCCCCCGAGTAGACTGGGGGTTTGCACTGAGTGAAGGTCTTAAATGAACACCCTCCGCTTTGGCTGACTCTACCTTCAGCAGTAGCTCTAGTGTTGTTATGACTAGCTCCGTCCGAATCACTGTTCACTTCCTGATTCTGTTCGGGTTCTTCTTGAGTTCTCCTATTCTGAGTTGCTCTAGTAGTTCTAGTACCTTCAGTTAGTGGAATTTCCAGCATCTGAGCAACTTGAGTGGCGAGATTTGGTACCATCGCATTCATGCGGTCAGTGATGAGGTTCGCTACGTCTTCCAAAGTAAAGTTGACGTTCGCATTAACACCAGGTTGGATAGGTGGTTCAACGGCTGTGGTGCAGTCTTAGGTCTTCGTCCACGTTTAGGCGGCATTCTTCCTTATGCCCCTATTAAGATAGAAATATGAACTCGATTACGTTTCGCACAAGTCTATAGCTCCAAGCACGTAGTACATTTACAAATGATCGTCGTTAGTACAATATATGAACAAGAACAGTCGTCGGTCGCACGATAAGGACCTATAGTCGTATAAGCTCTAAGGCCTATAATCGAAGTACTAGAACGTATGTCTTAAGAGAACGAGTGAACTAGAACTGATATGATCGAAGAACGAGATTGTACGAAGTTCTTAACAGAGTTCTAAGAGACGGATGACGCCTTTAATAACACACTTTGAGTGCTAGGTACTTTATTCGTAATTAGATGTAGTTGATCAGGTTACATCTAATTAGGACAAAAAGTACGTATTACTCAAACCGGTCATACCAGGGATCACCTCAGAGTGGATTCAAGTTATAGCTCGAGTTTTCCTTAAGAAAAGCTCGGTGTTCACTATAACCATGTCTCTGATACCAACTGTAACACCCCGCTAAAGCGGAATATACGGGATGCACAGACAAGCACAAAAGCACATAGTACAAGTTCCAACACAGCCAATAACATTAATAAAGAACAGAAGTACGATAGTTATTACAGAACATAAAATGAACTCAGAATAATCAATATTCTTAAGACAGAACAATTGTCTTTTGGGAACAGGTCTTGAACTTGAAATAGCAAAGAGAGTCTTCACGGCTCTTGATCTTGAACGCTCGGACAATCGCCAAAAAAAAGATGAGCTTAGAGAGGAAGATTCCTATGCTAACATGATCTACTTACCCTAGCCTGAAAAGCATGCAAGTTCAAAAGGTCAACTACAAAAGTAGTTGGTGAGGTTCACATAAAGTACGTTTAGTTTACATATGCATATTTAATAAGAACAAGATCGCAAGTTTCGTACGTTGAGCCAAAGTACTTTGTAATAATAATAAGAACTAGGTCAAGATCTGCACTTTGAACATAAGTACTTTATAATAATATGAACAGAACAAGAACATATAATGAACTTCAGATATATGTTGTCGCTGCTAAACCGCTTGGCCAGAACTGATCTGTAATGGTAATATGCTCGTATAATTCAAGTACGTCAAATAAGATCTATGTCAGAACAATGACAGGAACAAGAACAAGTAATATGCATTCTCCTGAACTGTGGAGAATGAGGGTGGGCCTACCCTAACAGCGCTGTCCATAATTACCTACGGTTCAATCCCTGAACTGTGGGATATGAATTGATAGCAGTGAACAAGAACTGATCAAGTACAATCGTATACATGTATTTAAGGTCCTGCCCATTCAAGACTTGAATACTCTTTTAAACAGTTTAATAAGTAGTTCAAGATCATAAGGTAGTACGTAAAATAGTTCAAGAACATAAGTACTTTATAATAATATGAACAGAACAAGAACATATAATGAACTTCAGATATATGTTGTCGCTGCTAAACCGCTTGGCCAGAACTGATCTGTAATGGTAATATGCTCGTATAATTCAAGTACGTCAAATAAGATCTATGTCAGAACAATGACAGGAACAAGAACAAGTAATATGCATTCTCCTGAACTGTGGAGAATGAGGGTGGGCCTACCCTAACAGCGCTGTCCATAATTACCTACGGTTCAATCCCTGAACTGTGGAGAATGAGGGTGGGCCTACCCTAACAGCGCTGTCCATAATTACCTACGGTTCAATCCCTGAACTGTGGAGAATGAGGGTGGGCCTACCCTAACAGCGCTGTCCATAATTACCTACGGTTCAATCCCTGAACTGTGGAGAATGAGGGTGGGCCTACCCTAACAGCGCTGTCCATAATTACCTACGGTTCAATCCCTGAACTGTGGAGAATGAGGGTGGGCCTACCCTAACAGCGCTGTCCATAATTACCTACGGTTCAATCCCTGAACTGTGGAGAATGAGGGTGGGCCTACCCTAACAGCGCTGTCCATAATTACCTACGGTTCAATCCCTGAACTGTGGAGAATGAGGGTGGGCCTACCCTAACAGCGCTGTCCATAATTACCTACGGTTCAATCCCTGAACTGTGGAGAATGAGGGTGGGCCTACCCTAACAGCGCTGTCCATAATTACCTACGGTTCAATCCCTGAACTGTGGAGAATGAGGGTGGGCCTACCCTAACAGCGCTGTCCATAATTACCTACGGTTCAATCCCTGAACTGTGGAGAATGAGGGTGGGCCTACCCTAACAGCGCTGTCCATAATTACCTACGGTTCAATCCCTGAACTGTGGAGAATGAGGGTGGGCCTACCCTAACAGCGCTGTCCATAATTACCTACGGTTCAATCCCTGAACTGTGGAGAATGAGGGTGGGCCTACCCTAACAGCGCTGTCCATAATTACCTACGGTTCAATCCCTGAACTGTGGAGAATGAGGGTGGGCCTACCCTAACAGCGCTGTCCATAATTACCTACGGTTCAATCCCTGAACTGTGGAGAATGAGGGTGGGCCTACCCTAACAGCGCTGTCCATAATTACCTACGGTTCAATCCCTGAACTGTGGAGAATGAGGGTGGGCCTACCCTAACAGCGCTGTCCATAATTACCTACGGTTCAATCCCTGAACTGTGGAGAATGAGGGTGGGCCTACCCTAACAGCGCTGTCCATAATTACCTACGGTTCAATCCCTGAACTGTGGAGAATGAGGGTGGGCCTACCCTAACAGCGCTGTCCATAATTACCTACGGTTCAATCCCTGAACTGTGGAGAATGAGGGTGGGCCTACCCTAACAGCGCTGTCCATAATTACCTACGGTTCAATCCCTGAACTGTGGAGAATGAGGGTGGGCCTACCCTAACAGCGCTGTCCATAATTACCTACGGTTCAATCCCTGAACTGTGGAGAATGAGGGTGGGCCTACCCTAACAGCGCTGTCCATAATTACCTACGGTTCAATCCCTGAACTGTGGAGAATGAGGGTGGGCCTACCCTAACAGCGCTGTCCATAATTACCTACGGTTCAATCCCTGAACTGTGGAGAATGAGGGTGGGCCTACCCTAACAGCGCTGTCCATAATTACCTACGGTTCAATCCCTGAACTGTGGAGAATGAGGGTGGGCCTACCCTAACAGCGCTGTCCATAATTACCTACGGTTCAATCCCTGAACTGTGGAGAATGAGGGTGGGCCTACCCTAACAGCGCTGTCCATAATTACCTACGGTTCAATCCCTGAACTGTGGAGAATGAGGGTGGGCCTACCCTAACAGCGCTGTCCATAATTACCTACGGTTCAATCCCTGAACTGTGGGATATGAATTGATAGCAGTGAACAAGAACTGATCAAGTACAATCGTATACATGTATTTAAGGTCCTGCCCATTCAAGACTTGAATACTCTTTTAAACAGTTTAATAAGTAGTTCAAGATCATAAGGTAGTACGTAAAATAGTTCAAGAACATAAGTACTTTATAATAATATGAACAGAACAAGAACTTATAATGAACTTTAGAACTTAATTTACTTGTTCGTAGGACTTGTACTTTAATAATCAAATAGATTATGTCATTAATGTACTCAATTAGGGTTTGTAGTACAAGATCGTCCCTCTGGACTCATTTAGATCGTTTTAATGATAAATTTAGGTCGTCTAGGCTCAAATGTATTTAGATCGTTTTAATGATAAATGAATTAGATCGTCTTAAGGTTGTTCATTTAGATCGTCCTAGGAACACTGAAATAGATCGTCTCACGCCTAGCAAAGAGATCGTCTTGGGTCTCAATGCATTTAGGTCGTTCCGGGTTCATTGCAAAGAGATCGTCCTAGGTCTCAATGCATTTAGGTCGTTCCGGGTTCATTGCAAAGAGATCGTCCTAGGTTCATTGCAAAGAGATCGTCCTAGGTTCATTGCAAAGAGATCGTCCTAGGTTCATTGCAAAGAGATCGTTTTAAGTACAATTTTTGTTTGAGCAAAACCGATCCCGAAGGATTAGTTACCCATTGAGCGTACCAACACACCACAACACCACACGAGATCGAACGAACACGAGCCATGTACCGAGTAGGCTGCTTAGGACGATCTAAGGGATTTAGATCGTCCCATTTAGATCGTCCCAGCCTCACACGAGCTGAAAACAAGGACAAGAACACACTACGAAGGTCTAGGTCGATTTCGGGTCTTGTTAGCACTTAGAACCAATACGTATAAGCACATTAACATCATTTATTAATACAATTACTGATTTCCAAGATCAAAAGTCACATGAACACTTTGAACTTCAAGAACAAGTTATATTCATATTTGAAAAATGGGTTTTGTAATTTTAATCATGTTATGACCCAAATTTGTTCACCAAAAATGGCGTTAAACACATTTAGACACAAACCCTTTAATCACTAACACGATTTTCAATCAAAATTGGACCAAATCATCATGAACATAAACTTGTAAAAAGTACACTTTTAATTTGATCAAAACTCATAATTTGTTGTTGTTACCTGAGATTTGATTCCAGAAACACGTTTTGATTATCACAAGGATGCTAAAAGTACACACGATTTCGATTTAACAATCAAAAATCAAAATATGAATTTGTGGTTGGTTATGGCTGCCTGGAGAGGTTTTTAGTGAGAGAAGTGAAATTGAGAGTGATAATGAATAGGGTTTTCTCTCACTAA
Organism: Erigeron breviscapus; assembly: GCA_034093135.1. NCBI lineage: Eukaryota > Viridiplantae > Streptophyta > Magnoliopsida > Asterales > Asteraceae > Erigeron > Erigeron breviscapus. Next base: position 15,968,678 of record CM067170.1, read on the forward strand.
ACCTTCTATTTATAGTCTTCTCATATTAAATGAACATCATAAATGCAAGGACTCATTTGCAATTATTTTTAGTCTAGAACTTTATTAATTCGTCGAATTTAGTCATAAATTCGTCATATAAGTCAAGAATTAAGATCAAGTTGACCTTCATATAAGCACATAATTTCAGTCTAAAGTACGTCAAGAACTCCAAACTGCTGTAGAGCAAAGGAGAGTGTCCAAGGATACTAAAGCTTTGATCCAGCAAGCCAAGCTGAAAGAAAAATACAATGAAATATTGAACTTCAGGGCTGATGCAAGAAGGATCACTGGTGCTGAAATCAAGTTGGCTGAAGATCATGAAGGCATGTCTAAGTTTGAGGTAAAGTTGACCAGAGAGGGTAACTTCACTGATGAGAGGAGAAGTACTTCAGTCCAAGCTTTTGGATGGACTGAACTGAAGGAGATAGGATTGACATTTAAAGGTAAAACTGATTTATCTCCAGATGTTAAGGCGTTTATGAAGAGGATTGAGAAGGTCTGGAGAAGAATACAACAAATGGAAGATGTGTTGGGTTTGAGACCACCAGTGTCTGTTCCATCATCTCCATCACCAAAGAGGAAGGCTACTGAAGATGCACCAGGGCAGTCATCAAAAAGAAGGGCCTGAATCTTTTATCATGTACTTATTGTAATTAATCGTTTGATGAAAGTTGTAACTATTTTCCTATTGATGAAAGTAATAATGGTTGCAATTTTCATCAAACGATTAATTACAATAAGTACATGATAAAAGATTCAGGCCCTTCTTTAATGCCTAACCTTCCAGCATTGTAGGAGTCCAGAGTACCCATTGTTGCCATCTCCCTTTGATGGGCCAGCAGTTCATCCTTTTGATTTCTTTTGAAAATCTCAATCATTATGCATTCCTGCTCTAACTTCCTTGAAGTTTCATTATCAACATCTTCAGTTTGCTCTTCCTCTTCACCAGACACCACTTTTTCTTTTCCTTTAACAGCCTTCAGTGTAGTTGGAATATCTGGGAAGGTTTCAAACTGGGGCTCACTGGCTTCAGTACCAGTAGCTTCTTCAGTTAGCCCGGCTTCAGTGCCATATGCTCTTTGTCTTTCAGTAAGCCCGGCTTCAGTGCCATATGCTCTTTGTGCCATGTGCTTCAGTGTTTGGTCACCAGACGATCTTTCCCCCTTGGAATGATCACCAGTCCTTGACTTGAGATCATTCCATATTTCTTCAAGCATACGTCTGTCCAGTGGACCAAATGTTGTACCTGCTACTGGAGTTGTTTCAGACACAACTTTCTTGAGTGCCTGCACTTCCTTCTGAACATTTGCAACAGCTGTAGGCAAGTGCTTTGGCAACTTCTCATCCAGTAACTTTTCTACTTGGGGTAACACCCCATCATAAATGCTACGAAGAACAGTCCCAGAAACTTCTTCACATAATTCTTTTAACATATTGTTTCTGAACTTCCTTGTACATTCATCACTTATAGTGCTAACAACTGCACCCTGTTCCAGTGTGGGTCTACTCTCCAGAGAACTTACCCTGAAAACCAAATTCTGAACATCTTCTTTCAGACCTGCCAGTTCGCCAGTGACTGCAGTCTGAACAGAAGTAACCAACCTGTTCTCTAATCCCTGGACTGCCACCTTGATCTTTTCAGTGTTGGTGTTTGTGGCCAGTACCAGTTCATCAAGCTTCTCATAAACCAGCTTCTCATTCCCAGCGAAGACATTCATCTCTGAAGCAAGGTTATTTGAAAGTAAAGATTTGAAGTCTGAAATAACCTGAGATGAAGTCTGGAGTGATCTCTCCAGGTCCGCCACCTTACTTAAAAGGCCTTGGACCTCGGTCGAAGAAGAAGTGGAGAGACCACTGGGGGGTTCAAGAGTGGAGGGTAATCTGGTCATTAGAGGAACTTGTGCCCAGTCCTCTTCAGTTGCAGCTTCAGACGTTGCAACTGGTGACTCCGGCGCACGAGGAGGAGGTTGAGATTCTGAAGGTTGAATGGTTGCTGGAGTGAAGTATTGGGTGTTTTCTGGAATTAAAGGTGGTGGTGGTGGTGGCATGTTTAGTTCTGGTGGTGGCATTTCTGGTGTAGGTGTTGGCATTTCTGGTGGAGGTGTTGGCATTTCTGGTAGATTTTCTTCTTCTTGTACATCTTCACCCAGAAAATTCAAGTTAACATCAAAGCCTTCAGACATTGGAGATTCAACAACATCCCATTCTTGAGCAATCCCAACTGTCTGTTCACCAGACTGTTCACCAGTCTCTACATTTACCTGTTCACCAACCTCAACATTCAAGTCCAGTGGAGCCTCTTGCTCACCAGAAGCATGTTCATCAGTCTGAACATCTTCTACTTCCTCAACAACCTGGGCAACATGTTCAGCTTGTTCATCAGTTTCTTGCCCAACAACCTCTTCAGATTCAAAGATTGGTGACCCATCCAGATTCATAACATCACCTGGATGTCTTTCTGGATGCACCAGGGCATTCATCAAAAAGAAGGGCCTGAATTTTTATCATGTACTTATTGTAATTAATCGTTTGATGAAAGTTGTAACTATTTTCCTATTGATGAAAGTAATAATGGTTGCAATTTTCATCAAACGATTAATTACAATAAGTACATGATAAAAGATTCAGGCCCTTCTTTAATGCCTAACCTTCCAGCATTGTAGGAGTCCAGAGTACCCATTTTTGCCATCTCCCTTTGATGGGCCAGCAGTTCATCCTTTTGATTTCTTTTAAAAATCTCAATCATTATGCATTCCTGTTCTAACTTCCTTGAAGTTTCATTATCAACATCTTCAGTTTGCTCTTCCTCTTCACCAGACACCACTTTTTCTTTTCCTTTAACAGCCTTCAGTGTAGTTGGAATATCTGGGAAGGTCTCAAACTGGGGCTCACTGGCTTCAGTACCAGTAGCTTCTTCAGTTAGCCCGGCTTCAGTGCCATATGCTCTTTGTCTTTCAGTAAGCCCGGCTTCAGTGCCATATGCTTGTTGTGCCATGTGCTTCAGTGTTTGGTCACCAGACGATCTTTCCCCCTTGGAATGATCACCAGTCCTTGACTTGAGATCATTCCATATTTCTTCAAGCATACGTCTGTCCAGTGGACCAAATGTTGTACCTGCTACTGGAGTTGTTTCAGACACAACTTTCTTGAGTGCCTGCACTTCCTTCTGAACATTTGCAACAGCTGTAGGCAAGTGCTTTGGCAACTTCTCATCCAGTAACTTTTCTACTTGGGGTAACACCCCATCATAAATGCTACGAAGAACAGTCCCAGAAACTTCTTCACATAATTCTTTTAACATATTGTTTCTGAACTTCCTTGTACATTCATCACTTATAGTGCTAACAACTGCACCCTGATCCAGTGTGGGTCTACTCTCCAGAGAACTTACCCTGAAAACCAAATTCTGAACATCTTCTTTCAGACCTGCCAGTTCGCCAGTGACTGCAGTCTGAACAGAAGTAACCAACCTGTTCTCTAATCCCTGGACTGCCACCTTGATCTTTTCAGTGTTGGTGTTTGTGGCCAGTACCAGTTCATCAAGCTTCTCATAAACCAGCTTCTCATTCCCAGCGAAGACATTCATCTCTGAAGCAAGGTTATTTGAAAGTAAAGATTTGAAGTCTGAAATAACCTGAGATGAAGTCTGGAGTGATCTCTCCAGGTCCGCCACCTTACTTAAAAGGCCTTGGACCTCGGTCGAAGAAGAAGTGGAGAGACCACTGGGGGGTTCAAGAGTGGAGGGTAATCTGGTCATTAGAGGAACTTGTGCCCAGTCCTCTTCAGTTGAAGCTTCAGACGTTGCAACTGGTGACTCCGGCGCACGAGGAGGAGGTTGAGATTCTGAAGGTTGAATGGTTGCTGGAGTGAAGTATTGGGTGTTTTCTGGAATTAAAGGTGGTGGTGGTGGTGGCATGTTTGGTTCTGGTGGTGGCATTTCTGGTGTAGGTGTTGGCATTTCTGGTGGAGGTGTTGGCATTTCTGGTAGATTTTCTTCTTCTTGTACATCTTCACCCAGAAAATTCAAGTTAACATCAAAGCCTTCAGACATTGGAGATTCAACAACATCCCATTCTTGAGCAATCCCAACTGTCTGTTCACCAGACTGTTCACCAGTCTTTATATCTACCTGTTCACCAACCTCAACATTCAAGTCCAGTGGAGCCTCTTGCTCACCAGAAGCATGTTCATCAGTCTGAACATCTTCTACTTCCTCAACAACCTGGGCAACATGTTCAGCTTGTTCATCAGTTTCTTGCCCAACAATCTCTTCAGATTCAAAGATTGGTGACCCATCCAGATTCATAACATCACCTGGATGTCTTTCTGGATTCACCTGGATTCCAGCTCTCATCAGACGCCTATTAGTTCTAGGTCATCTGGAAGGTTCAACAACTTCTTGACCTTGACCTTCTGGAGCAACTTGTCTTATGGGCTGTACAGCCTCTATTATCTGTACATCATCACCAGATGGTCCTTCAACATCTTGAACTCTATCTGGACCCATTTCAGCTTCTTCCCTTTGGAAGGAAAGCATGGACTGAGGAATATCTACCTCATCCACTGGAGACCTAAGGTTGACTAGGTCCCTCATATACTCACTCACAGAAAAGTGAGTAGTATCCATATTCATACTGGTCGCCAAGTGCATTCTTAAACATCAGTGAAAGGAATCGAATATAAGGCACAAATGGTTTTCTTCCTTTCACTCTTAGGCGCTCAACCAGGTCGTCAAAAAGAATTTGGGCAAAGTCCACCCTAAGCCCAAACCACAAGCAATAGGCAATCTGGAGGTGGGTTTGATTGATCTGGTCTAACCCTCCAGAGCTGCCTCCTAGACACTCAACAATATGAGTGAAGAAATATCTCCATGAGTCTGACAGCTTGCTCATGTAGATAGTCCCTTTTCTGGATAGCTGGCCATGCTCATCCAATATATCTGTATGCCCCATTAGCCTACATACTTCCCTTGTATTTATACCAGTGGGAAGTTCGATAGGCAACTCATTCTGTTCATAATAGTTTAACTGGAGAACAGACCTGAGAAGACTAGCCGTGAAACCAAGGGATCTGGTACCTCCCTTGAGAGTATAGTTGATCGATGAAGTTTCATCGTCATAGGTTGCAGTGTACCAGAATTCACACAAATATTCATGGTACATCCTTCCTGGATTCAATGTTAATGCACCATATAATGGGCAAGAGAGAAAGAAAGAGTTTAATCTCCCAATGATCGATTGGGCATCATGAACACTGGACAGAGAGAGTCTTGCCATCCAGTTATTCATATTGATTCTTATGGCACTTGCCTCAAGATTGATGTGAGGTGCCCTAGCAACATTATCCGAAGGAGCAAATTCGTTGGCAAGCAAATTTCTAAGAGATCTTGACTGTCTAGGTGCCATTTATGATGATAGATGAAAATGAAATTGAATATTTAAGGTTATGATGAAGATTTGATGAAAGAATTGAATGTAAATGGAGTAAATAAGAGAGATAAATATGATTGGAAAATGAATGAAGAAGAAATAAATGAAGGAATTTTGAAAGATTTGGGAGTAAATGTTCGAAGTAAATGCAATTGAAATTGAAAGTGGGTATTTATAGGAGAGACAATGTGGAACTCAAACGGTTTATTTGAAATTATCAAATAAAGTTTTTGATTGGGTTCTGAGATCCGCATTAATTACATCACATCATACATAAATGCATGACGGTTTATAGCCCACAAACAGTAACAAGTTGTACTTTTTGTTTTCCCAAAGTAAAAAGACCATCATTACGTTGAAAAATTTACATGCCACGTAGGATTAAAATATCTTCAAAAAGGTTTGCTTACGTGGCACATACAAAGACCAAGTATTTAGAAAATATTATGACATATTTCAGTGCATCTGGAGGTTAACTAGACACTCCAGTATCACTGGTGGATTAGTCCAGTGAACATGTACTGATGGTACACTGGAGGGACACTCCAGTAAAGTACCAGTGAATACCATTTTTGAAAGACTGGTAACCTCAAACATGCACGTCAACTAATATAGACAAATGAGAGGGACACATTTACAAGGAGACATAGTCAACTCAAACACGCACTTCAACTTATCTAGTTACCAGTGAGAGGGACACATTTACAAAGCACTAGTAATATTTTCTGAAGAATTTGTCCAGTGAGAAAATAAATTCCCCCTGAACTTAAAACACTTTTAATAGAAAAATATTTTTCAAGTCTTCCCTGGAATGTTGTTCCAGAAATCTAATAATGCAAAGATAGTACACAAAGGCGTTCAATATTTGAGCAGTCACCAGATTTAAGGATTTAACATTCCCAACTCACCAACAAGATATTCAAAAGTTTTGACATCCAGAGGTTTGGTAAAAATGTCAGCGAGTTATTTGTCAGTGGGAATAAAATGGAGTTCAATATTGTTTTTCATAATATGATCACGAATAAAGTGATACCTGAGGTCAATGTGCTTCGTTCTGGAGTGCATGACTGGATTGTTTGAGATAGCAATGGCATTGGTATTATCACAAAAGATTGGAGTCTTTGAATATTTAATACCATAATCAAGCAACTGGTTCTTCATCCAGAGTATCTGAGCACAACAACTGGCTGTAGACACGTATTCAGCTTCAGCAGTGGATAATGAAACTGAAGTTTGCTTCTTACTGATCCAGCTGACCAGTTTGCCACCTAGGAAATGACATCCACCAGTTGTGGATTTCCTATCTATCTTACAACCTGCATGATCTGAATCTGAATAACCCATTAGATCCATGCCTGAGCCTTTGGGGTACCAAAAACCTAGACTGGGGACACCTTTAAGGTACTTCAGTATGCGCTTTACAGCAAGCATATGAGATTCCTTTGGATTAGACTGATATCTTGGCACATAAACATGTTGAAAACATAATATCTGGTCTACTGGCAGTTAAGTACATCAGTGAACCAACCATGCCTCTATAGACAGTGGTGTTCACTGGTTTTCCATCTGGATCGGAGTCCAGTGTTAGTGGTGCAGAAATTGGAGTTGGTTTAGATGGTGAAGAGTTCATATCATATTTCTTTAAAAGATCTCTAACATATTTTTCCTAATTAATAAAGATGCCATCTTTGTTTTGTTTAATCTGGAGTCCAAGAAAATATGTTAATTCACCCATCAAACTCATTTCATATTCAGTGGACATGATTTTTGAAAAATTTCTTGCACATGTTTTCATCAGTAGACCCAAAAATAATATCATCAACATAAATTTGTACCATTAACAGATTACCTTTCTCATGAAGAATGAATAAGGTATTGTCAATTGCACCTCGTTTAAAACCATTTTTCAACAAATGTTTAGTCTGAGTATCATACCAGGCACGTGGGGCTTGTCTGAGGCCATATAGCGCTTTGTCCAGACGATATACCCAATGTGGATGCTTTTCATCAACGAAACCTGGAGGTTGTCTGACATAAACTTCTTCTTCAAGCTTCCATTCAAGAAAGCACTCTTTACATCCATCTGGTAGACCTTGAACTGATGATAAGCAGCGAATGCTAAGAAAATTCTTATCGCTTCAAGTCTAGCCACTGGAGCAAATGATTCATCAAAGTCGACATCTGACTGGCAGTAGCCTTG
>CM067170.1:15981327-15989030 GCA_034093135.1 Erigeron breviscapus
TTTCCGAAAAAGGGGAACCCATTTCCGATAAAACACCAACTCTACCCGAATCGCCAAAACCGGACATCAACATGGCCGGTCAACAAAATAATCCGCCCGATCTCTTCAACATGAAAATCGAGGACCTTCCTTGAACCATACCTACAACTCGCCGATCGGCCATCCGTGCACCCGAGATCGACACTTTCGCGGTGAAAGGTAACCATTTACAGATGGTTAAGGATTTGTGCTTTGATGGATGGCATAAAAGAGACCCTCATGAGCATCTTGACAAGTTCGAGATGATTTGCAATCTATTCAACTATGGGGAAAACCAAGCCAACAATGTTAAGATGACGCTTTTTCCTATGTCTCTCACGGGAGAGGCTCACAAATGGTTGAAAGGGATTAGCGCCGGATAGTTTGACTACTTGGGGGGCGGTTAAGGAAGCTTTTATAGATAGATTCTTTCCGGCTAATCGGGAAAGAGAGCTTAGGCTTGTTATCCGTTCTTTCAGACAAGACGAGGATGAGTCGATAGTTGAAGCTTGGTTAAGGATGAAGGATCTTTTGTGGGAATGTCCCGGGCATGGGGTGAGTGACACCGAAGTTGTGGGATATTTTTGGATGGAATGAATAGGGAGAACTACGAGAAGATGGTAATGACTTGTGGGGGTAGTATTAGCTACAAGACCTCGAGTGAGCTTTGGAAGATGTTTGAGGATATGGCAAAAGCTCAAGTCTCTAGACCGTCGAATAGGGATAGGAGATCACGTAAGGTAGTAGCTCGGGTGGATGATGGTGAAACATCCGAGGTAGTCACTGAAATTCGAAAACTTTCAAACCGAATGGATGAAAGGTTCTCTATGGTGGAGAACAACTTTGGTGGGCTTGAGCGTGATGTGAAGATCATGGCGGGGGGATGTGTTCATTGTGGTGGTCCACACCATCCTGATGAGTGTGATTCTATGACACAAGAAGATGTGAACTTTGTGCAAAATCAACGCCAAGGAAATTATCAATCTCTCTTCCAACGTGGTGGCAACTACCAAGGCCGCTACCAAGGTAACTCTTCGAATTCTTCTAATTTTTATTCTAACAATCGTGGTGGTAATTTTCAAGGTAGGTGGCAAAAAGATGATACTCATGGAGCACCTCAACAACAACAACCACCCTCACCTCCAAGGAAGGAGGAAAATCAAGATGAAAGCTCGCCTCTCATGGCCATGATGGCCAAGTTTCTTGATAAACAAGACAAGAGGGAGGAAGCTCAAGAGAAGCGAAACGCTTCAATGGAAAACTATTCCAAGCTTTTGAATGAAAAGATTGGGGGGTTGCATGACAAGATTGACATTAGCAATAGCAACAACCAAGCTTTGATTTCTAACTTGGAAAAGAGAATCGATAGAATGGGCAATCAACAAAGGCAACCGGGTACTCTTCCAAGCAATACCCAACAAAACCCAAATCAAGACAAAGGTCAATGGAGAAAGGGGGATGACAAGTACAAAGGACCCCAACACCGGAATGAAACCGTTAATGCCATAACCACGCGGTCCGGGAAGGTAACTACGCCTCCTATTGATAATTCTCGTATTTATAATGTTTCTCCTTTAGTTGGGCAGTTTGATGAGGAAGACGATGAAGAGGTAGAGATGGAATCACCACCGGTGGTCACTACTTCGGTTCTAAAGCCACACCAATCAAGGAACCCGAAGTCAAGCCCTACAAGCCCAAGATTCCCTTTCCTCAACGCTTGAGGAAGGAAAAGATTCAAGAACAATACAACAAGTTCTTTGACATGATCAAAACGGTGACAATCAATGTGCCGTTAGTTGATCTCATTTCGGGCATGCCCAATTATGCCAAGTTTATCAAAGAGCTAGTGACAGATAAGAAGAAGCTTGAGGAAGCAAAGGCAACATTTTTCAATGAGGAATGCTCGGCGGTAATCCAAAATAAGCTTCCACCTAAGCTTTCGGATCCAGGAAGTTTTCTCATCACTTGTACTTTTAGTAGGAAATTGTCTTATAAAGCATTAGCCGACTTAGGAGCAAGCATCAACTTGATGCCTTTTTCAATTTTTAGAAAGCTTTCTTTGGGTAAGTTGAAACCCACCAAAATGAGCATTCGCCTAGCGGATCATTCTTTTCAATACCCATTGGGGGTGGCCGAAAACTTGCTAGTGCAAGTAGGCCAATTTGTCTTCCCGGTAGATTTTGTTATTTTGGAAATGGAGGAGGACACCAAGGTGCCTCTCATTTTGGGCCGACCATTCTTATATACCGCGGATGCTATCATTCGGGTAAAGGACAAGGAAATTTCCTTGGGTGTCGGAGAAGACCGGATTGTGTTTAAAATTGAAAAAGCTTTACAACATTCTTATTCTTCCGATGACACTTGTTTTAAGATTGATGTTATAGATGATGCGGTTGAATTAGAGACATTGGAGCTTGTTGGAATTGATGGTGAAGAAAATGATGGCTTGGCTAGTATTGGAGAGGGAGATGTCGCTAGTGACCAAGTTGAGGAGATTGAAGAGATTTTGGCACTTAGCATGGATGATGCTCCATTGGAAGATGAGGGATTTGAAGAAATTGAGGTAATTCCAAGTAGTAAGCTACCCACTCCATTGATAATCCTCCTACGGATTTAGAGCTCAAACCATTGCCCGATCATCTAGAATATGCATTCTTGGAAGGTACATCTCTACTCCCCGTTGTTATCTCCTCATCACTTTCGGGTGAGGAAAAGGCTAGACTCATGTCCATTCTAAAGGCCCATAAAAAGGCCTTTGCATGGAAGACATCCGATATACCCGGGATAAGCCCCGATTTTTGCAAACACAAAATCAATTTAATTGAAAATGTGAAACCGGTTATTCAAAGGCAAAGAAGGCTTAATCCTAACATGAAGGATGTTGTGAAAAAGGAAATTGTTAAATTACTTGATGCGGGGATCATTTTTCCAATATCGGATAGTCCATGGGTTAGCCCGGTACATTGTGTACCAAAGAAGGTGGTATGACCGTTGTTGCTAATGAGAATAATGAATTGGTCCCAACTCGGACGGTCACCGGTTGGAGAGTTTGTATAGATTACCGCAAGTTAAATGAGGCCACCAAAAAAGACCATTTTCCTTTACCCTTCATGGACCAAATGCTTGAAAGGTTAGCGGGTAATGAATTTTTCTGTTTTCTTGATGGTTTTTCCGGGTACTTTCAAATACCCATTGATCCTAATGATCAAGAGAAAACCACTTTTACTTGCCCTTTTGGAACTTATGCTTATAGTCGCATGCCTTTTGGTTTATGCAATGCACCGGGAACTTTTCAAAGATGCATGTTGGCCATTTTTCAAGATATGATTGAAACCTCCATGGAAGTTTTCATGGATGATTTTTCGGTATTTGGTGACTCTTTTGAAAGTTGTTTAACAAATTTGGATAAAATGCTTGATAGATGTGAGAAAGCACATTTGGTGCTTAATTGGGAAAAATGCCATTTTATGGTCAAAGAGGGGATTGTGTTGGGTCACAAGGTTTCAAGGGCGGGTCTTGAGGTTGACAAAGCCAAAATTGATGTCATGACTAAATTACCTCCACCTACCAATGTGAAGTCGGTAAGAAGTTTTCTAGGTCATGCCGGTTTTTACCGTCGTTTTATCAAAGATTTTTCTAAAATCACAAGACCCATGACTAGATTGTTGGAAAAAGATGTTCCTATTGAGTTTAATGATGAGTGTCTTAAGGCTTTTTCTATTTTAAAAGATAGATTGACGAATGCTCCAATCATGACTTCACCCAATTGGTCTCTACCCTTTGAACTTATGTGTGATGCTAGTGATTTTGCTTTGGGGGCCGTTCTTGGCCAAAGGGATGAGAAGCATTTTCACCCAATCTATTTTGCTAGCAAAACCCTAAACCCCGCCCAACAAAACTACACCGTGACCGAAAAAGAGTTGTTGGCGGTGGTATATGCTTTTGATAAGTTTAGACCCTACTTGGTATTGAATAAGACCATTGTGTTCACCGATCATTCGGCATTGAAATATTTGTTTTCAAAGCAAGATGCCAAACCCCGTTTGCTTCGTTGGGTCTTGCTTTTGCAAGAATTTGATATCGAAATTAAGGACAAAAGTGGGGCTGAAAATGTTGCCGCCGACCACTTGAGTAGGCTCGAAAACCCTCACCTTGAGGAGTTGAAAGAGCATGAAATTAATGATTCTTTTCCCGATGAGTTTTTAATGCAGGTGGAGGATGAGGAGGCACCATGGTATGCCGATATCGCTAACTATTTGTGTGCAGGAGTTTTGCCAAAGGGATGGTCCTCCCAACAAAGGAAAAAGTTCTTTTCAGAAATCAAGCATTATTTTTGGGAGGAGCCATATTTGTTTAGGGTATGTGCGGATGGTATGATCCGAAGATGTATTTGGGGTGGTGAGACTAGGAAGATCTTGGATGAATGTCACTACGGTCCTACCGGAGGGCATTATGGGCCATCGGTGACGGGAAAGAAGGTTTTCGATGCGGGTTTCTATTGGCCCACAATCTTCAAAGAAGCTCAAACGCTTGTGGAGACATGTGATGCATGTCAAAGGCAAGGTAATATCACAAAAAGGGACGAAATGCCCCAACAAGCAATTCAAGTTTGTGAGGTCTTTGACGTGTGGGGAATCGATTTCATGGGCCCATTTCCTCCGTCCAACAAGTGTCTCTATATTTTGGTGGCGGTGGATTATGTCTCTAAATGGGCTGAAGCAAAAGCCTTGCCTACCAATGATGGCAAGGTTGTGATTGATTTCTTAAAGGCTTTGTTTAGCCGATTTGGAATGCCAAGAGCTTTGATAAGCGACCGGGGCACTCATTTTGCCAATCATCAATTGGCGAAAGTCTTGAAAAGGTATGGAGTTACCCATCGTTTCTCAACTTCCTATCACCCACAAACTAGTGGGCAAGTTGAGAACACCAACCGTGCTTTGAAGAGGATACTTGAGAAGACCGTTGATGGAAACCCTAAGTCATGGTCCAAGAAGTTAGATGATGCCCTATGGGCGTTTCGAACCGCTTTCAAGACCCCCATTGGCACCACTCCATATAGACTTCTCTATGGCAAGACTTGCCATTTGCCGGTGGAAATTGAGCATAAGGCATATTGGGCCTTGAAACATTGCAACATGGACTTGATTGAAGCCGGTGAAACGAGAATGCTTCAACTCCATGAGCTTGATGAGCTTAGACATGGTGCTTATGACAATTCGTTGTTGTACAAAGAAAAGACAAAAGTTTGGCACGACAAGAAGCTAAAGAGAAAGGACTTTAAAGTGGGGGATAAGGTCTTGTTGTTTCTCTCTAAGTTCAAGATCCACCAACCAAAGCTTACGTCTAGGTGGAATGGACCGTTTGTTATCAAGCATGTGTATCCATCGGGATATGTCGAGTTGTTTAGAGAGGATGGGAGCTCATTCATTGTTAACGGGCATCGCTTGAAGTTGTATCATGAAGAAGAAGTTGGGGAGGGAGCTTTGTTGAGAAGCTCCAACTTTTCGCTTGAAGAAACGAGGTTTGGGTGAGTCAAGCTAATGACTCGTAAATAAATAAAGCGCTTCGCGGGAGGCAACCCGTGTGTTTTTACTATCTTTAGTCGTTTTAGTACTTTTCGTTCTGTTTTGTGTGTTTATGTTGAGATGTACAGGTGATAGGTCGTCCAGGGCGAACCGTTAAGCGAAAATTAGCGTCACAAAGCCAAAAATCTGACTGATATGCAGAAATCGCGGCGCGAGATCTGGTGGTCGCGGCGCGAGCTTGGCGAAATCGTGGTCAGAACAAATCCTCGCGATGCGCGAGAAATGAAGTCGCGGCGCGAGTACATTGGAAAGGTCGCGGCGCGAGGCAGCATGGTCGCGGCGCGAGTTCAGCGATGACCAGGTCAGAAGAATTCCTCGCTGGGCACGAGAGGTCGAGCGGTCGCGCCGAGGTTCAGCGAAAAGGGCGCGGTGCGGCGCGAGGAGTCGCGGCGCGAGGCGTGTTCAGCCAGGTAAGTTTTTCTTTTATTATTTTAATTAAAATCAAAAATAAAAGGGACTAAAACAATAAAACCTACCCATTTTCTCTCTTCCATTCTTATTTTTCTTATTCCTTTCTCTAAAACCTACACACACGCACACGACATAAACACATACACACACACTAGTCTTGAGTTTCTCTTCTTCATCTCTTTAAGATCTCCATCCCTTCATTCTCATTCCATCATCATCATCATGTCAAGGGTATGTCTCTCTTCTCTTTTCTTTTTAATTTTTATTTTCATATAATTAGGGTTTGTTTATTTCTTTCAATTTCTTTAAATTAATGAATGTTAATTGTTTAAATAGGTTATTGTTGTTGTTTATTGTACTTAGGGATGATTAATTTTGCTTGAAATTAGAAAACCCTAATTAGGGTTCCTATGGTTCCAAATCGGGGGTTTTTCAAATTAAATCATTCCTTAGTTAGTTTAAGTTAAATTAGTTGTTACATTGTTAATTAAACTCAAAAACCCATTAAAAAAAAAAAAAAAAAATGGTGAACAAACTCGCGGCGCGAGGAGGAAAAGTCGCGGCGCGAGTTTCTGTGTAGCTAACCAGTTTCAGTCGTTTCTACTTCCTAGTTTTTCGTGATCACTCCTTAGTATCTACTTTTACTTATTAAGTATATTCTTGGTTGTTTTTGCAGAGACAACAGGAACCACAAAGGTATGAGGGCAATGTTTGGCCACAAGATTATGAGTTCGACTACGTGGATGAATCCTACAGGGCACCCTCTGCAAGACACCCCAACCACGGCGGAATGATGAGATGTACAGAAAGTCGAGTATTCAAAACAAAGGATAATAGATAACATTCACCATAGCTTTAGTTGATAAAAATAATTACAATGCACAAGCATGTGAACCAATTCCCAAGTACAATACGTCTACTATACTTGGATATTGAGTCCACGAAACAATAACAAATACATGAGATGGTATACTACAATGATCAGGGCGGATTCCATTGCCCGTCACAAGGTTTGATTCTTTGACTCCGCAGTGTAATGCAAACAATCATGATGCCTATAATTCCTCAAAGCTTACGCTAATTCCTGAAAAGCATGAAGAAAAAGTGTCAACTACAAAAACGTAGTTGGTGAGTGCATAGGTGTGCAAATAAATCTCATTACATATTCATTTCAAAATAGTTGAGAAATCCATGGTAATTTATAAAGTTTTCATCTGTCACATTTATCGTGAGAGAAAAATATATCAATCGATTGATCATTCATCATACCAAAACCATTCGGTCATCAATGTTTCAATATCGCCAATGTCAACAACTTTCAAGATTCCATATAAGTTCCAATACCCAAACCGTATGTTCAATCCATAATTTCCATCCATAATAATATCAATACCTCTTGGTCAATGGTAAGACTACCATGACATAATTTGATGAGATTGTTCTTGAGCCACTACTAAGACCGGTTATGTCCAAATAATCAATATATAGTCCCAAATGATAAGATAATGATAAGCACATGCTGTCAATCACGTGCATAAAGATAACCAAGGGTCGTGCCATGGAGACGCCCATAAATATATAGTAGTTAGAGCACCGCGAGGCCAGACTGGCGATGAAGGTGGCCACCAAGGCAGACCAAACATCCCACCGTTACCTATAATAGTGGATGAGGGGACAAGTCCTAGTTGC
>CM067170.1:15990030-16020030 GCA_034093135.1 Erigeron breviscapus
TTGGTAGCAAGAACATCTGTCGTACCATCGAATCTGGTACACAGATTTTCCCACACCAATTTAGAAGAAGAAAGTTTGATGACAGATTTCATTATGTCATCTGGTAGGGTAGTAATGATCAAGTTCCTTAACCGAGAATCCAGATTGACAAGCCTACGCTCATCATCTGTCCATTGTACTTCTGGTTTAATAAGCTTAGTGACAACCTCAGGAGCATCAGTAGTGGCTCCTGGTGTCCTGGTAACCAGAATCGGTACATATGGCCCTCTGGTTAGAATGGTCATAAGATAGGGTTCAACTCCTACGATGTGTAGGAGCATTCTCTCCTTCCAAGATCCGAAATCATGAGAATCGAATCTAGGTGGGATGGAGACATACCCAAAATCTCTGGTATTAACCAGAGAATGAACAGAAGACATAATAAGAAAAGAAAAATAGACAGAAGATTAAGGAAAAGTTTTTAGATGCAGAGAATCAAAGTACAGAAAGGAAGAAAGATAATCTTGCAAACTTTTACTCAGATCAGATTCGGTGTGTCGAACCACCGCTCTGATACCAACTGAAAGTCCCAAGTTTGCAACGATTATGTAATTAACAACTAATGTAAATTACACTAAGAAAGAAAGACAATAATGTAAACACGTTTAATCATAAGTATATTAATTAAACAGTGAATACATGGTCGGTTTACAAAGAAAGAAAAGAGAAAAATACTTGTTAAGTTTTTGCACACACAAAACCTAACTGTTCTACAAGAAGAGAAAAACACACTAAGTGACTAATGTTAACAAAAACCAACGAACTTGCGGCTAGGTCAAGTGATGCCTTATATAGAGGAGAATTGACATCACATGACAACCCAATAGATGGTGACACATGAAGGTTGTCAACCATCTATTGGAGGATGATCCAGATCTGCAGAGTCCTCTTTCCTTCATCTTGTTTGTTTCCCAAAACGGCATGAAAGAGAAACTCCTTAGTACCAAAACGGTACAAGGTCACATGGCTCCATCTTGATCTTGCAACACGTGTCCTTGGGACCATCCTTCTTATCTTCATGTTCCCGCCTATATTTGACTTACAAAACATGGCGGTGAGTCATTGAACTTATCCTTTAACTCGAAGATAATTGAGGTCGCTGAGAGCTCGCTGACAAGTTCGCTCGCTGAGTCTCTCAGCGAATCCATGACTCAACAATATGAGTAAAATAATATCTAAAAATATGATAGCTAGCAATTGAGAATTAGTTAGTCTCTTTCACATTTCATTCTTTCAACTTCCTAATTATCCTCAACAGTAAGGCCAATGGAATTTTAAAACTTCACATTAAATCACACTTACATGGATAATCAATTACTAACTCATGCTACATACATTTGCAAACCATACAATTGGAGCTATAACAACAATTATGAAGAGAAATTATTTTAGTTTTAGAGTTGATTCATGACTCAACTTTTATATATCAGTTGCCTTTCTCACTATGGTTGAACCATGAAGTTCGATGATGAACTCAACATCTTTCATGATCGTATTTTTAAGGATTCGGCATCACACCAAAGTCCATTAGCATGTACAGAGAGCCTTCTTCCAGAAGTGGCTTAAACCGGTAAGCAATCGAAGCCTTAACAAAACAATGAAGGACATTCACCTACCAACGCAAAAATATAATTACATTATAAACTGGGAAAATATATCTTTTACAAACATGTATATAGAAAACAATCTTGCCTACAAATCTTTACATCAGAGATGATGAAGTCGGTATTCATGTACTTGTTTTTCACGCTGATCACATTCCAACGTCTACAAATCATGACAACAATCGGGCCAGAAGACTCTTTGTGAAGTTGATCCGAAAAAATAGCATCCCTTTCCTTAGGTTATTTTGCAACAATATCATTACTCTTCCCAATTTGAACATGTATATTTTTGGCTTTAGAGAGACTTACGAAAAATAAATGCTTTCAGGTTGGAAGAATGCAAAGTGGGAAGTGAATGATGGATTCCTCATATATATAGACCCTCACCAGAAACCAAACAAATTCTATAACCCCCAACTCAATAAACTCTCATTAAACATCTATCTATTTATTACAAACCTCACGTTTATTTACATACACATATACATCACTTAGTCTCTTTCACATTCCACCCTTTCAACTTCCTAATCATCATCAATATAATCAATTAGTAGTCTTCTAATATCTCTTTCAGTGGCGGATCCAGAGAATTTGTTTAGAGGGGTCACTTTCCGTTTAAGCTGTAGTGTAAATGGTTCAAACGATAGGTTCGGTTTAAAACAAACATGAAAAACGTACACATATAAGTGTTACACTAGTTGATGATATACTCAAACACCACAATTCATCGCGAATACATCATTACACTAATTGATAATATACTCTATGTATCTCTCTCTTAATTACATCAAATGCATACATATTAGTTAACACACTAATTAACAAAAAAACACACATAAATTTTCACTTGATAACATAAAAGCATAAGAAATAGTTGCATGTCGAAACAAAATCACATACAATTATTCTTGCAATGAGATCTTACGATATATATAATACTTCATTAATTATAACAAGTTAAGGAACAAGTTAAGTTTATTAAGAGTAGTTATATTGATAACGAATAAAATTATCCAAATTAACACTTCTTGTATAACTTTCATTAATATTTAATTGCTAAATATTTAGTATATGGCTAAGAAAAATTAACATATGTTAGCTTATTGGGATAAGTTGAGGGTGGGGCAAGACCCTCTTAATCCTTAATTGCATCCCAACTATCTCTTTCACATTTCACCCTTTCAACTTCCTAATCATCATCAATATAATCAATTACTACTCTTCCAATAATGCACATATCACTAATAAACCACATAACAAATGAAGAATTTAATACCCATGCTATATACATTTGTAAACTATGCAATTAGAGTTATAACAACAATTATGAAGAGAGATTATTTAAGCTTAACTTATGTAGTATGTGTATGTACTCGAATGGAATATATGATGTATGATATGTGGATCACATGTGGAGAATATATAGCAAGTTTGTTTACGCTATAATCGTATTGATCTAGACACTTACTATGATAAAAATCAAAGATATTGGTTTGCGATATTGGGTTACGCCAACCAAAGAATTTAAGTGATGTGATCATGAGGGGAGAAGATACGCGTTGCACTCTTTTTCCCTTAACCATGGTTTTTATCCCATTGGGTTTTTCCTGGTAAGGTTTTTAATGAGGCAATATCTCTAAGCGTATCCAAAGACTTATGTACTCTTTTTCCTTCATTAGATTTTTGTCCCATCGGGTTTTTTTTTTCTTCTAATAAGGTTTTAACGAGGCATAATCTTTCACATGAATACCCAAAGATGAATGTTATACAACATGTTCATGGATCTTGTAGTATTTCTTCAAGGAACAATGCTCCAACAATTATGTATAAAGACAATGCTTCTTGCATAGCTCAGATAAAAAAGAGCTGCATCAAAGGTGATTGAATAGAGCATATCTCATCAAAGTCCTTCTCAACACATAATCTACAAAAAGAAGAACAAATCAACAAGCAGCTTCGAGCAATTATCAAATAAGATCAAGCTTTGAAGATTAGAAGATGTTTGACTGAATTCAGGGGGAGCATTACAAATTGCACTCTTTTTCCCTTAACTAAGTTTTTGTCCCACTGGGTTTTCTTAGTAAGGTTTTTAATGAGGCAACATAATCGATCCAGAAGTATCAGAAGAGATAACACGTACTGCACTCTTTTCCCTTAGCTATGGTTTTGTCCCACTGGGTTTTACTAGCAAGGTTTTTAACGAGGCAGTAGTTCAAAGTAAAACTTCAAAGTTGAAAAGTATCATTCAACATGAAACATATGAATTATTGATAAAGCAAATGATAGTCATATGTCTGAGGGGGAGTGTTATGAATTATTAAGCAGACATATGGGTCCACATGGTCCCACCATCATTTGTATTTACTTATGAATTATTTCGATAAACCCTTTGAGGGATTAAGAGGGAGCGCAGCAACAACAAAACGACGGAGTGTATCGAAAGTTCTGGTAGCTAGGAGTTTCGTAGTAGTATAATCTTGATTGAGTTGCGGGTTCGCTAGAGCTCGTATTCTTATATCGTCAAAATCATAGGACACTTGACAGTCGATTGGTTGAGCTAGGTTTAATGTGACATTAATATACGTCTTTAATAATGAATCGATTAATGTATGCCATGAGTCGTGGTTTCGTATGTGACTAACAAGTACACATCTTTTCAAACAGAATCTGTTCTGTTTTATGTACAATGTATTGATAGATTTTATCATGTTACGGTAATGAAGAAAGCTTAGTTTTATCAAGAAATCAAGCTAGTGCAGGTTCAACCATGAATAAGCATGTTACGTATTCATATAAGAGAGATGGTCATGGTATTTGAGAGTTGAAAAAAAACGAGTGGTTTTCTTTAAGCAGATCTCATGTGCACACCTATGAGATTAATTTAAATGGTAGTTTTCTTTTGTGTATTAAAGGTTAATATATTAATTAACAAACTAAAGCAATTATTATATAAAGAGTACTACAGAAACCAAGTGAACCCACCTGGTATATATTTATTAACAAACTAAAACAGTTACTATAAGAAGAGTACCAGAGAAACGAAAAACAACAACAACATCTCAGAGCACTATTCGAGTTATCATTCATCCCAACAACTCAATTTAGGGATTATATTTATTGAAGGGATTTCAGCTCATCATACGCAAGATTCATTGAAGTGACACAGCTTCCTACTCTCTCCAACACGGCAACCTGTTCGTTAACCCTCTGCTCCAACCCGGCTACATATTCCTTGATATTCTTGGTCATAGACACATCTACTTGACCTACTCTCTCCAACACGGCAACCTGTTCGTTAACCCTCTGCTCCAACCCGGCTACATATTCCTTGATATTCTTGGTCATAGACGCATCTACTTGACCATCAGCAGACATAGTTTCTTTCAGAACCACATTCTCAGCCTTTGCAACGTTACTCTCTTTAATAAGCACCTTTATCACATCGTCATAGTACTGGGAATCCACTAGCATGGCACTGGACCAAGGGCGCTCATCTCCCGGTGAATCATTATACTCAAACGAGTATTGGTTGAGTTCATTCATTAAACTTGGGGTACCCAATTTCATCCTTTCAATGGCCTAAAGCAATGAAAGGTTCAAAACAGTGAGCTACAAAATTATAGCAACTTGTCAACACACTATTATGCATGTATTTTCAAGTAAGAGTAAAAGAAAAGGCCGTGCTATGTGTATATATATAGCACTACTAGGCACATCATTAGTAACAATTAATGCATTATAATTTGCTTTTGTAACGTATAGTTAAATTTAATGTCCTGGTTGGAGTATATGGAATACCAATATTGCCACTATTATCATACTCAATATATTTGTGTCCATATGCAACTAGAGAATCTGAAGTCAAAATTTTGTAACATACTCCACTACTGTTTGTAGTACTACCTTGTATCAAATAAAATACTAGCTCCACTGTTTATAGTACTACCTTGTATCAAATTGTAGCCATGATTTAATGACAATTGTTTTAAGATATTTACAAAACAATTTCTTATACTTTATTTTTTTAAACAGTTTGCTTCAACTATTTTCAATTTAATGTTAAAGAAGCTTTTCTTTAAAGATCCTCATAATACGAAGATAAAAAAAATTCAATTTAATGTTAAAGAAGCTTTTCTTAAAAGATGCTCATAAACCAAAGAAAAAAAAAAGATGACATTAAGTTGAATATGCTAAGTTTCTATGAAGTCATTAAAATATATGAAAATAATTTGTTGATATTTTGAAAAAAAAAAAATACTGAAACTTTATATATATGTCAGATTATCACATAAACCAAAAGTGACTGATCAAAATTTAAAGTAAAGAAATTTTTTTATCTAATTAATGAGAAAGAAGCAACCAAAGAAAGCATTATACTAAAACAAATTAATACTACTTGACCCACAAATTACCATTATTGTAATACATATATAATGATACAGAAACATAATAAAGGTCGGAGCTTTACCAGACTAATTTTTTTCTGAAGTGTAACAACCGTCCTAGAAATGTTCTAAATAAATTCTTTAAAAAGTACTTTCGCCACTTGAGCGGCTAGACAGTTCAATTTATTTAGGTTCTTGACGTACTTTAGACCCAATTATGTGCTTATATGAAGGTCGATTCGATCTTAAGTCATGATTTATATGACGAATTTATGAGTAAGTTCGATAAAATACTCAAGTGCAGTACACAAGCGTTCGTGTTCATGAAAGTTCTAGTTCAAAAATGTTCACAAATAGTCCTTGCATTTATTAAGTTCATTATTATGGGAAGACTATAAATAGATGAAGTTTAGAGAGAGAAAACCCTATTCATCATCTCTTTCACCTTTCACTTCTCTCACTAAAAATCCCCTGGCAGCCATAACCAACCACAAATTCATCTTTTGATTTTTGATTGTTAAATCAAAATCGTTTGTACTTCTAGCATCCTTGTGATAATCAAAACGTATTTCTGGAATCAAATCTCAGGTAACAACAACAAATTATGGGTTTTTGAGCAAATTAAAAGTGTACTTTTTCAAGTTTATGTTCTTGATGATTTGGTCCAATTCTTGAATGGAAATCGTGTTAAAAGTTAATGGGTTCGTGTCTAAAGGTGTTTAACAACATTTGTGTGAACAAATTTGGGTCATAACATGTTTTAAATTACAAAACCCATTTTTGAAAAGTGAAAGTAAACTTGTTCTTGATGTGCCACGACTTGTCCATGTTATTTTGATCTTAGATTCATTAAAAGTGTTATTGGTTAGTGTTAATGTGCACATATGTACTAGTACTATGTCCAAACAAGACCTGAAAACCGATCTAGACCCTCCTCTTGGTGCACGAACTTGTTCAGCCCGTTTTGGGCATTGGGACGATCTTGGATGGGACGATCTTGTCCCAAGATCGTCCTAGGCAGACTACTTTGGTTCATGGTGCTTGTTCGTTCGATCTTGTGTAGTGTTGTGATGCTAATTGGTACGTTTAATGGGCAACTGATCCTTTGGATCGGTTTTGCTCAACACTTGTTCTTGCAATGATCATGTGCATTGTTCTTGACCTCGAATCATTAAAACGATCTTGTTTAATGCCCTTTAGGACGATCTTGTTCAATGTACTTAAAATGATCTTTGGACTTGTGCACCTTAAAACGATCTTGAGCCTTGGAAACACCTAAAACGATCTTGACTTGGAGCACCTTAAACGATCTTGACTTGAGAACCTAAAACGATCTTGACTTGGAGCACCTTAAAACGATCTTGACTTGGAGAACCTAAAACGATCTTGACTTGGAGACCTAAAACGATCTTGACTTGGAGACACCTAAAACGATCTTGACTTGGAGACACCTAAAACGATCTTGACTTGGAGCACCTAAAACGATCTTGACTTGGAGACACCTAAAACGATCTTGACTTGGAGACACCTAAAACGATCTTGACTTGGAGAACCTAAACGATCTTGACTTGGAGCACCTAAACGATCTTGACTTGGAGACACCTAAAACGATCTTGACTTGGAGCACCTTAAAACGATCTTGACTTGGAGACACCTAAAACGATCTTGACTTGGAGACACCTAAAACGATCTTGACTTGGAGACACCTAAAACGATCTTGACTTGGAGAACCTAAAACGATCTTGACTTGGCACCTAAAACGATCTTGACTTGAGACACTTAAAACGATCTTGTTTAATGCCCTTTAGGACGATCTTGTTCAATGTACTTAAAATGATTTTGGACTTGTGCACCTTGAAACGATCCTAAACTTGATTGAGTCCAAAACGACCTAGAGTTTGTACCAAAGACAATCTTGAGTATAAACATCAAAACGATCTTGACTTGGAGACACCTAAAACGATCTTGGAGCACCTTAAAACGATCTTGACTTGGAGACCCTAAAACGATCCTAGCTTGTTGGCTAAAACGATCTTGAACTAGCAAAACCCTAGAACGATCTTGTGCATAACAATGGGACGATCTTGTGTCCTTGAAAATCTAAAACGATCCTAGCTTGTTGGCTAAAACGATCTTGAACTTCCAAAACCCTAGACGATCTTGTACTCACTAGAAAACAACAGGAACTTGTTCTATAACATACCACACTTGATCATTAATCACCAAACCAGTTCATAACATCATTATCACATGATCAATCACATTCAAGGCTACTTATTGACAATAAAGCTAGTTCTTAAGTCGATCTAAAACAAGGTACATTTTGCAAACCCTAATCGAGTACACTAAATCATGATTCATCGTAATCAAAAAGGTACAAGTTCTATGAACAACTAGACTGAGGCTAAAGTTCATTATTAAAGACACGTTCAACTCATTAACACGATAAGTACTTATGTGTGAGTTCTAAGACGTTCAGTTCGAGTCCAGTTCACGTGCTTAAAGCTCATTTAAACTCTTTTGAGTCAAAACGTTCAAAGATCTTCAAGGGACCAAATCATCAGTTCATCAAGGACGTTTCAGTAATTAATTAGTCATTTGAACTAATATGTGTGCATATCTATGAACAATAACTTGTACTTAGGCATCCATCAAGACGTACTTGGATTTCGATAGATATAACTTATCTATCTCGGTGCTTGTTCTCTGTGCTATAAATTGTGCTTGTACCAGATCACTGTGAGTTCACTAATCCCCCTTTCGTACATTTTGTTCAAGTTCTTTTATCGGGGACTGAAAAGCATGAAAACTACTTTGTACTTATACATATGTTCTTGAACTACTTTACGTACTATTTATGATCTTACGAGGTACTTATGACATGATTCCTAATTATTTAAAAGAGTATTTAAGTCTTGAATGGGCAGGATCTTAAATACATTTATACTGTTTAAGGGAGTATTTAAGTCTTGAATGGGCAGGATCTTAAATACCTCCACACTACTATATTGATCTTTAACATGTTCTAGTTCGTACTTGTACTTGTTCAGTTCTTATTCACTGCTATCAATTCATATCCCACAGTTCAGGGATTGAACCGTAGATAATTATGGACAGCGCTGTTTAGGGTAGGCCCACCCTCATTCTCCGCAGTTCTGGAGGATGCATATTATCTGTTCTTGTTCTGATTTAGATCATCTTGAAGTACTTGATTATTATGTGCATAAGTTCATTACAGTTCAGTTCTGGCCAATCGGGTTAGCAGTGACAATACACTTAGAGTTCATTATATGTTCTTGTACTGCTCTTACTATCTCAAGGCATTTTTGGTTAAACATACAGGGCTTATGACTTGTTCTTACTCTACATATTATTATATGCATACGTACTAGTACTTTATGTGAATCTCACCAACTACTTTTGTAGTTGACCTTTGAACTTACATGCTTTTCAGGATAGGGTAAGTAGATCATGTTAGCATAGGAATCTTCCTCTCTAAGCTCATCCTTTTTGGCGATCGTTCGAGCGTTCAAGATCAGGAGCCGTGAAGACTCTCTTTGCTATTTCAAGTGCAGGACCTGTTCCCAAAAGACAATTGTTCTGTCTTAAGAATATTGATTATTCTGAGTTCATTTTATGTTCTGTAATAACTATCGTACTTCTGCTCTTTATTAATGTTATTGGCTGTGTTGGAACTTGTACTATGTGCTTTTGTGCTTGTCTGTGCATCCCGTATATTCCGCTTTAGCGGGGTGTTACAGTTGGTATCAGAGCCAGGTTATAGTGAACACCGAGCTTTTCTTAAGGAAAACTCGAGCTATAACTTGAATCCACTCTGGGGTGATCCCTGGTATGACCGGTTTGAGTAATACGTACTTTTTGTCCTAATTAGATGTAACCTGATCAACTACATCTAATTACGAATAAAGTACCTAGCACTCAAAGTGTGTTATTAAAGGCGTCATCCGTCTCTTAGAACTCTGTTAAAGAACTTCGTACAATCTCGTTCTTCGATCATATCAGTTCTAGTTCACTCGTTCTCTTAAGACATACGTTCTAGTACTTCGATTATAGGCCTTAGAGCTTATATGACTATAGGTCCTTATCGTGCGACCGACGACTGTTCTTGTTCATATATTGTGCTAACGACGATCATTTGTAAATGTACTACGTGCTTGGAGCTATAGACTTGTGCGAAACGTAATCGAGTTCATATTTCTATCTTAATAGGGGCATAAGGAAGAATGCCGCCTAAACGTGGACGAAGACCTAAGACTGCACCAGCCGTTGAACCACCTATCCAACCTGGCGTTAATGCGAACGTCAACTTTACTTTGGAAGACGTAGCGAACCTCATCACTGACCGCATGAATGCAATGATGCCAAATCTTGCTACTCAAGTTGCTCAGATGCTGGAAATTCCACTAACTGAAGGTACTAGAACTACTAGAGCAACTCAGAATAGGAGGACATTTCAAAAGACAACTCTGATTCATGATTCATCAATTCTCAAAGATTCAAGCCAAACATGATTTCATCATTCTCTGTTCAAAGACAAGAACATGATTCATCAATTCTCAAAGATTCAAGCCAAACATGCATTCATCATTCTCTGTTCAAAAAGAACATTGAGAATCTTCATATGATTTAACTTCAAGAAGTCCAAGATCAAGACTGAATCAAGTTCTCCAAAGACAAAAGAAAAAGCTTTGAAGACTTGTTTCAACATCCAATTGTCTTCACCACCGGGCTCATCAATTTCAAGACAAGATAACACGTACTTCATTCATTACAATAAATCACTAAGGGGGAGAATGTTAGAAATCCAAAAAATAAAAAAAAAAAAAAAAAAAAAAAAAAAAAAAAAAAAAAAAAAAAAAAAAAAAAAAAAAAAAAACCAAAAAAAAAAAAAAAAAAAACAAAAAAAAAAAAAAAAAAAAAAAAAAAAAAAAAAAAAAAAAAAAAAAAAAAAAAAAAAAAAAAAAAAAAAAAAAAAAAAAAAAAAAAAAAAAAAAAAAAAAAAAAAAAAAAAAAAAAAAAAAAAAAAAAAAAAAAAAAAAAAAAAAAAAAAAAAAAAAAAAAAAAAAAAAAAAAAAAAAAAAAAAAAAAAAAAAAAAAAAAAAAAAAAAAAAAAAAAAAAAAAAAAAAAAAAAAAAAAAAAAAAAAAAAAAAAAAATTTATAGTCTAACAATACAACTTTGCCAATTATCACAATTAGCCCCTCAACCTTAGTAATCATCTATCTATGACTTAACAACAAGAATGTCTTCTAATCTTTATTACAATTTATCACTATTTTTGGATTTCTAACATTCTCCCCCTTAGTGATTTATTGTAATGAATGAAGTACGTGTTATCTTGTCTTGAAATTGATGAGCCCGGTGGTGAAGACAATTGGGATGTTGAAACAAGTCTTCAAAGCTTTTTCTTTTGTCTTTGGAGAACTTGATTCAGTCTTGATCTTGGACTTCTTGAAGTTAAATCATATGAAGATTCTCAATGTTCTTTTTGAACAGAGAATGATGAAATCATGTTTGGCTTGAATCTTTGAGAATTGATGAATCATGAATCAGAGTTGTCTTTTGAAATGCAGAAGAGATGAATCTTGGTTTTGATTCTTCAATCTTCGATTCTTGAGTAACATTCAACTTTTTGATTTTGTTCAGTTTTAATTCTTGAACGAATCTCATCTTCTTGAAATGAAGTTTCATGAATATGAACTCTCCCCCTTGATTTATGCATTGGAGTTTCTTGATAAAATGTTGTTGTATGACTTGAAGATCTTGAATGAAGAGTGTTTGATGAAGACTCGTTTGAAGCTTTACTTCTTTGACTTGAATCTTCTCACAAATCTTTCAACCTTTTTGAAGCTTTGATCTTTGTCACATCAACTCGAACACTTTGGAGAGTTAGCAATTGGATGAAGTTTAAGATGAAATTCTTATGAATTAATCATGCTCCCCCTCAATCCATGAGTATACATCTTTTGGAGCATCTTTGAATTGTTGAATTGTCTTGAGTGAAAATCTTTTCATCTTCGGTTTCATTCTTATCTCAAAAGTCAATTTAGATTCCCCTTTTTGAAATCAAAATCTTAATCAACTAAAGTCTAGTGAGAATCTGAAACTATTGACTTATCATGAACAATTTTCTCTCCCTATACACAAACTTTGATAAGCCTTTTCCATTTGAAAACACCCAAATCAAAAATTTCTCAACATTCTCATTCCATTTCTTGGTGTGTGTGTGTGTGTGTGTGTGTGTGTGTGTGTGTGTGTGTGTGTGTGTGTGTGTGTGTGTGTGTGTGTGTGTGTGTGTGGGTGTGTGTGTGTGTGTGTGTGTGTGTGTGTGTGTGTGTGTGTGTGTGTGTGTGTGTGTGTGTGTGTGTGTGTTTGTCTGTGTGAGTGTTTGTCTGTGTGTGTGTGTGTGTGTGTGTGTGTGTGTGTGTGTGTGTGTGTGTGTGTGTGTGTGTGTCTGTGTGTGTGTGTGTGTGTGTGTGTGTGTGTGTGTGTGTGTGTGTGTGTGTGTGTGTGTGTGTGTGTGTGTGTGTGTGTGTGTGTGTGTGTGTGTGTGTGTGTGTGTGTGTGTGTGTGTGTGTGTGTGTGTGTGTGTGTGTGTGTGTGTGTGTGTGTGTGTGTGTGTGTGTGTGTGTGTGTGTGTGTGTGTGTGTGTGTGTGTGTGTGTGTGTGTGTGTGTGTGTGTGTGTGTGTGTGTGTGTGTGTGTGTGTGTGTGTGTGTGTGTGTGTGTGTGTGTGTGTGTGTGTGTGTGTGTGTGTGTGTGTGTGTGTGTGTGTGTGTGTGTGTGTGTGTGTGTGTGTGTGTGTGTGTGTGTGTGTGTGTGTGTGTGTGTGTGTGTGTGTGTGTGTGTGTGTGTGTGTGTGTGTGTGTGTGTGTGTGTGTGTGTGTGTGTGTGTGTGTGTGTGTGTGTGTGTGTGTGTGTGTGTGTGTGTGTGTGTGTGTGTGTGTGTGTGTGTGTGTGTGTGTGTGTGTGTGTGTGTGTGTGTGTGTGTGTGTGTGTGTGTGTGTGTGTGTGTGTGTGTGTGTGTGTGTGTGTGTGTGTGTGTGTGTGTGTGTGTGTGTGTGTGTGTGTGTGTGTGTGTGTGTGTGTGTGTGTGTGTGTGTGTGTGTGTGTGTGTGTGTGTGTGTGTGTGTGTGTGTGTGTGTGTGTGTGTGTGTGTGTGTGTGTGTGTGTGTGTGTGTGTGTGTGTGTGTGTGTGTGTGTGTGTGTGTGTGTGTGTGTGTGTGTGTGTGTGTGTGTGTGTGTGTGTGTGTGTGTGTGTGTGTGTGTGTGTGTGTGTGTGTGTGTGTGTGTGTGTGTGTGTGTGTGTGTGTGTGTGTGTGTGTGTGTGTGTGTGTGTGTGTGTGTGTGTGTGTGTGTGTGTGTGTGTGTGTGTGTGTGTGTGTGTGTGTGTGTGTGTGTGTGTGTGTGTGTGTGTGTGTGTGTGTGTGTGTGTGTGTGTGTGTGTGTGTGTGTGTGTGTGTGTGTGTGTGTGTGTGTGTGTGTGTGTGTGTGTGTGTGTGTGTGTGTGTGTGTGTGTGTGTGTGTGTGTGTGTGTGTGTGTGTGTGTGTGTGTGTGTGTGTGTGTGTGTGTGTGTGTGTGTGTGTGTGTGTGTGTGTGTGTGTGTGTGTGTGTGTGTGTGTGTGTGTGTGTGTGTGTGTGTGTGTGTGTGTGTGTGTGTGTGTGTGTGTGTGTGTGTGTGTGTGTGTGTGTGTGTGTGTGTGTGTGTGTGTGTGTGTGTGTGTGTGTGTGTGTGTGTGTGTGTGTGTGTGTGTGTGTGTGTGTGTGTGTGTGTGTGTGTGTGTGTGTGTGTGTGTGTGTGTGTGTGTGTGTGTGTGTGTGTGTGTGTGTGTGTGTGTGTGTGTGTGTGTGTGTGTGTGTGTGTGTGTGTGTGTGTGTGTGTGTGTGTGTGTGTGTGTGTGTGTGTGTGTGTGTGTGTGTGTGTGTGTGTGTGTGTGTGTGTGTGTGTGTGTGTGTGTGTGTGTGTGTGTGTGTGTGTGTGTGTGTGTGTGTGTGTGTGTGTGTGTGTGTGTGTGTGTGTGTGTGTGTGTGTGTGTGTGTGTGTGTGTGTGTGTGTGTGTGTGTGTGTGTGTGTGTGTGTGTGTGTGTGTGTGTGTGTGTGTGTGTGTGTGTGTGTGTGTGTGTGTGTGTGTGTGTGTGTGTGTGTGTGTGTGTGTGTGTGTGTGTTAGGTGATACTGTGTGTGTGTGTATGCATTGGAGTTTCTTGATAAAATGTTGTTGTATGACTTGAAGATCTTGAATGAAGAGTGTTTGATGAAGACTCGTTTGAAGCTTTACTTCTTTGACTTGAATCTTCTCACAAATCTTTCAACCTTTTTGAAGCTTTGATCTTTGTCACATCAACTCGAACACTTTGGAGAGTTAGCAATTGGATGAAGTTTAAGATGAAATTCTTATGAATTAATCATGCTCCCCCTCAATCCATGAGTATACATCTTTTGGAGCATCTTTGAATTGTTGAATTGTCTTGAGTGAAAATCTTTTCATCTTCGGTTTCATTCTTATCTCAAAAGTCAATTTAGATTCCCCTTTTTGAAATCAAAATCTTAATCAACTAAAGTCTAGTGAGAATCTGAAACTATTGACTTATCATGAACAATTTTCTCTCCCTATACACAAACTTTGATAAGCCTTTTCCATTTGAAAACACCCAAATCAAAAATTTCTCAACATAGACTCTCATTCCATTTCTATCACTAACTATGCCTTGAAAAGGATAGAAAGATGGTATCATTTGAAGACAATACCAAATTCATTTCCGAAGCAAAAGCTCAGATGACAAAGACTATGAATCAATCAATCATAATATTTTCTCCCCCTCATAATGACAAAATTGGGAATCAATGTCATTATGCACAAATGTGATTGATTAAGTGTCACAAGGAATAAGAAGACATGGAGAAATGTCAACCATCAAAACATCAACCTAAACTAGTAGCCCAACCCAAGAGATCCTATGGGTGACTAAAATGTAAGATTGAAGTTGTTGGGACAAACAATATATCATGGTGTTGGTGGTTTCTGTGTTTGTGTTAAGAGAAATGAAACCGGATAAGAATGATCCGTTTACATGTTCAAAAATCAAAAGGATTAATGAAATGACCGATAGAAATGTATAACATTTTTCGGATTTCCTATGTATCATTGAGATATGCACAAAACAAGTCTCTAACATAGTTCGGTCTGCGGCTTTTCAACCACTAGATTGCTTCAAAGAATATAAATCATGGTTAACACTACCGAAGCATTTGATAACCACAATTTTATTCTTAAAGACTTTTAGGGAAAACCGAGGTCACTTAGACTTCTCGTTAGCTCAATAATCACATAAATGTAATTATGAGACCTACGTTCAACGTTGGAAAAGATGTTAGCATTGGTAGGATTTCCATTCGATCATCGTGGAATATCAATAAAGATATCACTACGAATGTTCCGGCTATATCACAAAGATATGACGCTAGTGTGTCCTAAAAGAATGAAAGATGATCAATTTAATGATCAATTAAATTTGCTCTAGACACAATGTGATCAAATGAAGTCGGGGACTGGAGCAGAATGTCGCCCTTTTTCAATATCAACATCTTCCAAAAGAAGAGTCAATAGAAGTGTGAAAATCTCCGTGAGAATAAAACAAGTATTTGATAAGAAACACTTGAGTGGTTAGGTAGAGATGTGCATTGCTTCACTGGGTCCATGAAGACTTCTTCAATATCAAGATATCAACAAATGACATCTGATAGAAACGTGTTTTACCCGGCTTTTGAGAATTTTGGGAAGGGTATCATTTCTTTTATCCCTTTTCTCACAACAAATCACCTTAACCTCTCACTTTTCGACTTTACTCCCTCCATTCTAGTTGCACGAAATCAACATCACTCAAAATACCCTCACTATCTAATGAAAGAAGTGAATACTCCGGGGTTAGAACTCATCGGCGATGATGAAATTCATGGAGTAAATTTTGAGAAATACCTATCGCTCATTGTGCAAACTAATCACCGAACTCCATTTGATTAAAAATCATTGGAAAAACATCAAATGTGTGAATGAAAAGGTTTGAAACACATTTGAAGTTTGAGAATTTTTGAAATCACAAACTCCTCCTTAATCTATGCAAGAATATATCAAAAATGGTTTTCATAGAAAGGTGGAGCAAAAATTGTTTTTGCGAAATCAAAAAGAAACACAAAGTTTTGCTTCAACAACAATGTTGGTAGTAAGATAGCTAGGGAGTACACAAAGGCGTTCGATCCTTCGTTTCCCATATCACTAATTGAGAGTTTGAAAAGTTTGTTTTGAAAACAACTTGATTGCTATTACACATACATATTCATATAAGAATACTTGGAAGTACACAAAGGCGTTCGATCCTTCGTTTCCCATATCACTAATTGAGAGTTTGAAAAGTTTGTTTTGAAAACAACTTGATTGCTATTACACATACATATTCATATAAGAATACTTGGAAGTACACAAAGGCGTTCGATCCTTCGTTTCCCATATCACTAATTGAGAGTTTGAAAAGTTTGTTTTGAAAACAACTTGATTGCTATTACACATACATATTCATATAAGAATACTTGGAAGTACACAAAGGCGTTCGATCCTTCGTTTCCCATATCACTAATTGAGAGTTTGAAAAGTTTGTTTTGAAAACAACTTGATTGCTATTACACATACATATTCATATAAGAATACTTGGAAGTACACAAAGGCGTTCGATCCTTCGTTTCCCATATCACTAATTGAGAGTTTGAAAAGTTTGTTTTGAAAACAACTTGATTGCTATTACACATACATATTCATATAAGAATACTTGGAAGTACACAAAGGCGTTCGATCCTTCGTTTCCCATATCACTAATTGAGAGTTTGAAAAGTTTGTTTTGAAAACAACTTGATTGCTATTACACATACATATTCATATAAGAATACTTGGAAGTACACAAAGGCGTTCGATTCCTTGTTTTCTTATATCAATTTATATGTATAATAACAATGCGTTTAACAATAAATATATCATTTAAGAACGGGTTACATACATAGTATATGCAAGCCATTACACTCTAATTAAATAAAACATTGAAGAACGGGTTGCATACATAGTATATGCAAGCCATTACACTCTAATTAAATAAAACATTGAAGAACGGGTTGCATACATAGTATATGCAAGCCATTACACTCTAATTAAATAAAACATTGAAGAACGGGTTGCATACATAGTATATGCAAGCCATTACACTCTAATTAAATAAAACATTGAAGAACGGGTTGCATACATAGTATATGCAAGCCATTACACTCTAATTAAATAAAACATTGAAGAACGGGTTGCATACATAGTATATGCAAGCCATTACACTCTAATTAAATAAAACATTGAAGAACGGGTTGCATACATAGTATATGCAAGCCATTACACTCTAATTAAATAAAACATTGAAGAACGGGTTGCATACATAGTATATGCAAGCCATTACACTCTAATTAAATAAAACATTGAAGAACGGGTTGCATACATAGTATATGCAAGCCATTACACTCTAATTAAATAAAACATTGAAGAACGGGTTGCATACATAGTATATGCAAGCCATTACACTCTAATTAAATAAAACATTGAAGAACGGGTTGCATACATAGTATATGCAAGCCATTACACTCTAATTAAATAAAACATTGAAGAACGGGTTGCATACATAGTATATGCAAGCCTCTAAAAAAATCTTTTTGTTTATTTTTGAAATTTTTCAATTTTGTATTTTGTTTTCTGAAATGTTTCAAGAATTCCTTCAATTGAAAAAGAATTAAGGTTTAAGATTTAACATACCAAGCTTGGAGATCAGAAAATTAAACCTCTTTTCGTCCAACGGTTTTGTGAACAAATCTGCAAGTTGAAATTCAGTTCCCACAAAGTAGAGTTCGATGTCACCTTTCTCAATATGATCTTTGAGAAAATGATATCTAACATCAATATGCTTTGATCGAGAGTGGTTTACTGAGTTGACTGCAATTGCAATGGCACTCTGAGAATCACAATAGATAGGAATATGATCATATGTCAGACCATAATCAGTCAGTTGTGTCTTCATCCATAAAACTTGAGCACAACAACTAGCTGCAGCCACGTATTCTGCTTCAGCCGTTGATAGTGAAACACAATTCTGTTTCTTGGAAGACCAACTCACAATTTTGTCTCCTAAAAATTGTAAAGTACCGGAAGTGCTCTTGCGATCAAGTTTACAACCTGCATGATCTGCATCTGAATAGGCAGTTAGATTGAATCCAGTATCCCTTGGATACCAGAGACCTAAATCGGGTGTACCCTTCAGATAACGAAAGATTCGTTTCACAGCTTGATAATGTAAATCAGTTGGAGCAGCTTGATATCTAGCACACATACATGTTGCAAACATTATATCTGGGCGAGATGCTGTAAGGTACAACAATGAACCAATCATACTTCTATATCTCTTTTGGTCAAATGGTTTCCCATTTGTATCAGTATTAATGGTTGTTCGAGCAGCCATTGGGGTAGAAATTGAAGAACATGAAGTCATATCAAACTTTTTCAACATGTCATTTATGTATTTACCTTGTGATATAAAAATACCAGTTGGTAATTGTTTGATTTGAAGACCCAAAAAGTAATTCATTTCCCCAATCATGCTCATTTCAAAATGATTGACCATTAGAGATGAAAAGTTTCTGCAAAATGTTTGACTGGTCGACCCAAATATAATGTCATCAACATATATTTGAACTAGTAGAACATGCTTACCTTGTTTGCGAATGAACAGGGTAGGGTCAATTATACCTTTGGTAAATCCACCTTTAAGTAAGAAAGTAGTTAAGGAATCATACCATGCTCGGGGTGCTTGCTTAAGACCATAGAGAGCCTTGTCTAACCTGTAGACATGGTTTGGTCTTTGAGGATCAACAAAACCTTCAGGTTGATCAACGTAGACTTCTTCTTTGAGGTCACCATTCAGAAAAGCAGTTTTCACATCCATTTGAAACACAGTGAAGTTTCGGAATGCGGCATAAGCTAAGAAAATTCGAATGGCCTCCATTCTTGCTACTGGAGCAAAAGTTTCGTCGAAATCAACACCAGGTTGTTGGCAATAACCCTTTGCAACAAGTCGAGCTTTATTCCTTACTACCACTCCATTCTCATCCTTTTTGTTTTTGAATATCCACTTCGTTCCGATTGGATCAGCTTTTCTAGGATTTGGAACTAACCTCCATACCTTCAGTCTTTCAAATTGAGCGAGTTCATCTTGCATTGCCTTAACCCACTCTGGATCTTTAAGAGCTTCAGATACCGTTTTGGGTTCAATATTGCTAAGAGAAAGTGCAACAAGACACTCATTCACTGAAGTACGAGTAGTTACTCCTGCTTGTGGATCTCCAATTATCTGATCAGTAGGATGGTCTTTCTGCATACGTGTCCACTTGTGAGCATGAGGAAGTGGATCTTGTTCTTGAAGATCAACATCATCATCATTGAAACTTGAGTTTTGTTGAGAGATAGAGTCATAACTTGGTATAACTCTTTCCTCATATGCTGGATGATCAAAGTCAAGTGGCACATACACATTCGGAGTGTTCAGGGGATTGGTTGTCTGAGTGAATTGAGAAGGTTGTTCTTGAACATTCACTTGAGAAGGATTCTCAGGAGAGGATGATGGAATAGAATTATTTGAAGATGATCTTTGCTCAGAAGAACTTGATGCTGATTCATGAGTGTTGTTAGGAACTGGATCGTGGTTATGAATAGGTTCTGCAAAATGTTTGACTGGTCGACCCAAATATAATGTCATCAACATATATTTGAACTAGTAGAACATGCTTACCTTGTTTGCGAATGAACAGGGTAGGGTCAATTATACCTTTGGTAAATCCACCTTTAAGTAAGAAAGTAGTTAAGGAATCATACCATGCTCGGGGTGCTTGCTTAAGACCATAGAGAGCCTTGTCTAACCTGTAGACATGGTTTGGTCTTTGAGGATCAACAAAACCTTCAGGTTGATCAACGTAGACTTCTTCTTTGAGGTCACCATTCAGAAAAGCAGTTTTCACATCCATTTGAAACACAGTGAAGTTTCGGAATGCGGCATAAGCTAAGAAAATTCGAATGGCCTCCATTCTTGCTACTGGAGCAAAAGTTTCGTCGAAATCAACACCAGGTTGTTGGCAATAACCCTTTGCAACAAGTCGAGCTTTATTCCTTACTACCACTCCATTCTCATCCTTTTTGTTTTTGAATATCCACTTCGTTCCGATTGGATCAGCTTTTCTAGGATTTGGAACTAACCTCCATACCTTCAGTCTTTCAAATTGAGCGAGTTCATCTTGCATTGCCTTAACCCACTCTGGATCTTTAAGAGCTTCAGATACCGTTTTGGGTTCAATATTGCTAAGAGAAAGTGCAACAAGACACTCATTCACTGAAGTACGAGTAGTTACTCCTGCTTGTGGATCTCCAATTATCTGATCAGTAGGATGGTCTTTCTGCATACGTGTCCACTTGTGAGCATGAGGAAGTGGATCTTGTTCTTGAAGATCAACATCATCATCATTGAAACTTGAGTTTTGTTGAGAGATAGAGTCATAACTTGGTATAACTCTTTCCTCATATGCTGGATGATCAAAGTCAAGTGGCACATACACATTCGGAGTGTTCAGGGGATTGGTTGTCTGAGTGAATTGAGAAGGTTGTTCTTGAACATTCACTTGAGAAGGATTCTCAGGAGAGGATGATGGAATAGAATTATTTGAAGATGATCTTTGCTCAGAAGAACTTGATGCTGATTCATGAGTGTTGTTAGGAACTGGATCGTGGTTATGAATAGGTTCATTGTTTGGAATTGGATCAACGATGATCTGAGGTTCTTGATCATGAACCGGTTTTGAATTATAGAATTCTTCAAAAAGAATATCTAATTCATCACTGGTTGGAGTTGGAAATTTCTTGAATTTAGAAGCTAAGGTAGAATTCCTTGTAGAAGGACTTGAAGCACTTGAATCCATACTTGTTGGTAGCAAGCTTTCTTGCTCAAAAATCATGCCTGACATCTCATCAAACCACACATTCATTGTTTCTTGAATTGTGTTTGTTCGGCGATTGTAGATTCGGTAGGCAATTGATGTTTTGGAATAACCAACAAAGTATCCTTCATCACCTTTCTTCTCGAACTTTCCAAGATTCTCCCGATCATTCAACGTGTAACAAACACACCCAAATATATGAAAGTAGTTGATGTTGGGTTTCCGTTTGTTAACAACCTCATAAGGAGTCTTTTCGAACCGCTGATTGATAATGGACCGATTCTGAGTGTGACAAGCAGTGTCAACAGCTTCAGCCCACATATTTGATGGCAATTTGGAATAAGCAAGCATTGTCCTTGCTGCTTCCACCAGCGATCGATTTCTCCTTTCAACAACACCGTTTTGTTGTGGGGTTCGAACTGCTGAGAATTGATGAGTAATCCCTTTGGATTTGCAGAATTCATCAAAAACAGCATTCTTGAATTCAGTACCGTTATCCGAACGGATGTAACGAACTGGAAGTTGAAGATTTACTTGAGTAATGGTGATGAAATCTATCAACATCTGAGTTGTTTCATCTTTGGATGCTAGGAACTTAACCCAAGTATATCTTGAATAATCATCAACAATAACCAGGATGTATTTCTTCCCATTTCGGCTTTGTACTTTCATTGGCCCACAAAGATCCATGTGAAGCAAATGAAGAGGTGCCAAAGAATTTGGAGATTTCTTTGGTTTATGAGAAACTCTCTTAATTTTCCCAACAGCACAAGAAGGACAGACATGCTCACTTTCATACTTATAGTCAGGTAAGCCTTCAACAAGATGCTTATTGACTAAAGTATTGATTGTTTGGAAATTCAGATGAGATTTGAATTATAGAATTCTCAAAAAGAATATCTAATTCATCACTGGTTGGAGTTGGAAATTTCTTGAATTTAGAAGCTAAGGTAGAATTCCTTGTAGAAGGACTTGAAGCACTTGAATCCATACTTGTTGGTAGCAAGCTTTCTTGCTCAAAAATCATGCCTGACATCTCATCAAACCACACATTCATTGTTTCTTGAATTGTGTTTGTTCGGCGATTGTAGATTCGGTAGGCAATTGATGTTTTGGAATAACCAACAAAGTATCCTTCATCACCTTTCTTCTCGAACTTTCCAAGATTCTCCCGATCATTCAACGTGTAACAAACACACCCAAATATATGAAAGTAGTTGATGTTGGGTTTCCGTTTGTTAACAACCTCATAAGGAGTCTTTTCGAACCGCTGATTGATAATGGACCGATTCTGAGTGTGACAAGCAGTGTCAACAGCTTCAGCCCACATATTTGATGGCAATTTGGAATAAGCAAGCATTGTCCTTGCTGCTTCCACCAGCGATCGATTTCTCCTTTCAACAACACCGTTTTGTTGTGGGGTTCGAACTGCTGAGAATTGATGAGTAATCCCTTTGGATTTGCAGAATTCATCAAAAACAGCATTCTTGAATTCAGTACCGTTATCCGAACGGATGTAACGAACTGGAAGTTGAAGATTTACTTGAGTAATGGTGATGAAATCTATCAACATCTGAGTTGTTTCATCTTTGGATGCTAGGAACTTAACCCAAGTATATCTTGAATAATCATCAACAATAACCAGGATGTATTTCTTCCCATTTCGGCTTTGTACTTTCATTGGCCCACAAAGATCCATGTGAAGCAAATGAAGAGGTGCCAAAGAATTTGGAGATTTCTTTGGTTTATGAGAAACTCTCTTAATTTTCCCAACAGCACAAGAAGGACAGACATGCTCACTTTCATACTTATAGTCAGGTAAGCCTTCAACAAGATGCTTATTGACTAAAGTATTGATTGTTTGGAAATTCAGATGAGAGAGCCTTCTATGCCATAACCAAGAATTCTTCGAGGTAGCCTTTGAAATGAGACAAATATTATCGGTTGGTTGGTTATCATCAAGATTGACGGTAAAAAGGTTATCGTCACGATCGCCACAAAGGATATCAACTCCATCTAGGGTTTGGACTTTGCAAAGAGATTTTCGAAAAAGAACTTGAAGATTGTTATCACAGAATTGTCCAACACTGAACAAGTTGTGACTTAAACCTTCAACATAGTGAACTTTCTTGATTATTATCCCATTTCGTTCAATGTCCCCATAACCTAAGATAGGAGCGAAATTGTTGTTTCCAAAGCGAACAGTTCCCATGAATCTTTCAACAAAATTCTTCAGCAAAGATTTATTTCCAGTCATGTGCTTCGAACACCCGGAATCGAGTATCCAAACACAGA
This sequence comes from Erigeron breviscapus, assembly GCA_034093135.1. Lineage (NCBI taxonomy): Eukaryota > Viridiplantae > Streptophyta > Magnoliopsida > Asterales > Asteraceae > Erigeron > Erigeron breviscapus. The sequence goes on from CM067170.1 coordinate 16,013,431, forward strand.
TGGTTATTTCCTGCAATCAAAGAAATTTAACCATTTTTAGGTACCCACTTGAAAACGGGTCCTTTTTGGTTAGATAAAACAGGCAGGGTATATAACTTAGGATGCGCATTCAAACATGTTATTGAATCAACATAAGCATCAGCACGCATATTATCAACAAACATATTTGAATAAAATGTACGAACATTCACACAAGACTTAAAGGTAACATGTCTACAAGCATTCGTCTCCACCATACAGGAATTAAAATTGTTTACAAGCTCACAAGGCTTTGCCTTGGCACATTCAACATTTATTGACAAATCAGAATTGTTTTGTTTAACAGGAACACCTTTCCACCGATTAACAGCTTTTCTCCTCCTCATTTTCTTCTTTTTCTTATTTCCAGTCATGTGCTTCGAACACCCGGAATCGAGTATCCAAACACAGATGGTTATTTCCTGCAATCAAAGAAATTTAACCATTTTTAGGTACCCACTTGAAAACGGGTCCTTTTTGGTTAGATAAAACAGGCAGGGTATATAACTTAGGATGCGCATTCAAACATGTTATTGAATCAACATAAGCATCAGCACGCATGTAACGAACTGGAAGTTGAAGATTTACTTGAGTAATGGTGATGAAATCTATCAACATCTGAGTTGTTTCATCTTTGGATGCTAGGAACTTAACCCAAGTATATCTTGAATAATCATCAACAATAACCAGGATGTATTTCTTCCCATTTCGGCTTTGTACTTTCATTGGCCCACAAAGATCCATGTGAAGCAAATGAAGAGGTGCCAAAGAATTTGGAGATTTCTTTGGTTTATCATGAGAAAACCATCCATATCTATCCCTATATCTAGTTGAACCATTAGATGCATCCTTAGTTAGCAAATTTGAGCTAGACTTAGACACCTTAGGTTTAAAGCTAGATTGAGAGCTAGATTTAGAAGCATTAGGATAGTCTTTCGGAAGTTTCACTTTGGTGTACTTTGTTGTGTGTGGGGTTTCAGCTTGTTCCTTTTTGACATGTTTCACAGGTGTAGCAATGGTCTTTGGTTCAGTCTTGACGAGTTTGGTCTTAACTCGTTTCTTTGAGTAATATGAAGTTGGAGCTTTGGACGATGGTTTTTGAGATTCCATTTTGATTTTGGTAGATTCAATCTTTTTCTCAGTTTCTGAATCAAAAATATGTTCTCCCTCCATGAATTTATCAAAATCAACCTTCGTGAAATCTTTTGAAAGAGAAAATTTCAATGGAGATTGATTAATTTTAGATTTGTTTGAAAATTTTGAGAAATCAGGAATCTTTGTGTCCAACTTCACATTATGGGTAGTCTCAGAAATTAGGTCAACTTGAACTGACACATCTTTGGTCTCACAAGAAAATTGAGTAGACGTATCAACACCTATACTAGCACTAGTCTTAGGGTGAACAACTAACTCATTAACATCGTTGCATGTGAAAAACCTATAGAAGTACCATATCAAAACTAAACTATGTGCAAGTTCTTCATCAGAAAGATCAGATTGCACACAATCATCAGCTATAAAAGTAGCAGTATTTTGACAAGTACATTCAAGATAATCAGTCAAGGTCTGGGTATTGGTAGATGAATCACAAGTAGTTTGGGTAGAATTTTCTACTGATGGTCTTTGGTCAGTTTGAGTAGAAACATTCTCACAAACTTTCTTAGTATTAACAACAATACATTTATCCTCTAGATTCGGACTTTGAGACTTGAGATGATTGATCACTGTTTGTTGAGATTTCAACATTTATTGACAAATCAGAATTGTTTTGTTTAACAGGAACACCTTTCCACCGATTAACAGCTTTTCTCCTCCTCATTTTCTTCTTTTTCTCAACCTCTTTCTGAATACTAGTGATCTTAGGTACTAATGACTTAGCAACCCATTTAGCATCACTACTTAAGCTCTTTCCACCTGTTGAATTGAAGCTACAAAGATTAGAACGAGGAGTTTTAAAAACTTTCATCTTTTTGGTATCTTTTGGTGGTGAGGAAACTTCTTGCTTCTTTGGTTTATCATGAGAAAACCATCCATATCTATCCCTATATCTAGTTGAACCATTAGATGCATCCTTAGTTAGCAAATTTGAGCTAGACTTAGACACCTTAGGTTTAAAGCTAGATTGAGAGCTAGATTTAGAAGCATTAGGATAGTCTTTCGGAAGTTTCACTTTGGTGTACTTTGTTGTGTGTGGGGTTTCAGCTTGTTCCTTTTTGACATGTTTCACAGGTGTAGCAATGGTCTTTGGTTCAGTCTTGACGAGTTTGGTCTTAACTCGTTTCTTTGAGTAATATGAAGTTGGAGCTTTGGACGATGGTTTTTGAGATTCCATTTTGATTTTGGTAGATTCAATCTTTTTCTCAGTTTCTGAATCAAAAATATGTTCTCCCTCCATGAATTTATCAAAATCAACCTTCGTGAAATCTTTTGAAAGAGAAAATTTCAATGGAGATTGATTAAAGGTCTGGGTATTGGTAGATGAATCACAAGTAGTTTGGGTAGAATTTTCTACTGATGGTCTTTGGTCAGTTTGAGTAGAAACATTCTCACAAACTTTCTTAGTATTAACAACAATACATTTATCCTCTAGATTCGGACTTTGAGACTTGAGATGATTGATCACTGTTTGTTGAGATTTCACCTTCTGTTGTAAATCTTCTATTTGCTTTTCCAAAATTGTGGTTGGAAAATACATTTTAGTTGATTTAGGTGAAGTACCAACAGATTCTTGGTTTTGAAAATTTGATTCAATTTCTTCCAATTTGAAAATTGAAGATTGTTTTGTTTTGTATGAATCATTGATTGCATCATAATTAACCAAAAAATCTTGATTAGGTATTCTCTCAACTTCATCAGTCTCAAATTCGTCATCTGATGGACGAATAAATTGTTGTATCATACCAAGGCGAAGGAATTTTTCATCATATAGGGGTTCGATTTCCTCTTTGGCCTTTTTTAATGGTGTGATATTCTCAAATCCCAACCCGAGTAGAAGTTCTGTTTTGTCAATTTTTGACTTGTTGAAATAAGCAGTGAAATTCAAGAGAGGATTTTGTTCAACTTTATATAACTTTTCTTGATAGAAAAGTATATTCTTTTTAAATTCCTCAACTTGTTTTTCAAGATTCTCAATTTCAATGCCTTTAAGAAAACAATTATGATTTAAGTCAGAAATCTTCCTTTCGAGTTCAACATTGTTAGGTTTAGCTTCTTGGAGCTTCTTATTGAGAATATCAACGTCCATTTGTCTCGCATTTGCCCGAAGCCATTCATTGGTCTTTTGAGTTTCAAGATCTTGATTGGCTTTTTCAAGATCATGAATGGTCTTCTCAAGGTTTTGACATCTTTGTAATAATTTAGAATCAGGAGTGACATTCATTTCACATTCTTTAACCAACATTTTGTCTTTGTATGCTTGAAAGTCTTGTTTTATAGTATCATGTTCAAAAAGTAATTTTGAGTGTTCTTCAAGAAGATTTGAAAATTCACTTTTTGAAAATGCAATACTATTTTTCAACTTTTTGTTGTTGTTGGCTAAAGAACTGATATGATTTGTTAATTTAGATAAAGCTAATCTACAAGACTCTTTGTCCTTAATTGAAGAAAAAGTAGAGTCGAGATTTACCTCATCATCAGGGTATTCATCATCAGTGCTTTCTGCTTCAAGGGTTTTGTTCTTGGCCAATCTCGCCATGTAGCAAACATTAGCGGAGAGATCTTGATCTTCATCATCAGTGCTTTCTGCTTCAAGGGTTTTGTTCTTGGCCAATCTCGCCATGTAGCAAACATTAGCGGAGAGATCTTGATCTTCATCATCAGTGCTTTCTGCTTCAAGGGTTTTGTTCTTGGCCAATCTCGCCATGTAGCAAACATTAGCGGAGAGATCTTGATCTTCATCATCAGTGCTTTCTGCTTCAAGGGTTTTGTTCTTGGCCAATCTCGCCATGTAGCAAACATTAGCGGAGAGATCTTGATCTTCATCATCAGTGCTTTCTGCTTCAAGGGTTTTGTTCTTGGCCAATCTCGCCATGTAGCAAACATTAGCGGAGAGATCTTGATCTTCATCATCAGTGCTTTCTGCTTCAAGGGTTTTGTTCTTGGCCAATCTCGCCATGTAGCAAACATTAGCGGAGAGATCTTGATCTTCATCATCAGTGCTTTCTGCTTCAAGGGTTTTGTTCTTGGCCAATCTCGCCATGTAGCAAACATTAGCGGAGAGATCTTGATCTTCATCATCAGTGCTTTCTGCTTCAAGGGTTTTGTTCTTGGCCAATCTCGCCATGTAGCAAACATTAGCGGAGAGATCGTCTTGAAAATTTTTGGTGAAATTTTGACTAAGTATGAAAATGAAACGGTTTAGATGAAGATCGTCTTGAAAATTTTTGGTGAAATTTTGGCTAAGTATGAAAATGAAACGGTTTAGATGAAGATCGTCTTGAAAATTTTTGGTGAAATTTTGGCTAAGTATGAAAATGAAACGGTTTAGATGAAGATCGTCTTGAAAATTTTTGGTGAAATTTTGGCTAAGTATGAAAATGAAACGGTCTTGAAGAACTGGGACGATCTTGTTTGAAGATCGTCTTGAAAATTTTTGGTGAAATTTTGGCTAAGTATGAAAATGAAACGGTTTAGATGAAGATCGTCTTGAAAATTTTTGGTGAAATTTTGGCTAAGTATGAAAATGAAACGGTTTAGATGAAGATCGTCTTGAAAATTTTTGGTGAAATTTTGGCTAAGTATGAAAATGAAACGGTTTAGATGAAGATCGTCTTGAAAATTTTTGGTGAAATTTTGGCTAAGTATGAAAATGAAACGGTTTAGATGAAGATCGTCTTGAAAATTTTTGGTGAAATTTTGGCTAAGTATGAAAATGAAACGGTTTAGATGAAGATCGTCTTGAAAATTTTTGGTGAAATTTTGGCTAAGTATGAAAATGAAACGGTTTAGATGAAGATCGTCTTGAAAATTTTTGGTGAAATTTTGGCTAAGTATGAAAATGAAACGGTTTAGATGAAGATCGTCTTGAAAATTTTTGGTGAAATTTTGGCTAAGTATGAAAATGAAACGGTTTAGATGAAGATCGTCTTGAAAATTTTTGGTGAAATTTTGGCTAAGTATGAAAATGAAACGGTTTAGATGAAGATCGTCTTGAAAATTTTTGGTGAAATTTTGGCTAAGTATGAAAATGAAACGGTTTAGATGAAGATCGTCTTGAAAATTTTTGGTGAAATTTTGGCTAAGTATGAAAATGAAACGGTTTAGATGAAGATCGTCTTGAAAATTTTTGGTGAAATTTTGGCTAAGTATGAAAATGAAACGGTTTAGATGAAGATCGTCTTGAAAATTTTTGGTGAAATTTTGGCTAAGTATGAAAATGAAACGGTTTAGACGAAGATCGTCTTGAAACGATTTTTGGTGAAATTTTGGCTAAGTATGAAAATGAAACGATCTTGTCAAAATCGTTCTGGTTGAGATCGTCTTTGAGTAAGATCGTTTTGGTACTCTTTGATCAAAAATTGGTTAAGTATAAGAAGAGAAACGGTCTTGAAAAACAGAATGTGAAACGATCTTGATCAATCAAAGAAATTGAAACGATCTTGATCAATCAAAGAAATTGAAACGATCTTGATCAATCAAAGAAACTTGAAACGATCTTGATCAATCAAAGAAACTTGAAACGATCTTGATCAATCAAAGAAATTGAAACGATCTTGATCAATCAAAGTAAACTTGAAACGATCTTGATCAATCAAAGAAATTGAAACGATCTTGATCAATCAAAGAAACTTGAAACGATCTTGATCAATCAAAGAAACTTGAAACGATCTTGATCAATCAAAGAAATTGAAACGATCTTGATCAATCAAAGTAAACTTGAAACGATCTTGATCAATCAAAGAAATTGAAACGATCTTGATCAATCAAAGAAACTTGAAACGATCTTGATCAATCAAAGAAACTTGAAACGATCTTGATCAATCAAAGAAATTGAAACGATCTTGATCAATCAAAGTAAACTTGAAACGATCTTGATCAATCAAAGAAATTGAAACGATCTTGATCAATCAAAGAAACTTGAAACGATCTTGATCAATCAAAGAAACTTGAAACGATCTTGATCAATCAAAGAAATTGAAACGATCTTGATCAATCAAAGTAAACTTGAAACGATCTTGATCAATCAAAGAAATTGAAACGATCTTGATCAATCAAAGAAACTTGAAACGATCTTGATCAATCAAAGAAACTTGAAACGATCTTGATCAATCAAAGAAATTGAAACGATCTTGATCAATCAAAGTAAACTTGAAACGATCTTGATCAATCAAAGAAATTGAAACGATCTTGATCAATCAAAGAAACTTGAAACGATCTTGATCAATCAAAGAAACTTGAAACGATCTTGATCAATCAAAGAAATTGAAACGATCTTGATCAATCAAAGTAAACTTGAAACGATCTTGATCAATCAAAGAAATTGAAACGATCTTGATCAATCAAAGAAACTTGAAACGATCTTGATCAATCAAAGAAACTTGAAACGATCTTGATCAATCAAAGAAATTGAAACGATCTTGATCA
>CM067170.1:16022530-16043437 GCA_034093135.1 Erigeron breviscapus
ACGGTAAAAAGGTTATCGTCACGATCGCCACAAAGGATATCAACTCCATCTAGGGTTTGGACTTTGCAAAGAGATTTTCGAAAAAGAACTTGAAGATTGTTATCACAGAATTGTCCAACACTGAACAAGTTGTGACTTAAACCTTCAACATAGTGAACTTTCTTGATTATTATCCCATTTCGTTCAATGTCCCCATAACCTAAGATAGGAGCGAAATTGTTGTTTCCAAAGCGAACAGTTCCCATGAATCTTTCAACAAAATTCTTCAGCAAAGATTTATTTCCAGTCATGTGCTTCGAACACCCGGAATCGAGTATCCAAACACAGATGGTTATTTCCTGCAATCAAAGAAATTTAACCATTTTTAGGTACCCACTTGAAAACGGGTCCTTTTTGGTTAGATAAAACAGGCAGGGTATATAACTTAGGATGCGCATTCAAACATGTTACTGAATCAACATAAGCATCAGCACGCATATTATCAACAAACATATTTGAATAAAATGTACGAACATTCACACAAGACTTAAAGGTAACATGTCTACAAGCATTCGTCTCCACCATACAGGAATTAAAATTGTTTACAAGCTCACAAGGCTTTGCCTTGGCACATTCAACATTTATTGACAAATCAGAATTGTTTTGTTTAACAGGAACACCTTTCCACCGATTAACAGCTTTTCTCCTCCTCATTTTCTTCTTTTTCTCAACCTCTTTCTGAATACTAGTGATCTTAGGTACTAATGACTTAGCAACCCATTTAGCATCACTACTTAAGCTCTTTCCACCTGTTGAATTGAAGCTACAAAGATTAGAACGAGGAGTTTTAAAAACTTTCATCTTTTTGGTATCTTTTGGTGGTGAGGAAACTTCTTGCTTCTTTGGTTTATCATGAGAAAACCATCCATATCTATCCCTATATCTAGTTGAACCATTAGATGCATCCTTAGTTAGCAAATTTGAGCTAGACTTAGACACCTTAGGTTTAAAGCTAGATTGAGAGCTAGATTTAGAAGCATTAGGATAGTCTTTCGGAAGTTTCACTTTGGTGTACTTTGTTGTGTGTGGGGTTTCAGCTTGTTCCTTTTTGACATGTTTCACAGGTGTAGCAATGGTCTTTGGTTCAGTCTTGACGAGTTTGGTCTTAACTCGTTTCTTTGAGTAATATGAAGTTGGAGCTTTGGACGATGGTTTTTGAGATTCCATTTTGATTTTGGTAGATTCAATCTTTTTCTCAGTTTCTGAATCAAAAATATGTTCTCCCTCCATGAATTTATCAAAATCAACCTTCGTGAAATCTTTTGAAAGAGAAAATTTCAATGGAGATTGATTAATTTTAGATTTGTTTGAAAATTTTGAGAAATCAGGAATCTTTGTGTCCAACTTCACATTATGGGTAGTCTCAGAAATTAGGTCAACTTGAACTGACACATCTTTGGTCTCACAAGAAAATTGAGTAGACGTATCAACACCTATACTAGCACTAGTCTTAGGGTGAACAACTAACTCATTAACATCGTTGCATGTGAAAAACCTATAGAAGTACCATATCAAAACTAAACTATGTGCAAGTTCTTCATCAGAAAGATCAGATTGCACACAATCATCAGCTATAAAAGTAGCAGTATTTTGACAAGTACATTCAAGATAATCAGTCAAGGTCTGGGTATTGGTAGATGAATCACAAGTAGTTTGGGTAGAATTTTCTACTGATGGTCTTTGGTCAGTTTGAGTAGAAACATTCTCACAAACTTTCTTAGTATTAACAACAATACATTTATCCTCTAGTTTCGGACTTTGAGACTTGAGATGATTGATCACTGTTTGTTGAGATTTCACCTTCTGTTGTAAATCTTCTATTTGCTTTTCCAAAATTGTGGTTGGAAAATACATTTTAGTTGATTTAGGTGAAGTACCAACAGATTCTTGGTTTTGAAAATTTGATTCAATTTCTTCCAATTTGAAAATTGAAGATTGTTTTGTTTTGTATGAATCATTGATTGCATCATAATTAACCAAAAAATCTTGATTAGGTATTCTCTCAACTTCATCAGTCTCAAATTCGTCATCTGATGGACGAATAAATTGTTGTATCATACCAAGGCGAAGGAATTTTTCATCATATAGGGGTTCGATTTCCTCTTTGGCCTTTTTTAATGGTGTGATATTCTCAAATCCCAACCCGAGTAGAAGTTCTGTTTTGTCAATTTTTGACTTGTTGAAATAAGCAGTGAAATTCAAGAGAGGATTTTGTTCAACTTTATATAACTTTCTTGATAGAAAAGTATATTCTTTTTAAATTCCTCAACTTGTTTTTCAAGATTCTCAATCTCAATGCCTTTAAGAAACAATTATGATTTAAGTCAGAAATCTTCCTTTCGAGTTCAACATTGTTAGGTTTAGCTTCTTGGAGCTTCTTATTGAGAATATCAACGTCCATTTGTCTCGCATTTGCCCGAAGCCATTCATTGGTCTTTTGAGTTTCAAGATCTTGATTGGCTTTTTCAAGATCATGAATGGTCTTCTCAAGGTTTTGACATCTTTGTAATAATTTAGAATCAGGAGTGACATTCATTTCACATTCTTTAACCAACATTTTGTCTTTGTATGCTTGAAAGTCTTGTTTTATAGTATCATGTTCAAAAAGTAATTTTGAGTGTTCTTCAAGAAGATTTGAAAATTCACTTTTTGAAAATGCAATACTATTTTTCAACTTTTTGTTGTTGTTGGCTAAAGAACTGATATGATTTGTTAATTTAGATAAAGCTAATCTACAAGACTCTTTGTCCTTAATTGAAGAAAAAGTAGAGTCGAGATTTACCTCATCATCAGGGTATTCATCATCAGTGCTTTCTGCTTCAAGGGTTTTGTTCTTGGCCAATCTCGCCATGTAGCAAACATTAGCGGAGAGATCTTGATCTTCATCATCAGTGAGCAATAGCCATTTGTCATCTTAAGAATATTGATTATTCTGAGTTCATTTTATGTTCTGTAATAACTATCGTACTTCTGCTCTTTATTAATGTTATTGGCTGTGTTGGAACTTGTACTATGTGCTTTTGTGCTTGTCTGTGCATCCCGTATATTCCGCTTTAGCGGGGTGTTACAGATCTATCACACCCGAATCTGTGGTGTTCTTCACAAGATCTGTGAGGAAATTGAACCAAACAGAGGCGACGCTTATCTGAAGGAAGAGATCTTCATTGGCCCCAACAAAGGGTGGAAATTGTACTCCATTGTGCACTTTCTGGTCAATTTCGGCTAGCATCTTCATCAGCGCATCGGGAGTGGTCTACAGAGAAAATAACAATTATAAACAAAAAATAGAGTGAAAATTAAAAAAATAAAAAAAAAAAAAAAAAAAAAAAAAAAAAAAAAAAAAAAAAAAAAAAAAAAAAAAAAAAAAAACCAAAAAAAAAAAAAAAAAAAACAAAAAAAAAAAAAAAAAAAAAAAAAAAAAAAAAAAAAAAAAAAAAAAAAAAAAAAAAAAAAAAAAAAAAAAAAAAAAAAAAAAAAAAAAAAAAAAAAAAAAAAAAAAAAAAAAAAAAAAAAAAAAAAAAAAAAAAAAAAAAAAAAAAAAAAAAAAAAAAAAAAAAAAAAAAAAAAAAAAAAAAAAAAAAAAAAAAAAAAAAAAAAAAAAAAAAAAAAAAAAAAAAAAAAAAAAAAAAAAAAAAAAAAAAAAAAAAAAAAAAAAAAAAAAAAAAAAAAAAAAAAAAAAAAAAAAAAAAAAAAAAAAAAAAAAAAAAAAAAAAAAAAAAAAAAAAAAAAAAAAAAAAAAAAAAAAAAAAAAAAAAAAAAAAAAAAAAAAAAAAAAAAAAAAAAAAAAAAAAAAAAAAAAAAAAAAAAAAAAAAAAAAAAAAAAAAAAAAAAAAAAAAAAAAAAAAAAAAAAAAAAAAAAAAAAAAAAAAAAAAAAAAAAAAAAAAAAAAAAAAAAAAAAAAAAAAAAAAAAAAAAAAAAAAAAAAAAAAAAAAAAAAAAAAAAAAAAAAAAAAAAAAAAAAAAAAAAAAAAAAAAAAAAAAAAAAAAAAAAAAAAAAAAAAAAAAAAAAAAAAAAAAAAAAAAAAAAAAAAAAAAAAAAAAAAAAAAAAAAAAAAAAAAAAAAAAAAAAAAAAAAAAAAAAAAAAAAAAAAAAAAAAAAAAAAAAAAAAAAAAAAAAAAAAAAAAAAAAAAAAAAAAAAAAAAAAAAAAAAAAAAAAAAAAAAAAAAAAAAAAAAAAAAAAAAAAAAAAAAAAAAAAAAAAAAAAAAAAAAAAAAAAAAAAAAAAAAAAAAAAAAAAAAAAAAAAAAAAAAAAAAAAAAAAAAAAAAAAAAAAAAAAAAAAAAAAAAAAAAAAAAAAAAAAAAAAAAAAAAAAAAAAAAAAAAAAAAAAAAAAAAAAAAAAAAAAAAAAAAAAAAAAAAAAAAAAAAAAAAAAAAAAAAAAAAAAAAAAAAAAAAAAAAAAAAAAAAAAAAAAAAAAAAAAAAAAAAAAAAAAAAAAAAAAAAAAAAAAAAAAAAAAAAAAAAAAAAAAAAAAAAAAAAAAAAAAAAAAAAAAAAAAAAAAAAAAAAAAAAAAAAAAAAAAAAAAAAAAAAAAAAAAAAAAAAAAAAAAAAAAAAAAAAAAAAAAAAAAAAAAAAAAAAAAAAAAAAAAAAAAAAAAAAAAAAAAAAAAAAAAAAAAAAAAAAAAAAAAAAAAAAAAAAAAAAAAAAAAAAAAAAAAAAAAAAAAAAAAAAAAAAAAAAAAAAAAAAAAAAAAAAAAAAAAAAAAAAAAAAAAAAAAAAAAAAAAAAAAAAAAAAAAAAAAAAAAAAAAAAAAAAAAAAAAAAAAAAAAAAAAAAAAAAAAAAAAAAAAAAAAAAAAAAAAAAAAAAAAAAAAAAAAAAAAAAAAAAAAAAAAAAAAAAAAAAAAAAAAAAAAAAAAAAAAAAAAAAAAAAAAAAAAAAAAAAAAAAAAAAAAAAAAAAAAAAAAAAAAAAAAAAAAAAAAAAAAAAAAAAAAAAAAAAAAAAAAAAAAAAAAAAAAAAAAAAAAAAAAAAAAAAAAAAAAAAAAAAAAAAAAAAAAAAAAAAAAAAAAAAAAAAAAAAAAAAAAAAAAAAAAAAAAAAAAAAAAAAAAAAAAAAAAAAAAAAAAAAAAAAAAAAAAAAAAAAAAAAAAAAAAAAAAAAAAAAAAAAAAAAAAAAAAAAAAAAAAAAAAAAAAAAAAAAAAAAAAAAAAAAAAAAAAAAAAAAAAAAAAAAAAAAAAAAAAAAAAAAAAAAAAAAAAAAAAAAAAAAAAAAAAAAAAAAAAAAAAAAAAAAAAAAAAAAAAAAAAAAAAAAAAAAAAAAAAAAAAAAAAAAAAAAAAAAAAAAAAAAAAAAAAAAAAAAAAAAAAAAAAAAAAAAAAAAAAAAAAAAAAAAAAAAAAAAAAAAAAAAAAAAAAAAAAAAAAAAAAAAAAAAAAAAAAAAAAAAAAAAAAAAAAAAAAAAAAAAAAAAAAAAAAAAAAAAAAAAAAAAAAAAAAAAAAAAAAAAAAAAAAAAAAAAAAAAAAAAAAAAAAAAAAAAAAAAAAAAAAAAAAAAAAAAAAAAAAAAAAAAAAAAAAAAAAAAAAAAAAAAAAAAAAAAAAAAAAAAAAAAAAAAAAAAAAAAAAAAAAAAAAAAAAAAAAAAAAAAAAAAAAAAAAAAAAAAAAAAAAAAAAAAAAAAAAAAAAAAAAAAAAAAAAAAAAAAAAAAAAAAAAAAAAAAAAAAAAAAAAAAAAAAAAAAAAAAAAAAAAAAAAAAAAAAAAAAAAAAAAAAAAAAAAAAAAAAAAAAAAAAAAAAAAAAAAAAAAAAAAAAAAAAAAAAAAAAAAAAAAAAAAAAAAAAAAAAAAAAAAAAAAAAAAAAAAAAAAAAAAAAAAAAAAAAAAAAAAAAAAAAAAAAAAAAAAAAAAAAAAAAAAAAAAAAAAAAAAAAAAAAAAAAAAAAAAAAAAAAAAAAAAAAAAAAAAAAAAAAAAAAAAAAAAAAAAAAAAAAAAAAAAAAAAAAAAAAAAAAAAAAAAAAAAAAAAAAAAAAAAAAAAAAAAAAAAAAAAAAAAAAAAAAAAAAAAAAAAAAAAAAAAAAAAAAAAAAAAAAAAAAAAAAAAAAAAAAAAAAAAAAAAAAAAAAAAAAAAAAAAAAAAAAAAAAAAAAAAAAAAAAAAAAAAAAAAAAAAAAAAAAAAAAAAAAAAAAAAAAAAAAAAAAAAAAAAAATGAACAAACTCCCAAAAGGCTAGTCCAAAGGACCGTTAGATCCTCACTCCAGCGCAAGTTGACTTGCGTGGTCTGACCACCCAATTCTTCACCACCACGCGTGGTGGGACGTTGGCGGCGGTGTTCCGTCGTGGTGCCACGCCCACCACGCACCCATAATCCGTCCGATGTCAACGCCCTAAGAGTTATGCAAATTTAAATGTTCTCTTAATCTCACAAACCACACATGAATTATTTTGGCACGATGAGTCGGCTTATGTACACTCCTCGATGATATCTAAATTACATCAATGCTACTACGTAGTGAAGAAGCATTTCATCGTTGTATATTTAATATATATCTTGCAATTACATTTTGATTTTTTAATACTTCTTTTTTTGTTACGTAGCAATGTTTTAAATACCGGTTAAGATAAACACAATAAATTAGTTTTTAAATTGACATAATCACATACAGTCGTGATAATTTGTAAGTTGCTAGATAAATTGGTTCTAGACTTCTTGTAACGTAAGGTTTTGAGATTATTAATTGGTTCTAGACTTCTTGTAACATGTGGAAAGATTATTTTATGGTCAATTAACAATTGTAATTTCAGATCTATGTGAAAAAGGTGAATTGTTTATTTACTTTTATCATTAAACAATACGTAGTACATTGATGTAATGTTATTGTAAACATATACTCTTATTCCTTATCTATGACTTGTCTCTTTTTTACCAAGACCCAACGCCCCCCCCCCCCCCCCCCCCCCCCCCCCCCCCCCCCCCCCCCCCCCCCCCCCCCCCCCCCCCCCCCCCCCCCCCCCCCCCCCCCCCCCCCCCCCCCCCCCCCCCCCCCCCCCCCCCCCCCCCCCCCCCCCCCCCCCCCCCCCCCCCCCCCCCCCCCCCCCCCCCCCCCCCCCCCCCCCCCCCCCCCCCCCCCCCCCCCCCCCCCCCCCCCCCCCCCCCCCCCCCCCCCCCCCCCCCCCCCCCCCCCCCCCCCCCCCCCCCCCCCCCCCCCCCCCCCCCCCCCCCCCCCCCCCCCCCCCCCCCCCCCCCCCCCCCCCCCCCCCCCCCCCCCCCCCCCCCCCCCCCCCCCCCCCCCCCCCCCCCCCCCCCCCCCCCCCCCCCCCCCCCCCCCCCCCCCCCCCCCCCCCCCCCCCCCCCCCCCCCCCCCCCCCCCCCCCCCCCCCCCCCCCCCCCCCCCCCCCCCCCCCCCCCCCCCCCCCCCCCCCCCCCCCCCCCCCCCCCCCCCCCCCCCCCCCCCCCCCCCCCCCCCCCCCCCCCCCCCCCCCCCCCCCCCCCCCCCCCCCCCCCCCCCCCCCCCCCCCCCCCCCCCCCCCCCCCCCCCCCCCCCCCCCCCCCCCCCCCCCCCCCCCCCCCCCCCCCCCCCCCCCCCCCCCCCCCCCCCCCCCCCCCCCCCCCCCCCCCCCCCCCCCCCCCCCCCCCCCCCCCCCCCCCCCCCCCCCCCCCCCCCCCCCCCCCCCCCCCCCCCCCCCCCCCCCCCCCCCCCCCCCCCCCCCCCCCCCCCCCCCCCCCCCCCCCCCCCCCCCCCCCCCCCCCCCCCCCCCCCCCCCCCCCCCCCCCCCCCCCCCCCCCCCCCCCCCCCCCCCCCCCCCCCCCCCCCCCCCCCCCCCCCCCCCCCCCCCCCCCCCCCCCCCCCCCCCCCCCCCCCCCCCCCCCCCCCCCCCCCCCCCCCCCCCCCCCCCCCCCCCCCCCCCCCCCCCCCCCCCCCCCCCCCCCCCCCCCCCCCCCCCCCCCCCCCCCCCCCCCCCCCCCCCCCCCCCCCCCCCCCCCCCCCCCCCCCCCCCCCCCCCCCCCCCCCCCCCCCCCCCCCCCCCCCCCCCCCCCCCCCCCCCCCCCCCCCCCCCCCCCCCCCCCCCCCCCCCCCCCCCCCCCCCCCCCCCCCCCCCCCCCCCCCCCCCCCCCCCCCCCCCCCCCCCCCCCCCCCCCCCCCCCCCCCCCCCAACACCCCTTTAGGAGCGACTGTCGCTCCTAAAGGGTGCCTCGAAACCGTTGACCGTCAACCACCCCTTTAGGAGCGACTGTCGCTCCTAAAGGGTGCCTCGAAACCGTTGACCGTCAACCACCCCTTTAGGAGCGACTGTCGCTCCTAAAGGGTGCCTCGAAACCGTTGACCGTCAACCACCCCTTTAGGAGCGACTGTCGCTCCTAAAGGGGGCCTCGAAACCGTTGACCGTCAACCACCCCTTTAGGAGCGACTGTCGCTCCTAAAGGGGGCCTCGAAAAGATTGACCGTCAAACCTACCCTTTAGGAGCGACCCAGTTTTTCAGCGAGGCTTTAGGAGCGACCCGTCGTTACCCCTTTCGTAAACCCAACGTTGAAGTAAGTTTTTATTTTTTTTTATTTCGTATCTATTAATTTGCTATATAGTATATGTATTAGTTTGATGTTATTCTTGTTATGCATAGATGTATTAGGATTGATCTTATATGCCCATAGATTTAACGTATTGTATGCGCCCATAGATTTAATGTATTGTTGTTCTTGTGTTCTTGTTGTTGTTCTTGTTTTTGTTATGTAAAAATGATTGTAAAAAAGTGTAAAAAAATATAAAATGTAAAAAAAGTGTTACATAGTATATAACACAACTATCTTTAAACAACGTTTATCAAAGTTTTGTACTTTGAACTGTTTTGTATAGAAAATATCAATGTTTGTATAGAAAAGTTTATAAAACATGTAAAAAATGTATACTAGTATATAAAAAATTCTTTTAAAAAAATTTCTCTCCCCCCCGTTTCTCTACCCCAGTCGTTCCACCCTTCGTTTCCCCCACCGTACTTCCCACCTCTTCTTCCCCACCGTCCTATCCCCGTTTGTTAGCCGCCCTGTTTGTATTAGCCTCGTTTCTCCCACCCTCTTTGTTTGTCGCCCCGTTTCTTCCACCCCCCCAAAACCCCCCTCCCCCTGTCGAAACGTGAACTACATAGTATATAAAAAATATATTTTAAAAATTTCTATAACAAAATGTAAAATAAAATGTCAAAAAAAATGAAGAAAATGTAAAAAATTATATAAAAAAAAGTTCATGCGAAATTTTACGTTCAAAAAAAGTACTTAAAAATGTTTAAATAGAAATTTAAGTTCAAATAATTTATATATAAAAAATTTAAGTTCATACGAAATTTAAAAAATGTTTATAAAAAAGTAAGTTCAGAAAAGTTTATAAAAAGTTAATAAAAAATTAAGTTCAAAAAATTATAAATAAAATGTTTATAAAAATTATATATATATAAAAAAAGGTTCTTACGAAATTTTACGTTAAAAAAAGTACTTAAAAATGTATAAATAAAAAAGGTATGTAAAAAGTTTTACATTATAAAACATAAGTATAAAAAGATATTAAAACATATATTGAAAAAGTAGTAGTACAAAAGTCATATAAAAATTAAGTTAAAAAAAAAGTAGTTCAAAAAGTTGATATAAAAAGTATTATAATACGTGTATTATTTATGTAGATTTAAGAAAAATGCTAGGAGCTCACGGCGGCGACGGCGATGGAAACAATCCGCACCGATCGTGGTGGAAGAAAATAACAGGCTGCAAAAACAGCGGTAAGAAAATTGACTTTACATTAAATTTAGTTATGCATTGAAATAATTGTATTCTTATCGTTTAAAGTAACTTATTTATGTTATTTTACTTATTGGTTTTGTAGGGTCGAAGAAAACACCACCACCACCAAGAGGGGCAGCCAAACATCTAAACTTGAGGCTGCCTTCAAGAAAAATGGAGGCCCGTTACCCATGTACTTCGATTACAAATCGAAGACCTTTCAGTCGATCGGGGACTACGGGGCTATGTACAAATCTTTGTTAGGCTCATTGATCGGAGATGTCCCCCAGTACTACGAGTCATGGGACGATGTGCCCGAGTCTCTGAGGGACAATATCTTGGAGGAAATACAGGTTAGAATATGTTTCTTTTTATATTTTTTTACTTAATATGTTTTACAATGATAACCCCGAAAATGCTAACTTGTATTTGTAAACAATGTAGCGCTGGTTTGCGATGGACCAGTACTTAGAGCATGATGAGGACGACCCCACCCGGAAGGCAGCAAAACAGGCTTTCCATGCTGATGCAGCTAGCATATATAGGCAGAGAAAGTCAAAATTTAAATCTCAGCATTTTACAGCACGGGGGGGTGTAGACGAAGCAGATACCCTGCAGACAGCACCGCCAGCTGGTATGGACCCGGAAGAGTGGGGAAAACTGCTGCGTTTCTATACGAGGGATGACCGGGTCAAGCGGGCCGCGACAAACAAGACAAACCGGTCCAAACAGGCGGTGGGGACTCAGGGTCGGCGATCTATTTCTCTTGCCCACGATCGGGCGTTGGTACGTTTGGTTTTAACAAAAGTATACAATTCTTGTGTTTTTTTATGCTAATTATTTGACTTGTTTGCAGGCCAAGCACCATAACGAACAGAAGGAGGGGCCACCGCCCACGTGGGAGTCGACTTGGGCGGCAACCCACAGACTACAACCTCCGGAAGTTGCGGTATATACATAACTTTAAGTTAAATTACTTTTAATTACTGCTCCATTTATTAAACTTACCTTACTATTTATATGCAGTCCCGTCTGGAAGCTGCGCAGGTGAGACATTCACAGGATCCTGCACCGACACCTCCAACCCAGTTGTTCCCGGAAGCGTTTGGATCGCGATCGGGACATCAGCGCGGACTAGGGAGGATTCTCAGGGGTTTCGGATCCCATGATTTCCCTGTTGAGTTGCCGCAACCACATTATGGACCTCCGGAAGGCCCATCTGGATCGTATTCTGGCCCGTCTGGATCCCAACCTTCCGGCTCCTATGTTGACTTGCACCAGTCTGGTAATGACTATTTCGACCCCAGCCAGTTATGGAGTGGGCCATCGTCGCATTATGGACCTCCATCAGGGGAATTTGGTAGCTTGTCGGATATGAGTGGCTTTTTTAGTGGAACAGGCTCTGTATCCGGACCAGGTGTGGGTGATGATAATGTCGGTGAGGACGACGACGATTCCGGTGATTAGACTTTTTTTTATTTGTACGAAGTATTTTTTTTTTTTTTTTTTTTTTTTTTTTTTTTTTTTTTTTTTTTTTTTTTTTTTTTTTTTTTTTTTTTTTTTTTTTTTTTTTTTTTTTTTTTTTTTTTTTTTTTTTTTTTTTTTTTTTTTTTTTTTTTTTTTTTTTTTTTTTTTTTTTTTTTTTTTTTTTTTTTTTTTTTTTTTTTTTTTTTTTTTTTTTTTTTTTTTTTTTTTTTTTTTTTTTTTTTTTTTTTTTTTTTTTTTTTTTTTTTTTTTTTTTTTTTTTTTTTTTTTTTTTTTTTTTTTTTTTTTTTTTTTTTTTTTTTTTTTTTTTTTTTTTTTTTTTTTTTTTTTTTTTTTTTTTTTTTTTTTTTTTTTTTTTTTTTTTTTTTTTTTTTTTTTTTTTTTTTTTTTTTTTTTTTTTTTTTTTTTTTTTTTTTTTTTTTTTTTTTTTTTTTTTTTTTTTTTTTTTTTTTTTTTTTTTTTTTTTTTTTTTTTTTTTTTTTTTTTTTTTTTTTTTTTTTTTTTTTTTTTTTTTTTTTTTTTTTTTTTTTTTTTTTTTTTTTTTTTTTTTTTTTTTTTTTTTTTTTTTTTTTTTTTTTTTTTTTTTTTTTTTTTTTTTTTTTTTTTTTTTTTTTTTTTTTTTTTTTTTTTTTTTTTTTTTTTTTTTTTTTTTTTTTTTTTTTTTTTTTTTTTTTTTTTTTTTTTTTTTTTTTTTTTTTTTTTTTTTTTTTTTTTTTTTTTTTTTTTTTTTTTTTTTTTTTTTTTTTTTTTTTTTTTTTTTTTTTTTTTTTTTTTTTTTTTTTTTTTTTTTTTTTTTTTTTTTTTTTTTTTTTTTTTTTTTTTTTTTTTTTTTTTTTTTTTTTTTTTTTTTTTTTTTTTTTTTTTTTTTTTTTTTTTTTGTCGGATATGAGTGGCTTTTTTAGTGGAACAGGCTCTGTATCCGGACCAGGTGTGGGTGATGATAATGCCGGTGAGGACGACGACGATTCCGGTGATTAGGTTTTTTTTTATTTGTACGAAGTATGGACATTTTTATAAATACAGTTTGTTATGTACATTTTTAGTATTTGTATTTGATATGGACATTTTTTATTATTTGTGTACTGTTTGCTTTCTATTGGTTTGTTGGTTTCTTTTCATATTATTTTTTTATTCTTAACGATATTTCTTTAGGCTTATAATGAATTAACATAGAATTTGATTCAATTAACATAGACATTAACTGTTTCGGTCCCATACTTGATCTTACATCTAACATGCAAAAAACAAACAAAGGAATGTTAGTTGCATTAAGGCCAAAAAAAAAAAAAAAAAAAAAAAAAAAAAAAAAAAAAAAAAAAAAAAAAAAAAAAAAAAAAAAAAAAAAAAAAAAAAAAAAAAAAAAAAAAAAAAAAAAAAAAAAAAAAAAAAAAAAAAAAAAAAAAAAAAAAAAAAAAAAAAAAAAAAAAAAAAAAAAAAAAAAAAAAAAAAAAAAAAAAAAAAAAAAAAAAAAAAAAAAAAAAAAAAAAAAAAAAAAAAAAAAAAAAAAAAAAAAAAAAAAAAAAAAAAAAAAAAAAAAAAAAAAAAAAAAAAAAAAAAAAAAAAAAAAAAAAAAAAAAAAAAAAAAAAAAAAAAAAAAAAAAAAAAAAAAAAAAAAAAAAAAAAAAAAAAAAAAAAAAAAAAAAAAAAAAAAAAAAAAAAAAAAAAAAAAAAAAAAAAAAAAAAAAAAAAAAAAAAAAAAAAAAAAAAAAAAAAAAAAAAAAAAAAAAAAAAAAAAAAAAAAAAAAAAAAAAAAAAAAAAAAAAAAAAAAAAAAAAAAAAAAAAAAAAAAAAAAAAAAAAAAAAAAAAAAAAAAAAAAAAAAAAAAAAAAAAAAAAAAAAAAAAAAAAAAAAAAAAAAAAAAAAAAAAAAAAAAAAAAAAAAAAAAAAAAAAAAAAAAAAAAAAAAAAAAAAAAAAAAAAAAAAAAAAAAAAAAAAAAAAAAAAAAAAAAAAAAAAAAAAAAAAAAAAAAAAAAAAAAAAAAAAAAAAAAAAAAAAAAAAAAAAAAAAAAAAAAAAAAAAAAAAAAAAAAAAAAAAAAAAAAAAAAAAAAAAAAAAAAAAAAAAAAAAAAAAAAAAAAAAAAAAAAAAAAAAAAAAAAAAAAAAAAAAAAAAAAAAAAAAAAAAAAAAAAAAAAAAAAAAAAAAAAAAAAAAAAAAAAAAAAAAAAAAAAAAAAAAAAAAAAAAAAAAAAAAAAAAAAAAAAAAAAAAAAAAAAAAAAAAAAAAAAAAAAAAAAAAAAAAAAAAAAAAAAAAAAAAAAAAAAAAAAAAAAAAAAAAAAAAAAAAAAAAAAAAAAAAAAAAAAAAAAAAAAAAAAAAAAAAAAAAAAAAAAAAAAAAAAAAAAAAAAAAAAAAAAAAAAAAAAAAAAAAAAAAAAAAAAAAAAAAAAAAAAAAAAAAAAAAAAAAAAAAAAAAAAAAAAAAAAAAAAAAAAAAAAAAAAAAAAAAAAAAAAAAAAAAAAAAAAAAAAAAAAAAAAAAAAAAAAAAAAAAAAAAAAAAAAAAAAAAAAAAAAAAAAAAAAAAAAAAAAAAAAAAAAAAAAAAAAAAAAAAAAAAAAAAAAAAAAAAAAAAAAAAAAAAAAAAAAAAAAAAAAAAAAAAAAAAAAAAAAAAAAAAAAAAAAAAAAAAAAAAAAAAAAAAAAAAAAAAAAAAAAAAAAAAAAAAAAAAAAAAAAAAAAAAAAAAAAAAAAAAAAAAAAAAAAAAAAAAAAAAAAAAAAAAAAAAAAAAAAAAAAAAAAAAAAAAAAAAAAAAAAAAAAAAAAAAAAAAAAAAAAAAAAAAAAAAAAAAAAAAAAAAAAAAAAAAAAAAAAAAAAAAAAAAAAAAAAAAAAAAAAAAAAAAAAAAAAAAAAAAAAAAAAAAAAAAAAAAAAAAAAGCCACAATTTTTAATATTTGTTCCTAACCTGATAAAAGTTTAATATAAGTTTACATAAAATATGATAAAAGTAGCTACTATTCAATAAAATCAAAACCCAAAATGTGTATGTATCTATTACAAAAAAATGTGTATGTATCTATTACAAAAAAACCAATGGGTATGTATCTATTACAAAAAAATGTGTATGTATCTATTACAAAAAAATGTGTATGTATCTATTACAAAAAAACCAATTAATGTGTATGTGTATGTACCAATATTACAATCCTAATCAGATGAGTCCACTGTTCCCATATAGGTGGGAGGAGGTCTTGTTGCATCTATATATCTACTGTAGGCTAACTGGCGGTGTCGGTACAAATCTTTCCATTTGCTCACGGGAGTCCTTACACGATCCTGTACCCAATATGCGATCTCCGGGGCCATCGGGTAGTCACCTTCCAACTGCACCATGATATAGTGACCGTGACCATGTACTAATGCTATTGATATGGGCTCTGTCCTAGGCACCTCATAAGGACCATAGGTAAATGGGAACGATGTCCAACTTGCGGCAGTAGATAAACAGTTAATTACTATACCCATCCTGTTGGACAACAACATGGCCCCCATAGTCATGTGCATCCAGTACGCGGTTGGTCTAAACACCCCTACATAAGACCTTGATAACCCCTCAAAAAAGCTCGCTTCAGCCTGTTCCCCTCTTGTTAGGTCATCGTAGAATTGTTTGTTGTTTTCATACTCGGTCAACAGATGTAGTCGGATCCACTCGTAACCTTCGTTTTCATCGTACCCCAATGCAACAGCAAGTGCCCGGAATCCACAGTTGCCATCACCCCTGACATTAATAATCCCCTTGACGTACGGTCTAAATACCTTCGGTATGTCATCTAGGTAACCCTGTATACCCGTCGTCTGCAGTGGGCGAGTGTTAGGTGGTGGTACTGGTAGAGCAGCCAATTGCTGCTCAGCTGATATGGGAGATATTGGTGATGGTGCTGGTGCTGGTGGCATCGGAGGTGATGGTGCTGGTGCCATCGAAGGTTGTGTGGGCGTACTGAAAAAATCAAAGTACGGTGCTGGTGCTGCTGGCATCGGAGTGCTAGGACCTGCAGGAAAATAAGTATCGG
This sequence comes from Erigeron breviscapus, assembly GCA_034093135.1. Classification (NCBI taxonomy): domain Eukaryota; kingdom Viridiplantae; phylum Streptophyta; class Magnoliopsida; order Asterales; family Asteraceae; genus Erigeron; species Erigeron breviscapus. The sequence continues at coordinate 16,037,755 of CM067170.1, forward strand.
CACTAAAGAACTGATCCACTACGCCTGTTGGTGCTGTTGGTGGCACAGGATAGTACCCGGGTTCGGCTGCGCCAAACAACTGATCTATGAATGAGGGTTCGGTTGTAGGCTCATTACTCGGCCCTGCCGCTGAAAATTGTGACGATCGGAGCAACTCATCAATATATCCACGGGTGTCCTCCCGTAAATCGGTGTCAGGCTCCGCGAAACGTGACCCCGTGGGCACATGCTCACTGTATCTCGCCGACTGAAAGTCTCTGTAGCATGAGCCTGAGTCTGGTGCGGTATCCGGATACTTAGGTGTTGTCACGTGCACGGACCTCGACTTTTTCATCTTTGGTGGTGGTGGCATCGGAGGTGATACGTTCAAGTCTGGCATCTGCAATGAATGAATGAATAATTAAGTTAGATGTATACCCGTATAGTATTTAACAATTACTAATTTGCTAGACTATAATAATATACCTTTTTCTTTGACCCAACAGGTCTACCACGTGTTTTCTTCTGGACCTCCGGATCCTTGATTTTGGACCGACCCGGATAGAGGATGTCCTTTATTTTTGACATCAAGCTTTTCCTTTCTTTTATGGGTTTTCGTTCCAAGGCAGTAGTAACCTCACCACAAAAGTCCTCAACAGGCTCGTCATCATCCGAGTCTTTCTTCACATTTCCAGGCAGGCAGGTGGACGGGTTTATATCGAGCCTGCACCAAAATGCATCTATCTCATATTCTTGAACACGCCTTCCTGCAGGAATAAAAATATTACATTAAGTATTTTTAAGTAAAATGGACCATTTGTATTTGAATGAACAGTACTTACGTTCCTGCATGTATGTTAGAAGTCGACAACTACATGGCAAGCCACAGCTAGCCCATACTGTACACCCGCATTTTGACACGTCCCCTTTTAGGGTATTTTTCAACCGATCAATTTCGTCAACCATAATTTGCAAGGCTACATGGGAGGCTTTACCGAGCAAATCCTTTAAACAGGGATAGTTTGTTTATTTTGATTGTACTGCCTGCAATGTTCCAGTGACCCCTTTATTTCGGTGTATTGCCCGCTGACAACAGAGTTAACACATTCAACGATCCTGTGGAACGTAAGCCGCTTTTGATGCATAACTGACTTCAGCAAAGAATGCTCGCTCTCAACCCTGTTGGTAGTGTAGTTACGATAGTTGCGGTGTTGGTCGACCCAACATGACACAAATAACTCCTTGTACGAGGCAAGCCACTGTATCTGTAGATACTTATACAGATCTGCAGGAAAATAAAAAGTGATTTAGCTACATGGTTACATCGTAAGCTTTATCATAAAAACAGTATGGGGACGGGATGTATATACTTGGTTTATCTGCCAAGAATACTTTTAGCCACTGCTCATTCTCTGCGTATTCTTTAATCGTGATTGACTTTACGAGTTTATCCCACCGATGTTTAAACGAACCATAATCTTTTTTGGTCCTAAACGATGGGTTGGCATGTAAATCAATATTCCTCCAAATGTGTATTCTACACAGTATCAGCTTCGTTTCCGGCATCACATCCTTAACCGCTTTCATAAGGGCCAGATCCCGATCAGTGAGTGCCACACGCACGACGAACCCTTCTTCGAGCGTCGACCTCAAGCACTGTAACACCCATGTGTATGCCGCATGTTGCTCATTTTCAATTAGTGCGTGCGCAATGCTGAATGTCTTGCCAGTTAGAGTGACACCCACAATCTCAACAAGCGGCATGTTGTAAACGTTGGTTTTATACGTGGCGTCTATTTCAATGATCCAAGGAAATGCACGCCATATGTCAAGTGATGTAGGATGTACGAAAAAGAGATTGGTCAAACATCCGGTTTTGCTATCCGTCGTGTACTGATACGTGTACTGATGGTCAGATAGTAATTGGAGCACGATCTGCAACGGGTAAACAACCAAAGTATAAGGAAGTCGTATTTTTTTAAAAATAAACATATAGTTATACGATCCACATGCAGGTATGTTTCTTATTTCACCTGCATTCGAGTTTCCCCTCGTTGTTGGGCGTGCTTTAGCCGGTGTTGCCGCAAGTAGTTAGAAATGTCTTGTGAACGGGTCAAGATGCCGGGAAATGCATCCTTCAATTGGTCCCTTATGCTATTTGGCCCAAAACCCAGCAACGCCTTTTCGTCCACAAATTCTTTTTGAACATCGGTTAGTCGTCTTGCGTACGCAATACCTTCCAAATTACGAGCTGATGGATGGTTATGTCGGTGATCTATAACTTCAACCCACCAACTATGGTCCTTTGTCAGACGGCCTACCAATTTGAATGGACAGTCAATTTTGGTAGTCCCTTTGGGTGCCCCGGTTAACCGCTTATCTCTTTTTCCACCACGGTTGCAAATAAGGACCACCTTTTTAACTTCTCCGTCTTTTGTGGCATTTGATCTTCGTGTTACTAACACATAACCAAGCTCCTTTGCCGTTCTTTGAGCCCAGTCTACCAAATCTATGTGTGTGTCAAACACCTGAAATATTTTATACACTTTTTTTTAATACACTTTTTATACACTTTTTATTTTACTTTTTTATATACTTTTTTATAATTAGATTTTATATGCACTTTTTTATAATACATTTTTTATTTTACTTTTTTTATATACTTTTTTATAATTAGATTTTATATGCACTTTTTTATAATACATTTTCTTATATACACTTTTTTATAATACTTTTTTATAATCCACTTTCTTATACACTTTTTTATAATACACTTTAGGGACTTACTAGTCAAATACCCACACGTTGCAACGGTAACAATTTATAAAATATCAATTGCGAGTTAAACTAATATCAAACTATAAAATATCAGCGGAGCAAGGTACCCGCGCATAAGTACATCTAAACTAAAAACATCTATTACATGCAATATAAGAACATCCAAAACTATTACAAGTAGTATAAGAACATCCATAACTTTCCAAACTAAAAACAGCTAGTGCATTCAAATTAAAAAGATTCGAAAACCACCATCCAGATAATTGTTTACAATGACAAACAACTATTTTTTTGTCCTTTTATAATACATTTATTTATAATTAGATTTTATAATTATTATAATACATTTTATATGCACTTTTTTTTATAATACATTTTATAATTATTAGATTTTTATAATACATTTTTTTATACACTTTTTTTTAATACACTTTTTTATAATACTTTTTTTTTAATTCACTATTTTATATACTTTTTAATAATCCACTTTCTTATACACTTTTTTATAATACACTTTTTATACACTTTTTTATATATTTTTATAATTATTTTTCTTATAATTATTTTTTTAAATACACTTTTTATACACTTTTTATTTTACTTTTTTATATACTTTTTTTTAATTAGATTTTATATGCAATTTTTTATAATACATTTTTTATTTTACTTTTTTATATACTTTTTTATAATTAGATTTTATATGCACTTTTTTATAATATTTTTTTTAAATACACTTTTTTATAATTATTTTTCTTACATACTTTTATAGCAACGGGTCAATATTTTATACACTTTTTTTTAATACACTTTTTATACACTTTTATTTTACTTTTTTTATATACTTTTTTATAATTAGATTTTATATGCACTTTTTTATAATCCACTTTCTTATACACTTTTTTATAATACACTTTTTATACACTTTTTTATAATACACTTTTTTATACCTTTTTTTTTTTAACAATTTTTGTTAATCTACATTTTTACGTACATTTTTTAATATGTTTTTATATACAATTTTTTATCCGTAGTTTTAATAATTAGTTTTCTTACATACTTTTATAGCAACAAATCTAATGAATAATAACAAAATACAATTACTCACAAAATAACAACACAAAAAATGAAAAGGTTGGATTATATACATACCTCCTTGGTATAAAAAACACCGTGATCGTAATCAAATTCAGCACAGACATCTGGGGATTCAAATTCGTCATCGGGCTCTTCGTACACAAACTCGTCATTTACACCTTCCGGCGCATTTGGATTTAAGAAAATGTCCTCCAAACAATCCATCTAAAATAATAAAAACACTTATCAGTAATATCTATACTTACTATACTTTATATCCAAAAACGACCGAATGAGTTTGAATAAATGAAAACTTGATTTACCTCTTTTATACGGAGTAATTCAAATGAGGAATGGTTTAACCCTTTATATCCAAAACACACTTTCTGCAGCAAATGCAAATGAGGTGCGCCAACTTACAACTCGATCGGTACTATGAATGAAATGTGGTTTCGATATCAAATGAAGTGTATACAGAAGTGTAAAGATGAATGAAATGTGGTTTCGATATCAAATGAAGTATACAGAAGTGTAAAGATATCAGTGTAAACCTCGCTCTTTTAAAGGCAGGGCAACAGTACGAATCGTACTGCTACCACCCCTTTAGGAGCGACAGTCGCTCCTAAAGGGGTGGTAGCAGTACGATTCGAACCTACCACCCCTTTAGGAGCGACAGTCGCTCCTAAAGGGGTGGTAGGTTCGAATCGTACTGACCCATTTGTCGTATGCTGTCGCCCGTTGTCGTATCCTACTACCCCTTTAGGAGCGACTGTCGCTCCAAAAGGGGTGGTGGGATTACATGTGGGGTGGTCGGCCTACACGTCCCCTTGATTTTATATCAAAAAACATCTATTGATTCCCGTCCTAGTCAAAGCATTTTGTTGATTTCCTATCCTCTTTTCTTCCTCTATACTTTAGAAAATGATTAATTCAACTTAATTAATATGCCTAAAATTAACTTAAAAATTAAAATTTGACATTTGAATTCATTAATTCTCTTGCGGCCTGGCTCTGATAGTCTTATTGATACCTCACTACTGGTTGCTTGCATTGGACACGACGTCATAATGAAACTGCTAAAGTTTAAAAAAAAAACCGCTCGTACTGCCTGACGATGGCGTTAGATATAACGCTAGACCACGTTTCCCGTGCTTAAATCATCCCGCTCGCAACATGTGGCCACTCCATCGTCCCGGTAGAACTCATGTTTTTGCCCGAAATATACCGGTGCGCGACTGTCTCTGTTGTTGTTCTGTGTGCCCGGTGCTCTCGTTGACGTAGTTGTTCTGCTTTTTTTCTCCACTTCCGTTACTGTTAAACTTCCTCTCGACCGCCCGCCAACCGACCACGATCCCCATTCCCTCTTCCAGCGCTTCAACTCCCATTCGGCGTCGATGGAACTACTTCGGCCCAAGCTTGCGAAGCGTCGTAAATTTGTTGCATCAATCAACTGCTGCTCCAGCCGCCGCCCGACTACGCAGCTCTGATGCGTCCTCTTTTCTTCAGTGACCTGCCCGATGGCCCCCCAACACTGCGGCCGAGGCGGGGCCGATACCGTGACCTCAGTGAGCGTAAGCCCTTTTTCGCATCGGATGAGCTGGAGCTGGCCTTTGCGCTTCAGCCTGAGCCCTGTGACCGATCTCCTCGGACTGTATCCCCGTGCCAAGGAGGCCTCGAGAGATCTCCTTGCTACGGGCAGACCATCTTCGCCACCAACTTTGATGTCGGCAGGGGCTTCTCCATCGCGGCCACAAGCTTGACCACGCATCTGCTTGCGCTCGGACTAACCGCGCCGTTATTCGAGGACTTTGGGCTGCGCCTCGCGTGCCTGCGGGCTCCTTCTTTCTTTGGT
>CM067170.1:16044437-16058650 GCA_034093135.1 Erigeron breviscapus
AACTGTGCTTTAGTATAATAAATGATTCTAGAATTTTATATATTTTGTTTAAATATATAAAGTATAAGGATTAATGTTGTGTTTTCTTATAATAAACTTGGGTATGTTAATTAAAATTTTAAAGTTATAAAATATATTAAAAATATATATAATGTTTGTTATTAAACCATTATAACTTGATATAAATCTAATAATTTAACTAACACAATAACTATATACTTAATAAATCAACTAACACAATAATAATTTTAGAAATAAAAATAACTATTGCATTAAATAAATAAAAAAAGATATTTTATTTATAATATTATATAAGAAAGAATTGACATCTATCAAATATCAAATAAGATAAAAGATAAAAAATTCACATTGATATGTCATTTGATACAGAATAAAAAAATATGTTTTATGTTATGTTGTATGAGTTTTTAATTTGTTTACTGATTTAACTTATAGACCTAATTTTACTTATAAGAATGTGAATATAAATGAAACGTTTTATATATTAAAGTTTACAACTTAACATGTAAAATACTAATAAAATAAAATAGTATATCACATTACAAATGGTAATAGTACTTCTGATTTAATTTTTTTAACGGCAATAATGTTTATACTTAAGGAGACAATTAAGATTATATTTTGTTTAACTTTTTAAAGTTGAAGGACTGAACTTCTGGTGACGTGGTCGATCTCTACCGGACGATGAAGAGGCATGCCGCTGAGTCCAATCACCACTGCTGTTCAAATTTTTTTTTTTTAGTAATGATATAATTATTTTGATCTAAGGGTTGTAACTAAAAATTCGAACTCATCTAACGGTTCTTATTTGTTCATAAAAGAATTTAGGACCTTGTTATATATATAATGTAGATGTAGATGTAGATGTAGATGTAATAAAAGTTGTTGGGGCAGGTCCAGCTTATGCATTAATTGACTAAGTTTTGGTTCGGCACAAAACATTTTTCCTAATTCTTTCAAACGAAATTGGTCTATTTTTGGAGCTTAGCGATTACTTTTTGGTTATAATTTAGGTTCGATGGTTTTTGTTGGAATATGATCACGTTAAATAAACGCATGTCCGGAAAATATAAGGCTTAAGGGTTAAGAGTTTTTCACACACACATACAAGACAATTAGTTGTAGAACCTCTCATCTCTCTTCCTTTTGGTTTTCGATTAAAAGGTTATATAAAAAGGGTTGTAAGTTCATGATCGGTGACTAGCATACATCCATAGGGGTGTCAAGTGTGCGATCGTAGAGAGATTTTACTTTAAACCCTAACTAATAATAATAATCTTGTAATTAATTTTATTGGAAGCTAAGCTGAAATGTACATATTCGATTCTTTACTTTGCTAATTAATTATATTACATATGATTCTTTGCACTGCGTACTCGTGATTATTTATATGATAATTGTGCTTGAATCCTAACAGTGGTATCACGAGCGTAATATGTGATATATTAGTTACAAAGTTCAAAACTTGAAGGGGGGTTTAGGGTTGGTTGTTTGATTTAATTAATTAAAATATTAAAAATTGTTTTTTGTTTATTTATTTTAATTATATTCGAATTAATAAAAATAAAATTAGGGTTTTGTTTTTATTATTAATTCAACCTATATTTAATGTTAATGGTTAATGTGACAACCATTATTTGAAAGGAGTAAAGACAAAGATAGTGAGTGAGTTAAGAATATTTTGTAATTATTTGAAAATGTGCTTAATTACTTAAAATTGGAGAAGGAAATATAAATATAAATATCAATATTATGCTAGATATCTGACAAAAAGGTATGACTAACACGTTAATTAAATATCTAAAGTTGCCAATATTGTAATGTGACAACCAGGTCTTACAATGAATGCTTACAATGGATGTTGATAGTTTGACATCACTCAAATTAGGGACCTCAGAAAAGGCGTTAAGGATCAGAGCCTGAAGATTGACTAAACGACTCCAAACACACATCATTTGCTATGTTTTTGTTGACAAATTTGTAAGCAATGAACACTCCAAACATCTTTAACTTACTATATAAACAAGGCCGGTTTAACCCTTTTGGTGGCCTCAAGCGTAATCAATTTTGAAGGCCTTTTTTATAGGTCTCTAATACACCCAAAACCAAATTTGCGTAGCAAACTTGGTTTCAATATGATTTGGTGATCCGTTTTTGTTCTAGTTATTTGTTTCTTTTGTTAGAAAGTATGGGATCAGAATCGATATCATCACTTCCCTAGAGTTCAAGATCAAAGCTCAAAGCCCGTAACAAGAGAATCGGTCCAGAAAGGGTCCAAGTCCAAGAGCTAGAATCGGTCAAGAATTAGGGTTTGGGGGTTTCCTTGTGGTTTCTTAGCCAAGACTTTGTTATTTATCGTTTTACTTTTGTATAAATAGAGGTCATACCCTCTCATTGTAATCAATCACAAAATCAATTTATTCAATTCAACCAATTTACAACAATGTAGTCCTATATCAATATGTGTTCTTTAAAGGCTATTCAAAGCCTTATTATCTTCTATCTTCTAATAATAATAATTCTTCTATTTTCTATATCAATTGTTAACATCTTTAATATTTGCAAGTAACCTTCAAATTGGATTACCTTCCTTTTAGATTTCTTGAGAAGCTTACAACAAGAGTATGATGCCTAATAATACTGATAAAGTGTCTTTATTAATATTCAAAGCAATTATAAGCCCACAACTATTGTATTATAGCCTAAAAGTTGAACATTTTGGAGGCCCTTCACAATTGGTGGCCTTAGGCCACTGCCTAGTCCAATAATACTATGGAGCCGGCTTTGTATATAAATAGTAGGGGTGAGCAAAAACCGAACCAAAAACCGAAAAAACCATAAAAACCGAAAAATCCGAACCGAAAAAACCGAAAACCGAAAAAACCGAAAAAACCGAAAACCGAAAAAACCAAAAACATTGGTTTTGGTTTTCTAAAAACCGAAAGTTATGGTTCGGTTTTGGTTTCTAATGAAAAACCGAACCATAAAAACCGAACCGAACCAAAAATATATATTGTTTACTTTATTTTATATTTATATCATTTTATTATTAATTTTGGTAAATATGTTAATATATTTGCAGTTTTAGGTGTATATAATAATATCATTTATATGTTTAAGTGAAAATACACAATAAGATTGATTTGCTTTAATAATTGTATAATTAAACAACGCGTAAAAGATATAAATAGTTATATATAAAATTCGTTTGAAGTTTGTACAACTTACTTTTATGGATTTGTTGTCATTGTTGTAGTGTTATTGTTGCTAATATCGTTTTGAAAACTTGTTGAAATTAATTATGGTGTAATTATAGGGTATAAACTTATAAACTTGTCAAGCTTAATTTGACCCAAACCATAAGTGGTTAAAAACCGACTAAAACCGAACCGAAAAACCAAACCGAAAAAACCGAAACCGAAAAAACCGAAACCGAAAAAACCGAAACCCAATGGTTTTGGTTTTCAAAAACCGAATTATAACGGTTCGGTTTTAGCCAAAAACCGACCCAAACCGAACCGTACTCACCCCTAATAAATAGAAACAAATACATACATATCTGTATAACTTATCAATGACTCAATATTTAAGTTTCATTAGCGATTTAAAAACAGACAACATTATACATGCAAACAATATATTTCAAACCCGACGTGCGTAGCATGAGCATTTAAACCCTCGTACAACATAATAATAATAAAAATAACATGTACAAAAATACATTCATTAAAGTTTAAATAAATAACCCTAGTGGTAAGGAAAATACTTGGTGACCTTAAGGTCTCAAGTTCGATCTCGACACAAAAAATAATTCTTTTAAGGTATCTGTTATCAATGAAGCCTAGACCCACATGTGAAGTTTGTATACGCGGGTTCGATCCTTCGGGATGTCCAGATCATATGAGGATTAGAATGGAGGTATTGTACTGGCATCACATGGATCATATGGGGTGAGTCGATGGATATCTAATGGTGATATCGGGGCTAAGGTTCCGTCTAATGGGGTAAGTAAAAACCAAATCACACACTACCAAACCCAAATCAAATCGAAGCGTGCTCAGTTAAGTGAACCACAGGGACAAAAAATGATATTTTGTGTAAAACGTATCGTGGCTCGTGCGATTAACATACTTTGCGTTGTAAAGTAAAACCCCAAAACCAAATTTGCGTAGCAAACTTGGTTTCAATATGATTTGGTGATCCGTTTTTGTTCTAGTTATTTGTTTCTTTTGTTAGAAAGTATGGGATCAGAATCGATATCATCACTTCCCTAGAGTTCAAGATCAAAGCTCAAAGCCCGTAACAAGAGAATCGGTCCAGAAAGGGTCCAAGTCCAAGAGCTAGAATCGGTCAAGAATTAGGGTTTGGGGGTTTCCTTGTGGTTTCTTAGCCAAGACTTTGTTATTTATCGTTTTACTTTTGTATAAATAGAGGTCATACCCTCTCATTGTAATCAATCACAAAATCAATTTATTCAATTCAACCAATTTACAACAATGTAGTCCTATATCAATATGTGTTCTTTAAAGGCTATTCAAAGCCTTATTATCTTCTATCTTCTAATAATAATAATTCTTCTATTTTCTATATCAATTGTTAACATCTTTAATATTTGCAAGTAACCTTCAAATTGGATTACCTTCCTTTTAGATTTCTTGAGAAGCTTACAACAAGAGTATGATGCCTAATAATACTGATAAAGTGTCTTTATTAATATTCAAAGCAATTATAAGCCCACAACTATTGTATTATAGCCTAAAAGTTGAACATTTTGGAGGCCCTTCACAATTGGTGGCCTTAGGCCACTGCCTAGTCCAATAATACTATGGAGCCGGCTTTGTATATAATAATAGAAACAAATACATACATATCTGTATAACTTATCAATGACTCAATATTTAAGTTTCATTAGCGATTTAAAAACAGACAACATTATACATGCAAACAATATATTTCAAACCCGACGTGCGTAGCATGGTGACCTTAAGGTCTCAAGTTCGATCTCGACACAAAAAATAATTCTTTTAAGGTATCTGTTATCAATGAAGCCTAGACCCACATGTGAAGTTTGTATACGCGGGTTCGATCCTTCGGGATGTCCAGATCATATGAGGATTAGAATGGAGGTATTGTACTGGCATCACATGGATCATATGGGGTGAGTCGATGGATATCTAATGGTGATATCGGGGCTAAGGTTCCGTCTAATGGGGTAAGTAAAAACCAAATCACACACTACCAAACCCAAATCAAATCGAAGCGTGCTCAGTTAAGTGAACCACAGGGACAAAAAATGATATTTTGTGTAAAACGTATCGTGGCTCGTGCGATTAACATACTTTGCGTTGTAAAGTAAAACCCCAATCCTTTCTTCTCCATCGAACCTACCTGTGGCGGATCATAACACAATATAATACGCAGGTAAGTTTTTATTTAATTATAATTGGTGGATACAGTAAACCAAGCGAGCCAAATAATAAATACGAACGGAAGAAACAAGATAATAGTGTATGCGGGCCTTGAAACCAAGCAGCGACGGCGATGAATTAAGAAACAGTTGTTATTGATGCTCTTGCGAATTAAAACCTTATCTGTTGCTGTTTGTTGATTTGGTTTGTTTGAGGTAAAAAAAATAGCAGAGGTTCGGGTCAGGATTAGGGTTAGGGTTTGTGTTTGGGTGGGGAAGAACATAATCAATTTTTATATTATTATAATATGAAGAAGTTTTATTAAATTAATCATATTATTATAGTATCAACGATTATAAAATTGCCCATGGAAAAGAAAGATCTTCTTGATTATCCTCTAGGGACTTTCCGGTCCCCGGTTTGTTGTGAGGTGCACAAAGTACTGATAGGCGAAGGAATGCATCTCCTGAAAGGCCAACCCATGTTCATTATGAAGACTCCAACCCCTTCAAGTTACGTCCCAATGCCATTATCTGACGAATCCCAAAAGTCACGGTTTAAGAAATCTTTAGATGGCCTTTCAAATCTGCCACCAGTGTCTTCGTCATTAGTTGACAACCAAGTAACTGCTGCTGCTAAAGATACTGGCTGCAGTAGCAGCCACTGCCTAATGGAAACCATTCCTGACGATGTTATGAAAAGATACGAAACCTTTAAGAAGTTTGATATTGTCGTGGATCATTCTGATCATCTTTTTTCAGCCTACTCTTGCGAAATGAAAAATGTAAGTAGTTATATATATTACGCTTTTGTTGTTGTTGATGCTAGCTGCTGTTACCTTTATAATGAGTTTCATATGCATACTTTCTTAATTATATATGTTTCAGCCGGCCTGGACTAACTCTATCAAACAAGAGTGGGGAATTCTTAAGCAACACTTACCCGGTATATATAATACCAACTTGTTGATTTGTTTGGATATATATATATATATGTGCACATACATATACACATATATTACACGTTTCTTTTTATATATATACATACATACATATACACATATATTACAAGTTTCTTTTATATATTTGGCATAGAGACTATCTTTGTGAGGGCTTATGAGTCGAGGATAGATCTTTTAAGAGCTGTAATTATCGGAAGAGAGGGGACTCCATATCATAATGGTCTCTTCTTCTTTGATATGTGTTTCCCTAGCAACTATCCTGACAGCCCACCTGTATGTCATCTCTGCCTTCTTCTTGATGCTTTATATAGAAAACATATACTCACACAGACACAACTACATAATGCTAGTTTGTTTAAACCTGTCCAATGAATTGGTGATTTTTTGTTACAGTTTGTGAACTATTACTCTCGTGGCATTGACATCAATCCTAATATGTACGAGTGTGGTACGGTTCGTTTGAGCCTTCCCAAAACAAATGGTGTCCTGGGGCCGATGTGGTCACCTGGCAGGACGACATTGCTTCAACTGCTCGTCTCCATACAGAATGACTTGTTGAATGCAAAGCCTTTATTCAATGACCCTACATATGCACTTATGAGAGACACACAATGTGGAGAACAAGCTTCATTTGAATACAACGAAATGACTCTTATAAAATCACTCAAAACAATGTTGTATACCATGATCCAGCCACCCAAGGTGTGTGGTTTTTTCTTAATTCTACTTCACTACTTGTTTAGTATGTTTATCTAATGAAATAGTGTTGGATGACACATGCAGAACTTTGAGGATTTTGTGGTTGGACATTTTCACAATCATGGACGTGATATATTAATGACAACATGTAACAAGAAGCCGTGCTCAGTCGCATTCAAGAATGGATTGGTCACAGATTTGAGACCTGTTGTAGTTGCATTTGGGCAAATCGGGGCATTTTTCCGGACGATCTTAGAGGTGAAATTGATGGAAAATGAAGTAATCCTTGAGATGACAAAGGGAACGACCTATTAAGACCCCATTTTGGAACTAAAGAAATTGTGTCATAGGACCTATCTTAGTTTTGAAAAAAAATATTTAGAGTTTATATGATTTATATTTTTAGGACGTATGTTATTTTACTGTGAGGACCCATCTTATAAGTTATATGGATATGGACTAAGTTTTATGATGAGCAAAGTAGTTTTGTTATAAATTCATTATTATGGCCATCCACATCCCATAACTCATAACCTTTTATATGCTATTCATTATGTATATGTTGATCATATTAGTGTTATATTGGATTGTTGAATCAATAGAAAACTTGTCTCTCTTATTCTCTAGATCTTGTTATGCTATGCTATTAGGCTGTTGACAGTTTTTAAAAAACATATTTTATGCTTTAATGGAACTTTTGATTAAATCCTTTGTAAAGGAGATGACAGAGCAGAACCTCCTTATTAATAACTTTTTGCTTTTCATATTTCCCTTTATACCCTTTTAAGTTTAGTTAAAACTAGTATTTTACCCGCCGCAGACATAAACCCACAGCAAGAGGGCGACCACGTAAACACAAAAGTAAAAGAAAATATATAGTATCTCCAGTCGTCTTGCCCCCAAATATAAACTTTCGCCAAGTACTTCTTGAAATGGGACACAGGGAGTGTTTGGAGAATGGGGTGTTGAAGACAAAAGGTGCGATGACCATGAAGGGCCTTACACCTTCATGGAGGTACTTTTCATCCACCTGGTGGAGAGCATGGGTGGGAGTTCTGGTGGACTTGACCAGATTAACTCCTCGCAAGCAGAGATGGCTTACTGCTTGTGGAACGGATTGAGAGTGGACTTTGCAGATATTCTGTATAGAAGCCTGGTTCAAAGCTGAAGGGCACAAGGGGTGTTTGTATTCCCTTTTCAAGGTTCCTCTCACTTTGTTTTAAGCAAATTCTGGGCAGGGAAGCATATAATAGTACAGATTCACCGTACACTGCTCCAGATATGCTAAGGAATCTAGACTCACTGGTATTTGAAGCTGGTGAGGTTGAAATTCCTGAACGAATGCAACTGGCATTCGCTTCAACTGCTCGTCTCCATACAGAATGACTTGTTGAATGCAAAGCCTTTATTCAATGACCCTACATATGCACTTATGAGAGACACACAATGTGGAGAACAAGCTTCATTTGAATACAACGAAATGACTCTTATAAAATCACTCAAAACAATGTTGTATACCATGATCCAGCCACCCAAGGTGTGTGGTTTTTTCTTAATTCTACTTCACTACTTGTTTAGTATGTTTATCTAATGAAATAGTGTTGGATGACACATGCAGAACTTTGAGGATTTTGTGGTTGGACATTTTCACAATCATGGACGTGATATATTAATGACAACATGTAACAAGAAGCCGTGCTCAGTCGCATTCAAGAATGGATTGGTCACAGATTTGAGACCTGTTGTAGTTGCATTTGGGCAAATCGGGGCATTTTTCCGGACGATCTTAGAGGTGAAATTGATGGAAAATGAAGTAATCCTTGAGATGACAAAGGGAACGACCTATTAAGACCCCATTTTGGAACTAAAGAAATTGTGTCATAGGACCTATCTTAGTTTTGAAAAAAAATATTTAGAGTTTATATGATTTATATTTTTAGGACGTATGTTATTTTACTGTGAGGACCCATCTTATAAGTTATATGGATATGGACTAAGTTTTATGATGAGCAAAGTAGTTTTGTTATAAATTCATTATTATGGCCATCCACATCCCATAACTCATAACCTTTTATATGCTATTCATTATGTATATGTTGATCATATTAGTGTTATATTGGATTGTTGAATCAATAGAAAACTTGTCTCTCTTATTCTCTAGATCTTGTTATGCTATGCTATTAGGCTGTTGACAGTTTTTAAAAAACATATTTTATGCTTTAATGGAACTTTTGATTAAATCCTTTGTAAAGGAGATGACAGAGCAGAACCTCCTTATTAATAACTTTTTGCTTTTCATATTTCCCTTTATACCCTTTTAAGTTTAGTTAAAACTAGTATTTTACCCGCCGCAGACATAAACCCACAGCAAGAGGGCGACCACGTAAACACAAAAGTAAAAGAAAATATATAGTATTACTACCAGTCGTCTTGCCCCCAAATATAAACTTTCGCCAAGTACTTCTTGAAATGGGACACAGGGAGTGTTTGGAGAATGGGGTGTTGAAGACAAAAAGTGCGATGACCATGAAGGGCCTTACACCTTCATGGAGGTACTTTTTCATCCACCTGGTGGAGAGCATGGGTGGGAGTTCTGGTGGACTTGACCAGATTAACTCCTCGCAAGCAGAGATGGCTTACTGCTTGTGGAACGGATTGAGAGTGGACTTTGCAGATATTCTGTATAGAAGCCTGGTTCAAAGCTGAAGGGCACAAGGGGTGTTTGTATTCCCTTTTCAAGGTTCCTCTCACTTTGTTTTAAGCAAATTCTGGGCAGGGAGCATATAATAGTACAGATTCACCGTACACTGCTCCAGATATGCTAAGGAATCTAGACTCACTGGTATCTGAAGCTGGTGAGGTTGAAATTCCTGAACGAATGCAACTGGCATTTGCTTCAACTGATGCACCTCTTGAAGGTGAGTCAGAAAGGCAACTGGGCGGGCCTCAAAATAATGAGGGACCCTCCAGTGTGTCTAATGTTGTGGTTGAGGATAGAGCAACCATAACTGAAGCAACCCCATCACATCTATCCCTGGTGAAGATACTTCGGTATTTGATCCACCAACAGATGTACCCATCCAGGAAACTGGGGAAGGTCATCTGGAGACTGACCAGGTAACTGGTCAGCCCTCAGTTACATTCATGGATCTGGACATGAATGTTAATGACGAGGAAATCCTTATTGAATCTTCGGATTCAGAAGGTACTGAAACAGACCAGGAGATTCTTGATGCTTCTGTACAAGCTCAAGACCCTTCATCTCCAGTCTTACCTCCAGACGCATCAATTTCAGTTTCACCTCCCCAAGTAAATGTGCCTATAGATATATCTTTACCAATAAATTTCGCTCCTTTACCAACTGGGCAATTCTCACTTGCTCGAGAAATGCCCCCCCCACCGTCGCCGTTGTTCACACCTGAGCATTCTCAGCATGAACAACACATTGATTTTCCTGTCCTTCTTTCATCCACCACTCCAAATATATCTTCAACTGCTGGTTTGACAACTGGGGAGACTTCCATCAGTTTGCCTCCTCCAGTTGCTCCAGTAGTAACTGCTCGTGGTCCAGTGACACCTTCTCCTTTGTCACTGGACAGTCAAGTTGTCCATACAATCCGATCTCCAAAACCTTCTAACCAGGGTGGAGGAGATTCAGAAGACACTTGATAAAAACACCAAGTCTTTCTCCAGATACCACAAGGACTCCTTGACAAACATCAAGGTGGTTGATCTGGGGATAAACAAGTTTTCATCAAATGAAGACTTGGTGTTCAACAAGTTAAATGAGTTGGTCACTGGCTGCAATCATCTGGCTGGTACTCTAAAGGAAGCCTTTGACCTAACTCAGTCCAAGGTCACCAGTTCCATTTCAAATCTACTTGGCAACACTGTTAGAACTTCTGAAGTAGATCTGAAGGAAATTGAGAGGCAGGTCAAGGAATTAGTTGAACGACCTGGCCTAGATGTAACTGGCCTTGGAGAGCAATTGATATCTTTAGTTGGTCAGAAGATAGAGGATACGTTGGGTGCTAGGGAAGCACATTTGATAGAAAGGGTGATGTCTGAGATCACCAAGCTGGCCACTCCTCAGGTTGATCTGGCCCCACTTACCAGTGAGATCAACCAGTTGAGAGGCAGCATAGAAAGTTTGAACACCCAGGTATCTCTACATGCTCAATCTATAGAGAAACTGACAACTGAAGTGGAAAATCTGAAGAAGATGGATGATGAAGTTAAGGATAAGGTTGTCTCCGGTTTGGATGAGGACTCCAAGATCTTGAATGAATTGAAAACTGGTCAAGAACAAGTAACTGCCAATGTTTTGACCCAGTCCAAGGAGACGAACCATTTATGGAGGTCCTTCAGGATGATGTGTGGGATCTTTAAAGAGTGTAAGGCAGCCTCTTGACCGGTTGCCATCTCACCCCTCTGAATGGGAAGGTATTCGGGCAGGTCTAGATGCTGCCAAAGGGGAAAGAAGTGCAGTCCTTCCACCAGTTGCACCTGGAAGATCTTTATCTGGAAGTCAAGTTGAAAGGGAAATGGTTTTAGCTACCAGTACTGAAACTGGTGAGCAGAATGTGAGGGGGAATGTTGTTTTAGATAAGGGCAAAGGTTTAGCTGTTGATGCATCTGCCCAGCCGGCCACTGAAATGCCAATGCTTGAAACTGGTAATGCTGATGTACTTCCTCCAGTTTCAGATAGTGATAGCAGAAGACTGGCCAGACTTGGTAATGACATTAAAGAAAGAAAGAAATGAAACAAAGAAACCAAGCTGAAGCCAGGGCACATCTTGCACAAATCAAGTTGCTTGATATGAGTGATGCCAATCTTTTGGGTATCACTAAGGAGGAGTATGTCAGGATCAAGAATGATCCTAGGATAGTTGACCAGTTGAATGAAATGCTGGATGTTGAACTGGAAAGACACTATCATGAGGATGAGGCTGAATTCGATGCCAGAAGTTTAAACATTTCAGTGGAGAAGGCTAAGCAGATAAGGGCCAGTGGGATTCTTAAACGTATTGCAAATGTTAAGAAGGTTGTGAAGGATGTGATGAATCCACCAAGAAGAAGGATTCCACAACCAAGAAGACCACTGACAAGAGATGCAAGGGATGCTGACCTTAGCACATTTGTTGAACCAACTGGCGAGGTATCAAATGAAGACATTAAGTCCGCTGTACTGGCTGCTGGTGCTGGGAGTATAAAAATCACTAATGAATCTGAAGCTAGAAACTACTACTCCCAGATCATGTCAACCAGAAGACATAGTGGTACTATCAATAGTGTCAATGTTACAATCAAGCCAGGCACCAAAGTTTTCCAAGTCGAAGTTAAGTATACTGGTGGGCCACTGGTTAGAACTGATGATCCTGGTGCTATGCAATATGGGTTCAGCGAATGGGTTGAGATGGTGAATATACTTGGATGCAAAGGCACAAAAGAATAGGTTCGAGAAGGCATGGGCAAACTTCTTAAGGGGCAAGATTCAACACAAGGAAAATCTGGAACTAAAGCTGAATATTGACCCTGAAGACACTCAACCTATCTCTTCAGTTGCCAAGAGAAGAAGAACTGGCGAAGGGCCATCTGTTTAAGTTCTTTCTTCAGTTATCTACTTGTAATTTTGTTTTACATTCTGTAACTTGTATAAATTTCATTTCCTTGTATAAATGAAGTTACCAGTTTGTAACCACAAGGTAGGTAATAGATTAAAATCCAACAAACCTAAAAGAAAAACCTAAGGCATTTATTGATCTATAAAAATGCCTTAGATAACTTAGATAGATTTAAATCGAACAAGTCCTTCCAGTTCACACTTGTACAGATACAAGAACTAGAAAAGACTTAGACTATATTTCTAGACAAATAGGGGGAATTTGTTAGGACCAGTTCACCTGGAACTGGCCAGTCACCAGTTCACATTTGCCAGTCACCAGTTGCATCTGGAGACTAGTGAAACTGGTGACCAAGAAGATTTGTCGAGAAATATATTGAAGTCCAGTTGCACCGTACAGTTAACGCAACTGAAGACTTCCTCCAGTTGAGAACTGACCAAGTTGAAGAAGCATTCCAGTTGAAGTCGAAGACAACAAATGGAAGATAGAGAATGCCAATGGCAACGAAGCCCAGTTGACATTCTAGTCAGTTACAAACTGGAGACCATCAGTGGAAAGCCTTACAAAGCTTTACACTGATTACGAGGAATTGACTTGTATACTTTATGTACCTTTACCCGGATAATAAGCCTTATCTTATTATTTAAGTATTAAAAGGTACATAAAGGTGGTTATGTAAAGTCACTTTAATATGCGACTTTACACTGCCTTTTAAGGAATTAAATGCTATTCCTTAAATGCTCCCAACCACATTTGTACGGCTAAAGTTAACATCCCAATGTTAACTTTGCCTATAAATACAAGTCATTGCACAACCAGAATATTACTTCTTCGAATAAACTTCGATAGAATTCACACTTTGCAAACCTGCAATATTCTTGGTGAACTTGTGCAATATTCTCTCAATCGCTAAAAGGAACATTCACAACTTTAAGTGTTTCGATTGTCTTGAGAAATTCCTAGTGTAGATCAATTGTATTTCATAGGTTGTTAGGATATTTACATTCGTGTATTATCTTGGTTCCGCATCAACCTTGTAATTTGTTTAACATCATAAATAAATTACACATTGAAAAATACATATTGTCTCATCAAGTTATCTTACAAGTTATTTGTATTATTGCATTGTTCTTTACTTATTGTCATTTATATAAGTAATCTATCTAGAACTTGGTATATACACACTGCAACTGGTCGTCTCCAGTTCAGTGCATATATTGCAAAGTAACTCCACCATCGACATAGAGGTGTCTTCAGTAGTACCATCTATCGAGTTGGGACTTACACTCAAAAGAATTTAATTGTTTAAAATCTTTATCGTTAGTTTCTTCCGAACTCCAACGACTTTAGGTTAATTATAGACCGATCAACCTTTTCATTAACCAATTGACAATGACCTAGATTTCTTCCGAACTTCTAATTACAATCATCAATTAATAGATATAAAAGATAAAAACAATATTTAAACCCAAATAAATGTGGATCTACGATTAAACATGG
>CM067170.1:16059650-16085782 GCA_034093135.1 Erigeron breviscapus
AAATTTTGATAAAACTTTGAATATAAACAAAACAAGATTAGATCTAGTAAAAAGGATGAAGATTATACCCTCTTGAACTTGGTTTTGATGGTGAGAAATGGGCAGAATTTTCGTGACCCTTGAAGCCTCCAACAACCCTTAATCCAACCCAAAAACAATCCTTAAACCCTTGCTTAATATAACCCTTTAGTAATCTAACTTAATCCTTTTATTATTAATATGTTTAACTTGATTTTTGTCGGTGTTTTTCCCTTGTTCTTGATGTGGCCGAAAATGAAAGGAGAAGGAAGAGATGGAGATTTTTCTTGAGAGAAAAGAAGTGTGTGAAGAGTGTAAGGAGTGTGTGTTGGAGTGGTGAGTTTCCAACGTATAAAAACTTTTTGGCTTCTATATGAACACAAAAAATGTAGACATGTCAAAATTTAAAAGTAGAAAAGTCTTAGACTAAAAGGAGTGGGCGATTTCTACCCCGTTCGTCGCCCAAAGTCGCCCCGCACACCGCGCCCCTTGGGCGATCCGGCCTTCAGGCGACCTAGCCAAGTCGCTCGTTTCTTGTTTGACTGGCACGTTGACCGAGGGTAGTAAATGGGGTACCGGCTAGTTTGACTAGAATTTAAAAAAAAAAAAATTTTTTTCTTTATATATTACATTTACCTTTAACTTTTATCTTTCAACACTCCCTTTCTACCTACATACTCCTTCTTTCACCTTTCTTCTTCATTTTTTTCTCTAAAAATGTTTCCCAACAACAACTTCAACAACAATCCTTTTAACCCGACTATTCCAACCTTGAAGAGCCCGAGAGAACCATCATGGAACGCAAAAAACAAGAGCTTCGTGAAAAATATTCGACTTAGTTTTATGTTTCACATGTGTTTTATGTTTAATTTAATTTAGATGTTTATTTATTTTATGTTTAATTAGTTGTAATTTTAATTATGTTTAAATGTTTTATTTTATGTTTTAAATATATGTTTATGTTTTATATGTTGAGTCAGGGATTCGCTAACCAGACTTGGTCGCTGATGTATGTCGTCAGCAAGTCTTCAGCGAGTCAGTGACTCTTGTCAGCGGATGGTTTACTTTCCAAATTGTGAGTCAAGGCGGGAAGAATTCAAATCAAAAGAAGACAAGAAGTCACATGGTGGTTCATCCAACTGTATTTTACCTAGTATGGCAAAGATGCAGTTGGGACCAAAAGAAGGGTCTTCTCTCTCATACCCATTTTGGTAAAGAAGACAAAGGCTCCTGGAATCAAGTACTTTGAGCCAATGAGATGTCGACAACCACCATCAATCACTATCAAAGTAAGGCTGTGTTGCCCTAATTCCTCCCCTATATAAAGCAACACAGCCGCACCAAAAACAAGTGTGTTTGTCACCACAAGTGTGTGTCACTTATTCTCTCTTGTAATTGTATGTTCATGTATTTTTCTTGCAAGACAAGTTGTAATATCGACCATGTATTCACTATTTAATCAATGATACATATGATTAGACTTGCATAGTTTCTTATACTTGAACTTTACTCTTGTTCTTGTTCTTTACTTTCTATTTACTTTTTTGTCTAGATAAATTAAATATAAGTGTGCAAATTGTGGACTGTCAAGTGGTATCAGAGCCACTATTTCTAATTCATTGAAACAAGATCTATTTGCATACTTGTATTCTTCTTAAAATTCTGTTCTTTTCTTTTCTTTAAACAAACCTTCTTATATTCTTTTTTTAAAACAAAAGTATGACTGTTGTACCCACTCTTGTGAATACACGTGACTTTGGTTATGTGTCAATTCCTCCAAGATTTGAGCCTGATGACTTTGGATCTTGGAAGGAAAGAATGCTACTACACATCGTGGGTGTAGAACCATACCTAATGTCCATTCTGACCATAGGTCCATATGTACCCACTCTGGTACAAAGAACACCAGGAGCAACTGCTGATGCTCCTGAGATTGTGATTGACATAGTCAAACCAGAGGTACAATGGACTGATGACGAGAGGAGGCTAGTTAATCTTGATGCTAGACTCAAAAACATGATTATCACCACTCTTCCCACTGATATCATGAAGCTCGTCATCAAATATCCCACTTCTAAACAAGTCTGGGATATATTGTGTAGCATGTATGAAGGTTCTGTTGATACAATTGCTACCAAAAAGATTGACCTTAAAAGAGCTTATGAAAAATTCTTCTCTCTTCCTAATGAACGTCTTGACATCACCTATACCCGATTCAAAGGGTTGCTGAATGATATGTCGAATGTTGGTATCACCCATGATAACTTTGAGGTGTGCCACAAATTTATTGATAGTCTACCTATCAAGTGGCAAGGATTAAGACAAATCCTTAGAATCACAAAGCAGCTTCAGGGTCTTGATCTTGAGTCTCTCTTTGGAATGCTTCAATTTGAAGAGAGAGCTCTTGCTCAAAACCTAAGAGCTGCTGCTGAAGCACAACGTGGTGCTGGTCCCTCCTCTTCTACTACTTCTTCTGCTTATTCTGTCACTGATCCCCTTGCCCTTGTCTCTGCTGAGCCCATTAATCTTAATATTGGTGCCAGCTCTAATCTTCCTCCCTCTATTCAATCTCTTGTTAATGATCTTGATGCTGAAGAGAAACAAGAGACGTTCAGCGACTTCATGGAATTTGCCCTGGTCGCTGGAAAGAGGTACTCCAGAAAATGGAACAACCGTAAGTCGGTTGCTCCATATAAGCCTCTTGTTGATAAATCTCAAGAAGAGTGCTGGAGATGTGGTAGGAAGGGACACTACCAGAAGGAGTGCAGGGTTGCTATTCCAACTCCTGCTGCTCCGAAACATTTTTACCAAACCTCTGGATGTCAAAACTTTTGAATATCTTGTTGGTGAGTTGGGAATGTTAAACCCTTAAATCTGGTGATTGCTCAGATATTGAACGCCTTTGTGTACTATCTTTGCATTATTAGATTTCTGGAACAACATTCCAGGGAAAGACTTGAAAGATATTTTGTTCTTAAAAATGTTTTAAGTTCAAGGGGAATTTATTAATTTATTTTCTCACTGGACAAAAACTCTTCAGAAAATATTACTGGTGCTTTGTAAATATGTCCCTCTCACTGGTAACTGGACAGGTTGAAGTGCGTGTTTGAGGTGACTAATGTCTCCTTGTAAATGTGTCCCTCTCATTTGTCTGTATTAGTTGACGTGCACGTTTGAGGTTACCAGTCTTTCAAAAATTGTTTTCACTGGTACTTTACTGGAGTGTCTCTCCAGTGTACCATCAGTACATGTTCACTGGACTAATCCACCAGTGATACTGGAGTGTCCAGTCAACCTCCAGATGCACTGAAATATGTCATAATATTTTCTAAATACTTGGTCATCGTGCGTGCCACGTAAGCAAATCTTTTTGGAGATATTTTAATCCTACGTGGCATGTAAATTTTTCAACGTAATGATGGTATTTTTACCTTGGGAAGTGAAAAAGAGAAACTTGTTAATGTTTGTGGACTGTAAACCGTCACACATTTATGTGTGATGTGATGTAATTAATGCGGATCTCAAACCCGACCAAAATTTTATTTGATAATTTCAAATTAAACCGTTTGAGTTCCACATTTTCTCTCCTATATATACCCACTTTCACTTTCAAATGCATTTACTTCGAACATATTTACTCCCAAATCTTTCAAATTCCTTCATTTACTTCTTCATTCAATTTCCAATCATATTTATCTCTCTTATTTACTCCATTACCACTCAATTCCTTCATCAAATCTTCATCATAACCTATACATATTCAATTTCATCTTCATCTATTCTTTATAATGGCACCTAGACAGTCAAGATCGCCTAAAAATCTGCTTGCCACTGAATATAATCCTTCTGAAAATGTTGACAGGGCACCTCATATCACTCTTAAGGCAAATACCCTAAGAATAAACATGAACAACTGGATGGCCAGACTTTCTCTTTCCAGTGTTCATGATGCTCAATCGATTATTGGGAGATTAAACACATTTTTTCTCTCTTGCCTATTATATGGTACATTGACACTAAATCTAGGAAGGATGTACCACGAGTACCTTTGTGAATTCTAGTACACTGCAAAATATGATGATGAAACTTCATCTATCAATTATACTCTCAAGGAAGGTACCAGATCCCTTGGTTTCACTGCTAGTCTTCTCAGGTCTGTTCTATAGTTAAACTATTTTGACCAGAATGAGTTGCCAATCGAACTTCCCTCTGGTATAAATACAAGGGAAGTGTGCAGACTTATGGGGCACATGGATATCATGGATGAGCATGGCCAGCTATCCAGGAAAGGTACTATCTACATGAGCAAGCTGTCAGACTCATGGAGATACTTTTTCACCCACATTGTTGAATGTCTGGGAGGCAGTTCTGGAGGGTTAGACCAGATAAATCAAACCCATCTCCAGATTGCCTACTGCTTATGGTTTGGGCTTAGGGTGGACTTTGCTCAGATTCTTTTTGATGATCTGGTAGAGCGCATTAGAGTGAAAGGAAGAAAACCGTTTGTTTCTTATATTCGTTTCCTTTCACTAATGTTTAAAAATGCTCTTGGAGACCAGTATGATTTTGATACTACTCACTTTTCTGTGAGTGAGTATATGAGGGATCTGGTCAACCTCAGATCTCCACTGGACGAGGTAGATATTCCTCAGTCCATGCTTTCCTTTCAAAGGGAAGAAGCTGGGATGGCTCCAGATAGAGGTCAAGCTGTTGAAGGACCATCTGGAGACCAAGATGTACAGATAATAGAAGCTGTACAACCCATTAGACAAGTTGCTCCTGAAGGTCAAGTACCAGAAGTTGTTGAACCTTCCAGACGACCTAGAACAAACAGGCGTCTGATGAGAGCTGGACTTCAGGTGAATCCTAAAAGACATCCTGGTGATGTTATGAATCTGGATGGGTCACCAATTTTTGAATCTGAAGAGGTTGTTGGGCAGGAAACTGATGAACAAGCTGAAAATGTTGCCCAGATTGTAGAGCAGGTTGTTGAGGAAGTTGAAGTGATGTTCAGGTGTTGCCCAGATTGTAGAAGACAGGTTGTTGAGGAAGTTGAAGTAGATGTTCAGACTGATGAACATATTTCTGGTGAGCAAGAGGCTCCAATTGACTTAAATGTTGAGGCTGGTAAATAGGTAAATGTAGAGACTGGTGAACAGTCTGGTGAACAGACAGTTGGGATTGCTCAAGAATGGGATGATGTTGACTCCCCAATGTCTGAAGGTTTTGATGTAAACATGAATTTTCTGGGTGAAGATGTACAAGAAGAAGAAAATCTACCAGAAATGCCAACACCTCCACCACCAGAAATGCCACCACCACAATCAAACATGTACAAGAGGTTGTTGGGCAGGTGACTGATGAGGAGATTGAACAAGATGTTCAGGTTGTTGAGGAAGTTGAACAAGATGTTCAGACTGATGAACATGTTTCTGGTGAGCAAGAGGCTCCAATTGACTTAAATGTTGAGGCTGGTAAATAGGTAAATGTAGAGACTGGTGAACAGTCTGGTGAACAGACAGTTGGGATGGCTCCAGAATGGGATGATGTAGATTCCCCAATGTCTGAAGGCTTTGAAGTAAACATGAATTTCTTGGGTGATGAAGAAGAAAATATTGAAACATCTGCTATTGCTTCAGTCACCCAACCAATTATGTCTTCTGAAATGCCACCACCACGAGAATCAAATGAACCACCACCACAATCAAACATGCCACCACCACCACCACCTTCAATTCCAGAAAACACTCAATACTTCACTCCAGCAACCACTCAACCTTTACAATCTCAACCTCCACCTCGTGCGCCGGAGTCACCAGTTGCAACATCTGAAGCTGCAACTGAAGAGGACTGGGCACAAGTTCCTCTCATGAGCAGATTGCCTTCAACTCTTGAACCTCCCAGTGGTCTCTCCACTTCATCTTCTGCCGAGGTCCAAGGCCTTTTAAGTAAGGTGGCGGACCTGGAGAGATCACTCCAGACTTCATCTCAGGTTATTTCAGACTTCAAATCCTTATTATCAAATAACCTTGCATCTGAGATGAATCTGTTTGCTGGGAATGAGAAGCTTGTGTTTGAGAAGCTTGATGAACTGGTACTGGCCACAAACAACAATACTGAAAATTTCAAAGTGGCAGTCCAGGGTTTAGAGACAAGGTTGGTTAGTTCTGTTCAGACTGCAGTCACTGGTGAACTGGCAGGTCTGAAAGAAGAAGTTCAGAAGTTGGTTTCCAGGGTCAGTTCTCTGGAGACTAGATCCACACTTGACCAGGATGTAGTGGTCAGTACAATAAGTGATGAATGCACAAAGAAGTTCAGAATCAGTATGCTGAAAGAACTATCTGAAGAGATCTCTGAAACTGTTCTTTGTACCATTCAAGATGGGGTGTTACCCCAAGTAGATAAGTTACTGGATGAGAAGTTGCCAAAATACTTTCCTAAAGCAGTTGCAAATGTTCAAAAGGAAGTGCAGGCACTTAAGAAAGTTGTGACTGAAACAACTCCAGTGACAGGTATAACATTTGGTGCACTGGACAGACATATGCTGGAACAGTTATGGAATGATCTCAAGTCAAGGACTGGTGATCATTCCAAGGAGGAAAAGTCGTCTGGTGACCAAAAACAAGTGACACTGAAGCACTTGGCACAAAGAGCATATGGCACTGAAGCCGGGCTAACTGAAGAAGCTACTGGTACTGAAACCAGTGAGCAAAGACAAAGAGCATATGGCACTGAAGCCGGGCTAACTGAAGAAGCTACTGGTACTGAAGCCAGTGAGCCCCAGTTTGAGTCCTTCCCAGATATTCCAACTACACTGAAGGCTGTTAAAGGAAAAGAAAAAATGGTATCTGGAGAAGAAGAGCAAACTGCTGAAGAACCATCAGAGTATCCTACTGCTGATGATGAAACATCCAAAAAGCTTGAACAAGAATGCATCATGATTGAAATCTTCAAGAGAAATCAAAAAGATGAACTGCTGGCCCATCAAAGGGAGATGGCATCAATGGGACTCTGGACTCTTACAATGCTGGAAGGTTAGGCATAAATGTTGATATATATAAAAAGATGAAGGATGACCCCAGAGTTCATCAATGTCTAAATGCATTATATGATGTTCATGTACACTCATTTTACGCCGAAGAAGTACAGGTCTATGATTCTATAATTTATGGCGTGAGTGTACCAGAACTCATCAGACAAAGGAAGGATGAACTGGTAAGCCTCCAGAAAAAGATCAGAAAGAATGCTGGTGCTCTGGAGATAGAGTACATGAAGAAACTTACTGGCTTACCAAAACTGACTGCCAAGCAAATCAAAGCGCTCAAAGATGCTGATGTAAGCAAATTCATTCCCCTGGACACTTCTCGAAAAATTAATCGTCAACAACTCCAATCTGCTGTAGAGCAAAAGAGAATGTCCAAGGAAACTGAAGCATTGATCCAGTAAGCCAAAGTGAAAGACAAGTACAATGAGATGTTAAATTTCAGGGCTGATGCCAGAAGGATCACTGGTGCTGAGATCAAATTGGCTGAAAATAATGAAGGCATGTCCAAGTTTGAAGTAAAGTTGACCAGGGAGGGTAACTTTACTGATGAAAGGAAAAGTACTCCAGTCCAAGCATTTGGATGGAGTGAACTGAAAGAAATCGCTTTAACGTTCAGGGGGAAGACAAATGTGTCGACTGATGTTAAAGCATTTCTAAAAAGAGTTGAAAAGGTATGGAGAAGAAAGCAACAGATGGAAGTTGCAATGGGCATAAGATCTCCAGAATCAATACCATCTTCTCCATCACCAAAGAGAAAGGCTACTGAAGATGCTCCAGGACAGACATCAAAAAGAAGGGCCTGACTCTTATCATTTACTTGTTGTAAATTATTGTTTTATGAAAATTGTAAACTATTTATCAGTTGATGTATGTAATAATAGTTGCAATTTTTGATTCATAAAAGTAAATGATCAGATTTAGTCTAAGTTAGAACTTAAAAGATGAAACTGAAAACACTCATGATCTATAAAGTGTTTTCCAGTAACTTAGATTTTTTAGACTAAAATCAAACTTGTGTTTTTCAAGCATACAAAGTGTATAGATTTAAGCTTGAAAACACTTGCATTATTTCTAAACAAATAGGGGGAATTTGTTAGGTCCAGATTTAGTCCAGATTTACTGGACTCGCTCTAGACTCGACTACTGGAGCCTTACTGAAGATCTGTCTAGAAACGTGTTCTACTGGACCTACTCCAGACTTGGAATCTGGAGTCCCTCTGAAGATTTGTCCAGAAATAATGGAAGACCAGTGAGCAAATACTTGTATAGGAATTCTGGAGTATTCTCCAGATTAGCTCACTGGACTTCACCCCAGTTCAGATCTACTCTACTGAAGACATTCTCACTGAAGTCAGAATAAAGAAGACTGACAAATGGCGGAGTCCACTGGAAGTCTTACCAGATCTGTACACTGGAGGATTGTCAGTGTTCTAGACCTTACAAGTCTGAACACTGATATCAAGGATTGACTTTTTCCTTTACACACTTTCCAAAGAACAATCCACTTGTTCTTTACCAAAGTTTATGCGTGTAAAGGTGGTTGGATAAAAGGATACAAAATCATTTGATGTGACTTTATCCTTATTCCTTATCCAATGCATTTAATGTTCTTGTCGGATCATTAAATGCATGAAACCATATTTGTACGGCACAAAATTCACTGGTGAATTTTGTTGCCTATAAATACAAAGTCATTTCCTTGACATAAATACTTTTAAGCATACATTTTGCATTAAAGTGAATTTGTCTAAATACTCTCGATCTTAAACAGGGATACTTCACAACTTTAAGTATCTCGATCCAAAAGAGTTATTTGACAAATATAGATCATTTGTAATTCATAGGTTGTTAGGATACATACTTATTTGTATTATCTTGATTCCGCACAACCTTGTATTTTATTTAACATCATAAATAAAATACACCATTGAAAAATACATAATGTTCCACTTTACTTGTTTATTGCTTTAAGTCTTGTATTACTTTGTTTATATATTCTTGCATTTATTTACAAGTAATACTAGTCCATTCTAGTAATTATTAGACTTGTTGTATTTTACACTTTCTAGGTTAACCATCGAATTTAAGGGACTCACATATACCAACATAACATTTAAATTTGCATAACTCTTAGGGCGTTGACATCGGACGGATTATGGGTGCGTGGTGGGCGTGGCACCACGACGGAACACCGCCGCCAACGTCCCACCACGCGTGGTGGTGAAGAATTGCGTGGTCAGACCACGCAAGTCAACTTGCGCTAGAGTGAGGATCTAGACAGTGTAACGGTTAGTTTCTCTCTCTTCTTTTTTTAATCACCGTACCTGCAAGAAATCAGATATAAATACAAGATATATATGTATAGATGTTATGTTGAAGACGATGAGGAGGAGCGGCCCACTTTATGTCAACTATTATAATTTTTCATTTCTAACCCTAAACTATTATATATATTTTCACTGTTATTTTAACTATTTTTGTGAATATATTGTTATTATAGGTTTATTCTAATCTTTTTATTAAAGAAATTATATTATATATTATGTAACAAGTTTTTTGATCCCGGGCGTTTGCACGGGATCGACGTTGCGTCATGCAAACATATATACATACAACATTACCTAAACGTTTGGACACTTAAAGTTTACTATAAGGGGTAGAAACTTAAAAAATTGGTGGTCAAAACCAAGAGTTTGATGGTAAAAGTTAGAAGCCTTAAAATAAGAGATAGAAAGTAAAAAAAAAAATTGATGATTAAAGTTAGAACTATAATTAAGTTTGTATACAAAAAGTTGGACTAAAGTTAAAAAATCCAAGAGTTAAGTGGTAAAAATAAGTTTGAAGCGTTAAAATAAGAGAAAGAAAGTAAAAAAAAAAGATTTGATGATTAAAGTTAAAACTTTACGAAAGGTCAACAAACCAAAAACTTTATTTCGAGAAGTTAAGTTATATAAATAATAATGTGAGTCTCACAAGTTGAGATAACAATCAAAATTCTTATAAATGTCCAACAAATTGAATCATCAAGCCAACTAAATTACTCTTGGTCATGAAAATACCATGAGCATCTTAAAAATAATTAAAACTCCTTAAGTACATGAAAATGCTTGAATAATAATAAGTATATAGGTACAAGTCTAACATAAATACAAGATTATAAATAAATGGATCAAGTAACAACTTTTAAAATACAATTGCATGCATATATATGTACATACACGACACACATACATATACATATACTTGGACAACTAATTAGCTTATATGAATAAATAAACATGTTACACATAGAAAACAAATACCCACTTAATTATACCTACACACACATATGCTTACATAAGTATTCTACAAAAAAAAAGAAAGATAAAACCCTTCCAAACCCCCCATGAGGCCGGCCCCCATACCCTCACACACACTCTTTTCCTTTCAAATTTTTGCATGTATCTATAGTCTTGGAACTCACCACAAACACACACACTCTACACACTTTTCACACACACATTTTCTCTCATCCAAGAACTCTCTCTTCCTCCTTTTCTTCTTCTTGGTTCGGCCCAAAATAACAAAGAAAAAGGCAAGACAAATCAAATCTAAACAACAACAATAATAAGGGTTTATGCTAGAATAAACAAGGGTTGATTCAAGTAAAGTTTAAGGGTGGTTTCATACTTGGAATAAAGTTTATTTGGGGCTTTGAGGGCCACGAAATTCTGCCCAAAAACATCTTCAAAACCAAGTTCTTCAAGGGTATAAATCTTCATCTCTTTAATAGATCTATATTGTTCTTGTTTATATTCAAAGGTTTTATCAAAAGTTTATGTTTTCTTCTTGTTTTCTTTGTAATATACACTTGATGAAGGCAAAGTTGATAGGATCTTTCTCCTCATGCATATGCATGTCGAAATCTATGAGAAAGATCCAAGGATTCAACAAGTTTAAGACCCAAAAGTGTTGTTATAGATTAGTAGCTTTTAAAGTGATTTTCCTTTTGATAGATCTATATGTTTTTGTATATTTTGAAGAATATATTTCTGAGACTTTTCATTTAAAAAGATGTTTTTATGTTGTAGATGATAGATCTATAAAGATTGGTATTGAAAAGTGTTGATTTGAATGAATGCATGTTAGATCTAAGAAAGTTGAATCTTGTTGTTGGATTATGAGATGGATATGGACTTGTATTAAGTGAAAAATATGTTAAAAGAGGTATAATAATCTGGAAATTTGATGTTAAGAGGTATAAAAATAAAGTATTAATCTTGAAAATGATGAACTCAAGTGTTAATAAAGCAAGGATGGTCATTGGTGAGTTGTTTGGACCCAAATACTTTCTGACAGAATTATTCTTCTGTCTTTGGACGGATAAACTGAACATGTGAGGGCCGTTTCAAGCAAAACTTTCAAAATAAAAGTTGTAGATAAAATAGTTAAGTTTAACCTCCAACTAGAATCACTCAAAAATACTAAACCAAACCAAAGATATGATGTTTCTACCAAAAGTGGTCAAAAATGGATTTTGTCTTAATGTTGAGTCAAATTTGACGATTTTTAATTTCTTAACTAATAGGTTTCAGAAGTTTAAACTCGGTGTGAACTGAGTTCAAAGTGTCCCTATTGTAAAATAAAATTGGGAGATTTTTCTTAAATGTTCATCATCGAAATATTTTATAAAATATTTCGGGTCGCATAGCAGCAAGCATTCTGACCAACTTTGATTTTGTAATTTTTAGAGGTAGTAAACAATGTCTAAAAATTTAGCAAAAATTCACATAAATATAGGACACATATATGTCTCTATATAAAAATCACCAACGTCCAAATAATTCAACTTAACCAAAAATGACTACTCAACATTTTATGAAAATAAGTGTTAAAACAGAAAATTCCAAGTAAAAGTTCTTCACAACAAAATAAGCTAAAAGTCACTAGATTGCAACTCTAACCAACTCCAACAATCTCGTAACAAAAAGTATTATAAACCTACTAAAAATATGTCAAATAAAAGTTATAAAACTTAACTTGGTTATTAAATGGCAAAGACAAGCCTACAAATCACTAATTCGGTTCATATAAGCACTAACCGAAAGCTTTAATTTGCAGTTATCACACCACCACCACTATCACGACTTAAGACACCAAAATATAATAAACATTCTGGAAATAATGAAATAAGGATGAAAATCCATTTTGACGCATTGAATCGTTTGGGAAAAATGAGGCTAAAATTCACTATTTCGGTAAACGATTCATAAGCTTAGAATCCTCAAAATGAGCAAGACACAAGAGAGGTTGAATTGATATGATTTTCCCACGATAAAAGTTGCCTAAAAGGCCTGAGATTTCTAGCCAAAAAGTTATGTAGTGATTGCTAAGAGTTTCTATTAATTATTAAATTTAAATGATAATTAAAAAGGTAAATAAATAAATTATATAAATCAGAAAGTATTCATAAATACTAATATTATGAAGTTACTAATGTCAAATATTATAATTAAGCAAAGCACACAATGGGAACCATGATAATCAAAGGCAAGTTACCGAAATTCTAACAACTTATAACTACATGTATAATGAAAGTGGCATTTCTTAGTGATGGCTTAAGATAGGAACTTACGTATATTAGTCCTATCGTAGGGATAGTCTTGACTTGGAATGTGATTGAGGAATATGATGGATATATGATCAAGGAAGCGATAGATGGGAAGTACCCATTTTGGATAAGTGAATATTATATGCGGCATATCAAGGTGAGTCATAGCCCCCTTTCAAACTCTTTTATATGTTTTACTTGCGGGGTGAAAAGCATGATTAATTAAAATGACTTTCTCTTATGAAATGATTCTTTGAAATAATGAAATAAGGATGAAAATCCATTTTGACGCATTGAATCGTTTGGGAAAAATGAGGCTAAAATTCACTATTTCGGTAAACGATTCATAAGCTTAGAATCCTCAAAATGAGCAAGACACAAGAGAGGTTGAATTGATATGATTTTCCCACGATAAAAGTTGCCTAAAAGGCCTGAGATTTCTAGCCAAAAAGTTATGTAGTGATTGCTAAGAGTTTCTATTAATTATTAAATTTAAATGATAATTAAAAAGGTAAATAAATAAATTATATAAATCATGAAATTGGTTAAATAATCACAACCAATGATGAAAGTGACTAAAACCTACTGGAGTAAAATCATTTTAAGTCAAAGAACAAATGTCATATAAATTAGAAATAATTAAGTAAGTGAAAATCACTAATTAATAACTATTTTTAAATTAATAGAAAAATTACATAAATAAATATATATATCACAATATTCTAAGTTAAAAAGCATAATAATCAGAATATAACCCAAATATAATTAGCCACAAATTATAAAGGCAAGTGAGGTACTTAAAAGTATTTTTAAAGAATTATTTGGTTAATAAATCAGAAAGTATTCATAAATACTAATATTATGAAGTTACTAATGTCAAATATTATAATTAAGCAAAGCACACAATGGGAACCATGATAATCAAAGGCAAGTTACCGAAATTCTAACAACTTATAACTACATGTATAATGAAAGTGGCATTTCTTAGTGATGGCTTAAGATAGGAACTTACGTATATTAGTCCTATCGTAGGGATAGTCTTGACTTGGAATGTGATTGAGGAATATGATGGATATATGATCAAGGAAGCGATAGATGGGAAGTACCCATTTTGGATAAGTGAATATTATATGCGGCATATCAAGGTGAGTCATAGCCCCCTTTCAAACTCTTTTATATGTTATATGATGAGCTTGAGTACTGTCAAACGATGGTCCCCTGTACACTACTATTAACTCATTTGAGGCCTGTAGTTAGAGGGTTGCGCAACTAGGATTTGTCCCCTCATCCACTATTATAGGTAACGGTGGGATGTTTGGTCTGCCTTTGTGGCCACCTTCATTGCCAGTCTGGCCTCGCGGTGCTCTAACTACTATATATTTATGGGCGTCTCCATGGCACGACCCTTGGTTATCCTTATGCACGTGATTGACAGCATGTGCTTATCATTATCTTATCATTTGGGACTATATATATTCGATTATTGGGACATAACCGGTCTTAGTAGTGGCTCAAGAACAATCTCATCAAATTATGTCATGGTAGTCTTACCATTGACCAAGAGGTATTGATATTATTATGGATGGAAATTGTGGATTGAACATACGGTTTGGGTATTGGACCTTATATGGAATCTTGAAAGTTGTTGAAATTGGCAATATTGAAGTATTGATGACCAAATGGTTTTGGGTGCGATATATGATTGATCGCTTGACATACTTTCTCTCTCACGATAAATGTGACAAATGAGAAAGCTTATTGTGCAATGTGAAAGTTGTAATGTGCAATGTGAAAGTTGTAATGTGCAATGTGAAAGTTGTAATGTGCAATGTGAAAGTTGTAATGTGCAATGTGAAAGTTGTAGTGTGCAATGTGAAAGTTGTAATGTGCAATGTGAAAGTTGTAATGTGCAATGTGAAAGTTGTAATGTGCAATGTGAAAGTTGTAATGTGCAATGTGAAAGTTGTAATGTGCAATGTGAAAGTTTGATGTGCAATGTGAAAGTTGTAATGTGCAATGTGAAAGTTGTAATGTGCAATGTGAAAGTTGTAATGTGCAATGTGAAAGTTGTAATGTGCAATGTGAAAGTTGTAATGTGCAATGTGAAAGTTGTAATGTGCAATGTGAAAGTTTGAAATATGCAATGTGAAAGTTGTAATGTGCAATGTGAAAGTTGTAATGTGCAATGTGAAAGTTGTAATGTGCAATGTGAAAGTTGTAATGTGCAATGTGAAAGTTGTAATGTGCAATGTGAAAGTTGTAATGTGCAATGTGAAAGTTGTAATGTGCAATGTGAAAGTTGTAATGTGCAATGTGAAAGTTGTAATGTGCAATGTGAAAGTTGTAATGTCAATGTGAAAGTTGTATTGTCAATGTGAAAGTTGTAATGTGCAATGTGAAAGTTGTAATGTGCAATGTGAAAGTTGTAATGTGCAATGTGAAAGTTGTAATGTGCAATGTGAAAGTTGTAATGTGCAATGTGAAAGTTGTAATGTGCAATGTGAAAGTTGTAATGTGCAATGTGAAAGTTGTAATGTGCAATGTGAAAGTTGTAATGTGCAATGTGAAAGTTGTAATGTGCAATGTGAAAGTTGTAATGTGCAATGTGAAAGTTGTAATGTGCAATGTGAAAGTTGTAATGTGCAATGTGAAAGTTGTAATGTGCAATGTGAAAGTTGTAATGTGCAATGTGAAAGTTGTAATGTGCAATGTGAAAGTTGTAATGTGCAATGTGAAAGTTGTAATGTGCAATGTGAAAGTTGTAATGTGCAATGTGAAAGTTGTAATGTGCAATGTGAAAGTTGTAATGTGCAATGTGAAAGTTGTAATGTGCAATGTGAAAGTTGTAATGTGCAATGTGAAAGTTGTAATGTGCAATGTGAAAGTTGTAATGTGCAATGTGAAAGTTGTAATGTGCAATGTGAAAGTTGTAATGTGCAATGTGAAAGTTGTAATGTGCAATGTGAAAGTTGTAATGTGCAATGTGAAAGTTGTAATGTGCAATGTGAAAGTTGTAATGTGCAATGTGAAAGTTGTAATGTGCAATGTGAAAGTTGTAATGTGCAATGTGAAAGTTGTAATGTGCAATGTGAAAGTTGTAATGTGCAATGTGAAAGTTGTAATGTGCAATGTGAAAGTTGTGATGTGCAATGTGAAAGTTGTAATGTGCAATGTGAAAGTTGTAATGTGCAATGTGAAAGTTGTAATGTGCAATGTGAAAGTTGTAATGTGCAATGTGAAAGTTGTAATGTGCAATGTGAAAGTTGTAATGTGCAATGTGAAAGTTGTAATGTGCAATGTGAAAGTTGTAATGTGCAATGTGAAAGTTGTAATGTGCAATGTGAAAGTTGTAATGTGCAATGTGAAAGTTGTAATGTGCAATGTGAAAGTTGTAATGTGCAATGTGAAAGTTGTAATGTGCAATGTGAAAGTTTGAAATATGCAATGTGAAAGTTGTAGTGTGCAATGTGAAAGTTGTAATGTGCAATGTGAAAGTTGTAGTGTGCAATGTGAAAGTTGTAATGTGCAATGTGAAAGTTGTAATGTGCAATGTGAAAGTTGTAATGTGCAATGTGAAAGTTGTAATGTGCAATGTGAAAGTTGTAATGTGCAATGTGAAAGTTGTGATGTGCAATGTGAAAGTTGTAATGTGCAATGTGAAAGTTGTAGTGTGCAATGTGAAAGTTGTAATGTGCAATGTGAAAGTTGTAATGTGCAATGTGAAAGTTTGAAATATGCAATGTGAAAGTTGTAATGTGCAATGTGAAAGTTGTAATGTGCAATGTGAAAGTTGTAATGTGCAATGTGAAAGTTGTAATGTGCAATGTGAAAGTTGTAATATGCAATGTGAAAGTTGTAATGTGCAATGTGAAAGTTGTAATGTGCAATGTGAAAGTTGTAATGTGCAATGTGAAAGTTGTAATGTGCAATGTGAAAGTTGTAATGTGCAATGTGAAAGTTGTAGTGTGCAATGTGAAAGTTGTAATGTGCAATGTGAAAGTTGTAATGTGCAATGTGAAAGTTGTAATGTGCAATGTGAAAGTTGTAATGTGCAATGTGAAAGTTGTAATGTGCAATGTGAAAGTTGTAATGTGCAATGTGAAAGTTGTAATGTGCAATGTGAAAGTTGTAATGTGCAATGTGAAAGTTGTAATGTGCAATGTGAAAGTTGTAATGTGCAATGTGAAAGTTGTAATGTGCAATGTGAAAGTTGTAATGTGCAATGTGAAAGTTGTAATGTGCAATGTGAAAGTTGTAATGTGCAATGTGAAAGTTGTAATGTGCAATGTGAAAGTTGTAATGTGCAATGTGAAAGTTGTAATGTGCAATGTGAAAGTTGTAATGTGCAATGTGAAAGTTGTAATGTGCAATGTGAAAGTTGTAGTGTGCAATGTGAAAGTTGTAATGTGCAATGTGAAAGTTGTAATGTGCAATGTGAAAGTTTATGTGCAATGTGAAAGTTGTAATGTGCAATGTGAAAGTTGTAATGTGCAATGTGAAAGTTTGTAATATGCAATGTGAAAGTTTGGAATGTGCAATGTGGAAATTATGTGAGGAAGGCATGCGTAAAAGCCCTATGATTCATGATGTTGAACTTTAAGTTGCATATGCACTTTAAAATAATGAGATTATTATAAGGCACGAAATCATTTTGGGGTATGACTTATTCAATTTATTGAGTAATGACGTTGACTATTTATGATCGAATTAGAAAGAAAATATAGGCCTGACGAGTTGATATGAAATGTCATGGACGATATGGATATAAAAGCCTTTACTCTCTAAGTTTGAGCTATTTGAAACTAGCGCGTGAATATTGCGACGATTATGTAGTCATGCCTTACTATTAAGATGATTATTGCACCCTGAGGTTGAGCTAATTGAGGACTAGTGTGTGGATTTAATGATTATATAGTTGTGCCTTATTATTGGGATAGTTATTATGCTATAAGATTTGACTGTTGAGAACTAGTACCTGCTAGACATGATGATAATGTCGTTAGTCCTTACTACTGATATAGATATTGCGTGATAAGATTTGACCGCTTGGGAACTAGTGATTGTCTCTGAAAAATCCATTATAAATTAGAAATTTCCTAAGTATGAAAGTTGTCATTAAGTACCCCTCCAATCCAATATTCGTTCACTCGTGCTCTTTTGAAATTATCCCACATCCTATTTCTTACGATACCACTATTCATTATGGACATATGACAATGGCGATATCATCAGTGGAGCATCTTTCCACGTACGTTGGACGATATACTCTGAGAATTATAGACCCAAGATGTGACGTGACTCTATCCTCTTGGAAACGACGCATAACCTTGGTATTCGATCTGAAATGGTGCGAAACACATGTGAACGTCGAATGAAGTTGGAGACTTATGAAAGACGAGCGGTATTAAAGCCATATGATGATACAACGACACTAGTAGGACGCATTCCCATGTATATTCTAGACGACACGTCCTGGGAATGGTAACCCTAAAATTTGGTGCGATATTTCTATTCTAACACGTATACGCGAACATCTATCTATATTATCTAAGTCGGTGCGACATATATTGACGTCATTGAAAGTTGGAGTCCATTGGGCAACGAAAGACAAAGAAGTGATTTCTTTAACTCGCGCAAGGAGTTTAATTCGAGCCTTAATGATTCTTTTGTTTTTATATTTCCTATTTCATTCATTCGAAACCAAACTCTATATTCTTGATTATTCAAAGTAATGATCATCACCGTTTCTCTTCAAAGGTTAGTACCCTAACAACACACCACTCACTTACGCAACACTCTGCAATGGCAAAATCGAGTAACTAGAACCCTGCCCTTGCTGCGACATCAAGGGATACGAAAGACGTAAGACATCGGCCGTCCATAAGTGAAATACTTGGGATAACTATATAGCATAGAAGATGTTATTGGATCATGTACATACAGTAGGGCGGAGAAGATATGTGGTGTATAAGTCAAAGTACATGGAAGCACAAGCGAAGAGTATACTAAGCTTTAACTTGGAGAAAGAATTGAAGGTCTTCCCTATCTATGTTGATCGACCGAAGGAAAAATTGAGCGGCCGACGAAAGGAAGGTCGTGTGACATGAAGGTCACCTTTGGATAAATATAAGACTTCCTTAGAACTTGGGGGAGATCACTAGCAATGTTGGAAGATGAAAGTAATTAGAAGAAGAAAACCAAGGACAATAAGATAATTAGAATGTGTCGAGTAACCCTCAAGATGGAAGAGTAACAACAACAAAAAAAAAAAAGATTCTGAGCTATCCTTTTCTTTTTCAAAACACCAAAGCAAACGGATATTTGCTACATGAAGGAATCAGAAATTTGGCGAAATGAAGATTGTCAAGTATGGTGAGATAAAGTGAAAAGTAGGAAATCCCTTACATTTTTCTAGAGGAAAAATGTTAAGGGGGTAATCACAGCAAAGGTAGATGCTCGAACAAGGAGTATGAAGTGCAAGATTATACCTTATCTTTCAAGAAGAGTTATTCACTAGCATCATTGAAGATGATTTGGAGTAGAATATGAAGTGAAGAAACGTCATTCGACCCAAACAAATGAAGTGAAGGCATTGACGCCATCCACAAGATGTAGTTCCGGGAGCGTTCATCTTTACGGCACTCCACACGTTATTCTCTGAATATCAATTGGAAAACCTCTATCGAAAGACAAGTTATTAGTAGAACATATCAACTGAGCCAAGAGAAAGCGATATACGCTCAACACCCGAGTTTAGAAGCACGGGGAGTCGTGAAAAGTATCCCCTCAAGGTCAACGGTCGTAGGGAGGTAAGCTAAAACAAGATGAATCTGAGTGAAAAACAATTTGCAACACATGGTTAATCGTCAAGGACCATCGACCCAAGGAGTAGTGCGCCCAAGAAGAGTGAAGGAGAAAACAACATGGAATCGCTAAAGTTATTAGTGAAAGCAATTAAGGAATACGACTCTAGAAGTCAAGACACATACTACCACAACGACTAAGGAAGTTGGTCGTTGAACTACTTTTCAAGAAACTACAAACTCCGTGAAAAGCTAGTTATGGAATGTTCGAACGGAAGGGTGATGAGGATAATTCGCATTTGTGGTGAGTTAGGATCAAAGGACCCGTATCAACATGATGTGAAAAAGAATAGTGGAATTAACTTCAAGGACTAGCGATTGCGCGTGTGTCATTCAAGACGACGATTACTCTAGTAAGAGATCGGTCCGAGTGGCGAAACAGTAAGAAGTAGAGTTACCCATAAGAAAATGGAAGGAGAATGAAGGGAACCAAATGGTCGAGCAAAAGGAAGCCTAGCTTAGAAAGCTGGAAATGGATATGAGGCTCAGGAGAGCAAAGTAATTGACAGTTTTGTAGAGGTCAGGAGGACCTACGAAGGATTATTCTAAAGGAAGAGTTCATGCGAATAAGGACATCGAAGTGTTTACCTTGAAATAATGGTGGTGATATGATTACTTAAGAACATAAGGATTGTGTAAATCCTATCATGAGGAATGAGTAGGTATAGCAAAGAAACCGAATAGGTTATATGTGCGATGTTAAAAGAGATTTGTCGGTGATGAGTCATAGATAATGGTCCTTCTAGCGTAAAAGGAAGAAATTAAAGGTACCGTAAAACGATTTGAAAGCCAATATCGGCAAAAGCAAGAGAAATTGGTAACGATATGACTTAGCGAATGACGAAAGAGGTGACTTTGGAAAAATAAGGGCGAAATTGAAGAACAAAGTTGAGTGTGAGGAACAAGATGGAACTATCATCATACAATTTATGATTCCCTCGAACGCTATAAAGCAACAAAGACGACATTGGAAAACCCTAAAATGAGATACTACAAAGATGTACCTTTGCAACTTTAGTGCAACTCGACACCCCAGTTAGTATCACTTTTGTTAAAGGGGTAATCCCTTAACAAGTGATTAGCCACAAA
Organism: Erigeron breviscapus; assembly: GCA_034093135.1. Classification (NCBI taxonomy): domain Eukaryota; kingdom Viridiplantae; phylum Streptophyta; class Magnoliopsida; order Asterales; family Asteraceae; genus Erigeron; species Erigeron breviscapus. Next base: position 16,080,256 of record CM067170.1, read on the forward strand.
CGACGCCAATATTTTCAAGAAGCGGCAAGCGTGCCCAACGTCAAACCAAAGAAGGATGAAAGTGAGCGAGAAGCTATTGGAGCGATTCTTTAGTTGGGGTAGAAGACGATAAAGGAAAATATGCAAGGTAACAATGGAAATGAATAGCCACCAACGACCGGTACCCCAACGTCTCTCACTATTTTATTGTAACTCACGTTACGAGCCGTTTTCTCGTTTTACACCTCCGTATTGCCATTCTTATGATCATCCCATTATCTAGTATTGATCTAGGCAAGATTGACAGCCCGCAACGATTACATGCGATTAATCTCCAGTCGTCTCAAGAAGTGAGCAACATTCGTGGCCTTTCTTTTTTTTTGAAGTTTCTAATCAAGAGGAATTTTAGGGAACCAAGGAATGGATGCCCCTATCCCTAGAGTTAAAGGCCCGCATGAAACCAAGAAATCGTGATAAAATTTCGTTTGACTTTCCCACATTATATGTCTCCATGTAGACACCCTTACTGTTGGTCTATCCATTTTTACTTCCGTATGAATGATCGAACTTCGAGGACGAAGTTTCAGTTAAGGGGGTAATGATGTAACAACCCTCAAAATCCGACTAGGACAATCCACTTGGACTTATCTAGACATCTCCTAGCCATTTAAGGCGTAGTGGTAATTGCCCTCTAGTTCAATGAGATACCATAGATGACTAGCTATCTTAGACTTGCCATAAACAGTAACTATAATCATTCAACACAATCTCAAGCTATAAACTAGTTCTAATTGAACTTGACGAAAGGTCAACAAACCAAAAACTTTATTTCGAGAAGTTAAGTTATATAAATAATAATGTGAGTCTCACAAGTTGAGATAACAATCAAAATTCTTATAAATGTCCAACAAATTGAATCATCAAGCCAACTAAATTACTCTTGGTCATGAAAATACCATGAGCATCTTAAAAATAATTAAAACTCCTTAAGTACATGAAAATGCTTGAATTATAATAAGTATATAGGTACAAGTCTAACATAAATACAAGATTATAAATAAATGTATCAAGTAACAACTTTTAAAATACAATTGCATGCATATATATGTACATACACGACACACATACATATACATATACTTGGACAACTAATTAGCTTATATGAATAAATAAACATGTTACACATAGAAAACAAATACCCACTTAATTATACCTACACACACATATGCTTACATAAGTATTCTACAAAAAAAAAAGAAGATAAAACCCTTCCAAATCCCCCCCATGAGGCCGGCCCCCATACCCTCACACACACTCTTTTCCTTTCAAATTTTTGCATGTATCTATAGTCTTGGAACTCACCACAAACACACACACTCTACACACTTTTCACACACATTTTCTCTCATCCAAGAACTCTCTCTTCCTCCTTTTCTTCTTCTTGGTTCGGCCCAAAATAACAAAGAAAAAGGCAAGACAAATCAAATCTAAACAACAACAATAATAAGGGTTTATGCTAGAATAAACAAGGGTTGATTCAAGTAAAGTTTAAGGGTGGTTTCATACTTGGAATAAAGTTTATTTGGGGCTTTGAGGGCCACGAAATTCTGCCCAAAAACATCTTCAAAACCAAGTTCTTCAAGGGTATAAATCTTCATCTCTTTACTAGATCTATATTGTTCTTGTTTATATTCAAAGGTTTTATCAAAAGTTTATGTTTTCTTCTTGTTTTCTTTGTAATATACACTTGATGAAGGCAAAGTTGATAGGATCTTTCTCCTCATGCATATGCATGTCGAAATCTATGAGAAAGATCCAAGGATTCAACAAGTTTAAGACCCAAAAGTGTTGTTATAGATTAGTAGCTTTTAAAGTGATTTTCCTTTTGATAGATCTATATGTTTTTGTATATTTTGAAGAATATATTTCTGAGACTTTTCATTTAAAAAGATGTTTTTATGTTGTAGATGATAGATCTATAAAGATTGGTATTGAAAAGTGTTGATTTGAATGAATGCATGTTAGATCTAAGAAAGTTGAATCTTGTTGTTGGATTATGAGATGGATATGGACTTGTATTAAGTGAAAAATATGTTAAAAGAGGTATAATAATCTGGAAATTTGATGTTAAGAGGTATAAAAATAAAGTATTAATCTTGTAAATGATGAACTCAAGTGTTAATAAAGCAAGAATGGTCATTGGTGAGTTGTTTGGACCCAAATACTTTCTGACAGAATTATTCTTCTGTCTTTGGACGGATAAACTGAACATGTGAGGGCCGTTTCAAGTAAAACTTTCAAATTAAAAGTTGTAGATAAAAGAGTTAAGTTTAACCTCCAACTGGAATCACTCAAAAATACTAAACCAAACCAAATATATGATTTTTCTACCAAAAGTGGTCAAAAATGGATTTTGTCTTAATGTTGAGTCAACTTTGACGATTTTTAATTTCTTAACTAATAGGTTTCAGAAGTTTAAACTCGGTGTGAACTGAGTTCAAAGTGTCCCTAATGTAAAATAAAATTGGAAGATTTTTCTTAAATGTTCATCATCGAAATCTTTTATAAAATATTTCGGGTCGCATAACAGCAAGCATTCTGACCAACTTTGGTTTTGTAATTTTTAGAGGTAGTAAACAATGTCTAAAAATTTAGCAAAAATTCACATAAATATAGGACACATATATGTCTCTGTATAAAAATCACCAACATCCAAATAATTCAACTTAACCAAAAATGACTACTCAACATTTTATGAAAATAAGTGTTAAAACAGAAAATTCCAAGTAAAAGTTCTTCACAACAAAATAAGCTAAAAGTCACTAGATTGCAACTCTAACCAACTCCAACAATCTCGTAACAAAAAGTATTATAAACCTACTGAGAATATGTCAAATAAAAGTTATAAAACTTAACTTGGTTATTAAATGGCAAAGACAAGCCTACAAATCACTAATTCGGTTCATATAAGCACTAACCGAAAGCTTTAATTTGCAGTTATCACACCACCACCACTATCACGACTTAAGACACCAAAATATAATAAACATTCTGGAAATAATGAAATAAGGATGAAAATCCATTTTGACGCATTGAATCGTTTGGGAAAAATGAGGCTAAAATTCACTATTTCGGTAAACGATTCATAAGCTTAGAATCCTCAAAATGAGCAAGACACAAGAGTGGTTGAATTGATATGATTTTCCCATGATAAAAGTTGCCTAAAAGGCCTGAGATTTCTAGCCAAAAAGTTATGTAGTGATTGCTAAGAGTTTCTATTAATTATTAAATTTAAATGATAATTAAAAAGGTAAATAAATAAATTATATAAATCATGAAATTGGTTAAATAATCACAACCAATGATGAAAGTGACTAAAACCTACTGGAGTAAAATCATTTTAAGTCAAAGAACAAATGTCATATAAATTAGAAATAATTAAGTAAGTGAAAATCACTAATTAATAACTATTTTTAAATTAATAGAAAAATTACATAAATAAATATATATATCACAATATTCTAAGTTAAAAAGCATAATAATCAGAATATAACCCAAATATAATTAGCCACAAATTATAAAGGCAAGTGAGGTACTTAAAAGTATTTTTAAAGAATTATTTGGTTAATAAATCAAGAAAATAAATAAATAATTAATTAAATAATATTAAATTAAATACATAGTCATAAATCAGAAAGTATTCATAAATACTAATATTATGAAGTTACTAATGTCAAATATTATAATTAAGCAAAGCACACAATGGGAACCATGATAATCAAAGGCAAGTTACCGAAATTCTAACAACTTATAACTACATGTATAATGAAAGTGACCCTTTTACACCAACACTCTCTACAACTAAAAAGATGCAAATATTAACAATATACTTGGATCCCAAAATTTATGACAACATAATGAAAGTGGCATTTCTTAGTGATGGCTTAAGATAGGAACTTACGTATATTAGTCCTATCGTAGGGATAGTCTTGACTTGGAATGTGATTGAGGAATATGACGGATATATGATCAAGGAAGCGATAGATGGGAAGTACCCATTTTGGATAAGTGAATATTATATGCGGCATATCAAGGTGAGTCATAGCCCCCTTTCAAACTCTTTTATATGTTTTACTTGCGGGGTGAAAAGCATGATTAATTAAAATGACTTTCTCTTATGAAATGATTCTTTGAAATAATGATAATGATATGGGAATTATATTGTATGTTCAACGTGTTATATGTTATATGATGAGCTTGAGTACTGTCAAACGATGGTCCCCTGTACACTACTATTAACTCATTTGAGGCCTGTAGTTAGAGGGTTGCGCAACTAGGATTTGTCCCCTCATCCACTATTATAGGTAACGGTGGGATGTTTGGTCTGCCTTTGTGGCCACCTTCATTGCCAGTCTGGCCTCGCGGTGCTCTAACTACTATATATTTATGGGCGTCTCCATGGCACGACCCTTGGTTATCCTTATGCACGTGATTGACAGCATGTGCTTATCATTATCTTATCATTTGGGACTATATATATTCGATTATTGGGACATAACCGGTCTTAGTAGTGGCTCAAGAACAATCTCATCAAATTATGTCATGGTAGTCTTGTAACATTCGTGATTTTTACCCGTTTGGCTGTACTTGTAATTTGATTAACTACTTTAATAAACGAAAACTTTGGGCCTAATTATGTTCGTTTATCTGTAAATTGGGCCAGTTATAATGTCCTAATTGGATTTCTAGAATTAAGTCCCATGATTACAAGACCGTGATATTGGCCCATACGTGTTATAAAAATTATATTATAGAAAATAATTGAGTAAATGTAGTAACAGGGAAAACGTATATACAAAACCTTAAGTATAATGTACGGTAAAAAGTGTCGGTGGCACAGTGTCGGTGATTATCTAATAATTCCATTAATAAGACAAATCCGACATACTTTATGGAAAGTAGGAATACTCGTGAAATTGTCACAAGCTATATTTGATTTATTAGTTGAATAATGTTACTAGTAGACAATTGTTGTGTAAATTGTTAAGAAAACTTACTTCCAAAGCTAGTAAAACCATACACCTCCATGAGGAAACTTCCTAGCACTTTCCTTTACTTAGTAGCAAAGTTATAAACCTCTAAATATCTTCAAAAATCTGATCATAAGTTGTTAAAGTCAAGAATGGATACTAATTTTATCATATTTAATTCTATTTCATTTACTATAAATACTAGGCTTAAGTTTTCATAAATACTTACACCTTAAACTTCATTCTTTCTTAATTTAGCATTCTATAAGTCTAAAATCATTCTTTCCCTTCTTGTTATAAGTTTCAAAGAACACTTGATTGTTCTAGTATAAGCAAAGTCGCTTTGATCTCAAAGTTCGCCGAAAATCGTCAAGAGAAGTTGTTATCAACAAATCTCTCTAAGATCTTCAAAAGTTCTAGTTATAATACTCAATTTAGGTTGGGAATAATCTTCAATTATTAAGTAAACAAGTCCAAGTCTTGAAAGAATTTCATTTGAATCAGAAGTCGTGTCTTTC
>CM067170.1:16097433-16110422 GCA_034093135.1 Erigeron breviscapus
TGCTGAGTTGTTTTGAGCCATGAGAGCTATTTGGGCTTTCAGCTTCTTGTACTTAGCCTTATAGCTGTCATCAGGTTTCTGAAAAATAGAATGATTAGGGGCAGATTGTGATGATGAAGGCTGACTAGATCTGCATTCCTTCATGAAATGTCCTTTCTTGCCACACTTAAAGCATTCAAGATTAGACTTATCAATAGAAGCGCTGGAAGCATTGGTTTGCCAGATCGATTAGATTTGGCCTTAAAACGATTGAACGTTTTAGCCAGCATGGCAACCAGATCATCATTGTCATCCTCATCACAACTATGAGTTACATTAACAGAAATACCAGTTTTTAACATTTCAGAGACCATCTTCTTCATCGAGTCAGAATGATCACTCTCAGAAGATAATAGAGCAGTCCCATGTGGTTCAGAATTATGAACCATGACTGAACTGGTAAAAGCATGATTTTTGGCATCTTGCTCAGCCACAGCTCTCTCAGCTTTGTTCTCTTCAGTGTACCTGAAGGCTCCATATAGGGAAGCAAGAGTGTGACTGTGCAAGGTTTTTCCTTGTCTCAAAACCAAGATCAAGTTTTCCCATTTAGAAGGTAAGATTTCACAAAACTTTTCCAACAAAATTTCTTTATCTTTAGTTACACCCAGGGCTTTCAATTGATTTACCAGATTAGTGAATCTGATGTAAGTTTGTGTTAAAGTTTCACCAGGGATAGCAAAAAAAGACTCATATCTTTTATTCAAAGCAACTTTTCTTGTGACAATTGTCTCATTGGTGCCTTCAAACTGTGTCATAAGTTCCTCCCACATTAATTTAGAATTTTCAAGTAACACAAGGGTGGGCATAAGAGTTTCAGGAACAACATACAAGATCATATTTTGCAGCTTGGTATCAAGGTCTACCAGCCTATGATCTTCTTCAGACAATGATCCTTCTCCTTGGGTGAAACCCTAGGAGTCCCATCGGCATTTCTGACAACAGAGGAGGCATTCATGGGGACAAAGGGTCCTTCTATAAGAATATCGGTCAAATGTCTTTCAACACCAGCAATATATTTGAGCATGCATGCTTTCCATGTTTGAAAATTTTCACTGTTCCCATCAAACTTGGGAACAGATTATTTGGAAAGTGTACGTGCACATTATGTGATGGTATATTGTTGTTGATGATAGGGGGTAGAGTAGGTGGAGTAGTATTAGCATTAGCATTAGCATTAGGGTCAGGGCCTGTATTGAACATTTGGTCAACCATCTTTGCAGATCAAAGGTTAATGAATTAATATAATTCAACCTTGCTGCTCTGATACCAATTGTGAGTCCCAAATATAGATGATTAAACCTGACTGGCAAGTAGTTCTAACTGGAAGATGACCATTTCAGAATACGATCCAGATATGGATGAACAATACGATAAAGGTACTGAAAGTAAATGCAAGAAACAATAAGGGCTGAAACTATATAGATAATATGTATAGATCAAGTATGTAGCATTGAGACACGATGTACTTTTCAATGTATTTGATTTATTGATATATAAACAAATACAAAGGTTGTTGGGAACAAAGATAAACACCCAAGTGTAAATATCTAAACAACCTAGAAATACAAGTGATCTAATAACTTGGAATACTCGTAAGGATTACTTAGAGTATATCTCACAAGTTGCAATGCTAAGGTTTCAAGCTATTTGCAAGTTGTGAGAAGACTTATATTTATAGACCAAGTCCATGATGACGTAGACCAGATCGTACAAATATGGTTGGGAGCATTTAAGGAATTAAAGCTAATTCCTTACATGTGTACTTTTAAGGTTAAGTATATAAGTCTTTTGATGTGACTTATCATACCTTATTCCCAACCTTTACTTTACCTTGTACCTTTATTAATAGTTAAATCTATTAACTGGGTAAAGAAATGTAAAGTAAAAAGTCTTCCTCGTAATCAGTGTAAAAGTGTGTAAATACTTTTACACTGAGATGCTTCAGTCTTCGATCAGGTAGAATCAGCTTCTGAGCTCCACATCTGAGCTGATTCTCTTTCTTCATACTTCAGTCTTTGACTTCATTCTGAACGGTATTCTGATACGTTGATCTGAACTGAAGTGAAGCTTCAGTGAACTAATTCTGAGCGACCTCAGAATTCTATACAAGTATTCTTCACTGAGCTTCAGCTATTTCTGAAAAAATTATACTTGGTCGATTTTCGACCAAAGTTGTTAAAATGTTTACAATGGTGGAATTCGGTTGATCGATGTATCTAAGTGTGTGAATGAAAGTAGCGAGAGCGATGTGTGTGTATACAAGTGAGTAGTATGCAGTGAATAAAAAATACGATATCCTAAGATCGATCAGCCTCATTCATTATATAGACCTAGGATCTAACTAACTATGCGAGATTGTAGGGATCTTCCAGGTCTTCGTTGATTTGAACGTTGGAGCATATCTTGACCAGTCTTGTGAACGTTGAAGCTTTTCTCCTCATGCTGAAATCAACTTGAAGTCCGAATATCTTGGCAGACTAAGTCTTCTTTGCGTGTTGAAGATTAATCCCATGTGTGAAATCCTTTCTTTACCGTTGGAGATATTTTCCTTGGCTTTATATCGAATATTCTGGAATCTGCATGCTTATCTCATGTGGAAATGATAATAATAGTTGAAACATAACGTTAGCAAAATATTAATAAGTAATCAGAATATTCAACTATGTCAAGATCCTAGTATGTCAAGATCTTGGACCTTCAGGATATTGGTACTTGAAATTTCACCCATAACAATTGTCCCCAAAGTTATTTTAATAAAATCTATTTTGTTGAAATAACTTTCTTCTAGAGAAAGCGTTGACCAGATCAACTAGTAAATTTTGGAACTTTTATGGATTTTTACAACATCTTTTTTTGCGGAACCAGTAAAATCAACCGATGTTTTATGCATAAAAAGAGCATGTCTTACATGAATACAACTCAAAGATGAAGCTATACATTCCCATTAAGCCAAAGATCTGTTCTGAAAAAATCAAAGACAAATGATACAAGGTTGACCTTATTCCACAACAAGTCAAACGAAAAGGGAAAAGGTACTCATATATAAAAGAATTCATATTTCATATACATTAATATAGGTTACATATATATATAAATACACTGAGGAATCCGAAGACAAGAAGACAACTACCAATAAACATGCTTTCATGGGAGAAAACAAAAAACACACTCCTCTATCAATAAAACTCAAAGCTCCAGCCGCAAGTGACCGAGGTATGACTATATATGGTACATGAATCTATATCTATGACTATATCTGGAGTTCGATAACTATCATTTATGTCTATATCTATACTATAAATATACTAAATTTGAATGAAACTTGCTTTGTAGCGCTTCCTATTAGAGGTAATATGTGTTCCTATGATATACCAATGCAACTTCGGTTTATGTATATTATTATGATAGTTAATACATTATAATGAATCAAATGATAGTAATCATTAGCATTCACAAATGGATTGGTCATTTAGTATATCATCATTAGCAAGCTGTATAGTGAAAAACAACACTACATTTTCTGTGAATTATTATGATAGTTGGCACTTCATTGATTAGGGTACTAAATGGGGTTAATTAGGAGGTTAATTGCTTTAGTTTTCTGATTATGATGATAGGAGTATGTATGTGTACGAGTTATGCTGATATTGCAATGCAATTTTGATTTGTAAGAAGTTTCTTTACTAGTTTGATTTTTGATTGAATGTAAAATGTTTGGGGTAGAATTTTCGCTACTAGGATCCTGAATAGAATTTACACTTTAGTCCTTCAGTAATAAACACTTAATAATGTGTAGTCTTAAAGGATCCTTGATCCCGGTTACTTTATTAGTTCAGACTATGTTATGTTATTATCCTAATATAACAGGATCTTGATATCTTCAGGATCTATGATTTTACTAACGAATATATGTCTAGTATAGTAGATATTATATGCAGGATCGAAGTAAAAGCGTGTTACATAAGAAAACATGTTTCAACGGATAGTTTACCACTTCAACCACAAGAATCGGGATTGATAACAGATTTACCATGTGAAGAATAACACTCAACGGTCATCTATGCCACTTCTTCAGCGTAAAGAGCAAGTCCAGGAAGATCCCAGATATTTCGGAGATATGGTTCAACGTCTAGCTCTATAAATAGAAGAAGATCTCGTTCAGAGGGGACACATCACACACATCACAGAGATCGCATACTTTACACACACAAGCAATCATCATACAAGCATTCACTCACTCAACAACAACAAATTAGTTCATAAAAACAAAGTTTTTGTTCTAGAGAAAAATTTTGTGTTTCACGGAAAATTTTTCCCAATAAAATCATGTCTGAGCAATCTCAAAATCCTTCTTCTTCTGACTTGGTCTACGATTATCCTTATGTGAAAGAGAGCTTGAGAAACCCTCCTGAAAATGAAAGATTCCTAGCCGAGCAAACTCTGAAAGGAAAAACTGAAGGAATACCTTCAGTAGATCCATATTTGGCTATGTTATGGAAAAAGCATTTTGATCGATTCTATGAATCGACCCCTGAAGCAGAAACTGAAGAGCTGATTCAAGGATCAGACGAGTCGGTGAAAAGCTACATGCAAAGATTTGAGCGCAAACAGGGACCAACATTGAAGATCAAGAAGAATCTCTTGAAGATCAAATCATTGGCCAGAAACATTACCTAGAAAATTTTATACTAAAAGAACTAAATGGTGTGTTTTTCATGGTATTTTTGGTCACGAAACTAAAGAGTGTGCAACATTTAATTATGAACTATGGAGATTAATACATGAAGGTTTATTGGATGAAATACTTCCTAATAAAAATTGGATATTAGCAAAAAAGTAATTTTCGAAATAAAAGTCAGTAGGTTTATTATGATACTAACATAAGCAAATGAGTAGTGTTAGCCATAAGGGCTAACATGAACCATTAGCTTGTATTTTGTCTTGATGCTCTTATGCAGGATCATCAACATTTAGGATCTTGACGGATGAAGATCACAAGCTATTATCCAAGGTACAGATCCTGAATCAGAACAGTTTCTCCTAAGTCTAAATCCTACAAACGGATTACAGTGGATTGAACTAAAACTTCATTCCTAGGTTGAAGGGATCACCTTCTCGAACGCCGAGGTTAACATTAACACCTCATTTCGCCCGGGACGCACGTCATAAAAAACTCTTGATTGTGGGTAGACCCTCATGGTTAGGAATTTTCAAAGGGTTGTTGATTTTGCAATCAACTCATTTGGTTATGACCACAAGTGATAAAAACGGTCATCAAAAAGAATAGGGATAATCTCTCTATTAAATACAAATGATTGACAAATGAATTGGCCAATAAACTAACAATTAGATTGATTAATTATCATTTGCAATGATTTATGCATTTGAACAGGAAATAAAGACGAAGAAGATTTGAGCACAAAAGACTTGTCCAAGGATTCACAAGGAACAAAGGTATGGAATAAAAGTCTTAATTTAATTTAGGAAACAGAATCATAAAAAATTAAAACTAGAATTAAGGAATAGGCCTCCTATTATTGCGGTTAGGAGTGGGTAATTGTAACATCCCAAAACTTAATCGTTTCTGTTGACTAACGTCGTTTGGTCAAATTCTAAGTTCGTGATATGTTATGTGGTAAAATGTGTGTTTATATGTTTATGTGCCCTATATGTGAGATTTAATTATCTTTAATGAGTGACAATAAAGTGGACTAAATGATGTGTAAAAGGCCTTTGTATGTGCGAAAGTGCTTTAGTGTGTTATATGTATCCCCAATAGGTGTTCTAAAGCGAAATAAAGTCAATATGAAGTCCAGGGACTAGTTTTGCCAAAGGTGTAAAGTTAAAAACGAAAATTGTGATTAGGGTAGCCTAATCTCTGATTAGTTTCAGCCATTTTCCCTAATCTTAAACACACATTAAGCCTCTCCAAACCCTTCTTGATTTCTTAAGCAAAATCTTCAAGTTTTGGTCAATCGAATCGAGTGTTTTGTATTGAATTGGATCGGCCATTGTTTGTTCAAGGTAATCATCGATTCATTACTTATATTTTCAGATTCAAGGTTGTTTTATAATGATTCAAATCTGATTTTAAAAGAGACTCTTAAAGAATTAGGGTTTATATTATGTTTTGGTTAATTAATGGTCAAAACGATGATAAACAAGTCTAAGGTTGATCTTGATGATCAAAAGAGGTTTATATATGTCAAAAACATGTTTTGGGAACAGCCCAAGTCGTTCGTTTCTGGAAAAATCGAAGAACAAAGCCGTTTTATGATTTCTGGACGAAAATAAGATGAAATTCGTTTTCTGGTTCAGCTAAGGTTCAAAACGAACTTTAAGTTCGTTTGTGGGATCTAAATTCGTTTGTAAAACGAAGTTTAAGTTCGTTTTTGGCTGAAATGAGGTTCAAATTCGTTTGCTAATTGAAGAGCCTAAGTTCGTTTTATGAAAGCTAAATTCGTTTTGATAATGCTAAATTCGTTTTGGAAACGAAGATTAACTTCGTTGAGATGTCTAAATTCGTTTAGTGAAGGCTAGGTTCGTTCGGTATGGTTTAAGTTCGTTTTTGGAATTAAGTTCGTAAGAACAAAACTAAGTTCGTTTTCAAGTCCATTTAAGGTCCCAAATGACTTATATTTTGTATATTAACGTACGATAGGTGTCGGGGATTACTGTTAAGCACTGTTAGCTATTTGGTTGCTCGCGTATACTACTACCAGGTAAGATACACTACTTTTGTCACGCTGAGGGTGCAACAAAAATAGTTTCATAAACTATAACCTCCAAACGGTAATGTATAACCTATATTGTGGTTGGGTTGATATGGGAGGTATTCGGGGATTAAAGATGACGATGCCTATGCCTAAAATGCGTCCCCGTAAATACGTTTATGATATGATATGTGATGATATGTTTAACGATATGATATGTTATGATGAACGGTGGTTAATGATATGATGTAATGATGATATGTGCATGTATATGTGGCTTGTTCATCTAGAACACTAGACCTTTTTAGGTTGCCATGACACGTGCACGTTTTAAGGGCCCTAACGTGAAATGATGATAGATGATGACTAGTTTAGGATAACATAAGAAACCTAAACTAAATGTGGTAAATGCTCGAGCTAACTAGATGATGAGTGTTATGCATAACCCGTGCCTGACGGTGGATATAGGTACGCTGAGGTGGTTGCTTGGGTTGCTCCTTGCAACAGTCATACATGGCGAGTAGTTTCGGGTGGTCTGATGACCCACCTAATGTCATGAACATAACGTGCTACTCAGGGATCGACATTGTCTTTCCTTAACGACGCAGATGGACCGTCGAAAGACTTCTCCATCAAGTCGGGTGTGAGGCTTCCTTGAGGTCGTATGACCGCCTGCACACAAACTCATACCCTATATGATAACGGTAACTTCGGTTACAACTTAACGGTGACCTAGTCACAATTTAACGAGATGAATCAAAGTGACGAAATTGATTAGGCACATTTAGGGTCATGAACTCTATGCTTATATGTGACGTGGATATGTTTATATGATGATATGTACGCCTAATTAAAATGACTTAAAGTTTTAAAAGGACGATTTAAATGGATGAAATGTCTTGCCTAAACCTGGTGTTATCTTACTTAGCTATTTATAGCTAACACTTGTTCTTTTAAATGTGTTGTTCCCCTCAGGTTAAGCAGTGAGATGACGTGTGAAGCTTTGACGAGAGATGGGTAGATGATCAAGATGGCCTTAGCCTACCCAATAGTTTCTCATAGACTTTATGATATTGTTTCCTCTTGGAACCCTATGTAATGACTGCTGTTTTGATGCTTTATGTTGGGCAATCTTATGAGAGGAGCTTGAAGAAAGACAAAAAGCCATGGGGGAAGGAGGAGAAACAATGATGTGGAAACAAAAAGTAAGGTTAAGGCGGAAGAGGGGGCAGAGGGCGGGAGAGAAAATACAAGATATGAAAAGGACTGGGAGGAGAGCGAAAGAGAATATGAGCGAGCAAGGGACGGCGCGGGTAGAGAATGAAGGAGGAAAGATACTCATAGGCAAACGTGGAAATAAGTAAGAGAATCATAGTATAGGGGACGAACGAGAAGTGAAAAACGAGAGTATGATCAAAGAAAAGAAAGACGGGGCGGAAAGAAACAAAGGGGAAGAATAGATAGGGCATTGTGAAGGCTATGGGACAAAGATGTACGACGAGGGGGGGTAAATGATCCATGGGGTGGCAAAAGGCATGGGGAAAAAAGATGAGAAAAGTAGGAATCATAGACTTTATGATATTGTTTCCTTTTGGAACCCTATGTAATGACTGCTGTTTTGATTGCTTTATGTTGGGCAATCTTATGGATTTTCTTTTATTATTTCTACGATACGTTAGTAACACCACTATTGCTTCTCAACTGTTTTCCTTGTTGAGAGTTTTTAATAAATCGTTTCCGCATAATTGATGCCGTTAGGCAAAAGTTTTTGGAAATCCATATTTTTACGAAATGGGTGTTACAATTTGGTATCAGAGAAGTAGTTTAAGTGAACCAAGGCCTATTGACCATAGGGTTTGGACTTAAACTTAAGATGTGCATGCTAGGTACTCGTAGGATGCCTTAGCTAGTGATGACATGTGATGTAGGATGGGTTGGGTTGAGTGCGAGTGTGATAGGGCTTACGAGATGTTTACGTTACGATGATATGTTTTAGCCTTATCTCAACGAGCTTTTTGTTTTATTTTGCGTTTATCGACTCCACCATTTTATTGAAGGAAAATGGTTAACACTCGCAACCGCAACATCCAACGCGACGGAGCTACTGCTAGCGTTACTCCACCTGTCCATCCGGGTGCAGGTGCTTCTAATGCTGCTAATGCTGCTGCTAATGCTAATGTGAATCGTGTGAACCCCCGCCGTGTTAATCACCAGGCTCATTGGGTCCGATGCCTCCACCACCTGGCAATCCTCCGAGAGTTAACGATGTAGTGGTGGATCAGATTCCCAATCAGCGGAGATGTATAATCTTGTGCTAACTCTTCAGGCCCAGTTGGCCCAAACGCAGAACAGTTGAATCAGGCGTTGGCAGCTAACGCAGAAGGAACTGGTAACAGTCACTCTGTGCCTTCTCACCACACTGAGCCACCGGTCGATGATGTTGTTATTCCCTATGCTAATGTTAATGTGGTTCCTCCTAATGATGTTCACGCCCCTCGATTCAAGTTTGAAAGTTTTCAGAAGTGTGGAGCTCAGAAATTCTATGGAACACTTAATGCAGTAGGTTGCATGGAATGGCTTGATGATACTGAGATGGTTTTTGAAGCTTGTGATTGTCCCGAGGATAAGAAAGTGTTGTGTGCTAGTAGGATGTTGAAAGAAGGTGCTCGGGACTGGTGGAAGAGCATTACCATTTTGATGACTCCAGCTATGGTATCTGCTATTACGTGGGCTAACTTCAGACAGAAATTTATTGAAGAGTATATTGGAGTTCATGAGCAGCGCAAAATGGAAAAAGAGTTTCGTGCCTTGACGGCTGAAGTGGGTAAAATCAATGATTATGCTCGTTCCTTTATGGAGAAGATGAAGTTCGTGGGCCATCTGTTCCGTACTGATGCAGATCAGGTTGCTTGCTATGTTGATGGTTTGCCTCCGAGTTATCGAGGTATTTGTAGGCAGCACAAGACTCTAACTGAAGCTATCAAAGAGTCTAAAAGCTTGATGATGATTTTGCTACGGATAAGAAAGTGGAAAAGAAAGATGATGAGAAGAAGTCTGGTAATAAGAGGAGATTCGGTGGATCTAACCGTTTGGTAAGAAATTCAAGGGATCTTCGTCCTCCGACAAGGGAAAGACAGACAAGGACAGAAAATGGTGCTCTAGCTGCAAAGCTATTCATTCTGGGCAGTGTTCTGCTAAGACCCGCAGGTGCAATAGGTGTGGAGCACAGGGTCATACCGTTGATGAATGCACTGACAAAGCAAGATGTTATAAATGTGGAGACACAAAGCACCGTATTGCCGACTGTCCGCAAATGAAGAAGGACGAGGGAAAGAAGACGGAAGCCCCCAAAGCCAAAGCCCGTGCTTATCAGATGATGGCTGAAGAGGCCAAAGATGACGACCAGGTAGTTACTGCTACCCTTATTGTTAACTCCAAACTTGCTAATGTGTTATTTGATTCTGGTGCGAACAAATCTTTTGTGTCTACTCTGTTTGCTCCTAAATTAGACATGATTACGAGTCCCTTAAGGTGTCCTATTGAAGTAGAGGTGGCTAACGGCACAACGTCTATCGTACGTGAGGGTTATTCTGATTGTCCTTTAGAGATAGAGGGTCGGTGTTTTACTGCTAACTTGCTACCTGCTACTATCCATAGTTTTGATGTTATACTCGGTATGGACTGGATGTCTAAAAACGATGCTGTCGTCTTATGTGCAAAGAAAATAGTTCGTATCGCTACCCCTGACGTTAAAGGTGTCTGTGTTTATGGTGACAAGAAGCCGGGAAATGTTAAGGTGATCTCGATGATGAAAGCCCTTCGTTGTATACGGCAAACTAAGTCACATTTTCTAGCTTATGTCATCGATTCTCGTATCGCGAAGCCTACAGTCTCTGATGTCGAGGTTGTTTCCGAGTTTCCTGATGTTTTCCCTGAAGATCTTCCAGGTCTTCCTCCTGATCGTGAGGTTGAATTTTCTATTGACCTCATTCCTGGTGCTACTCCTGTAGCCAAAGCTCCCTATCGATTAGCTCCGACGGAGATGAAGGAGCTGATGACCCAAATTCAGGAACTTTTAGATAAAGGTTTCATTCGTCCGAGTTCCTCTCCATGGGGTGCTCCTATCCTTTTCGTAAAGAAGAAAGACGGATCCATGCGCATGTGTATCGATTATCGCGAGCTGAATAAAAGAACGGTGAAGAATAAATATCCACTCCCTCGCATTGATGATTTGTTCGATCAACTTCAAGGTGCTTCCTATTTTTCGAAGATCGACTTACGATCTGGCTATCATCAACTGAAGGTTGAAGAGGAAAGTGTAGCCAAAACAGTGTTCCGAACTCGTTATGGTCATTACGAGTTCCTTGTCATGCCATTCGGTTTGACAAATGCTCCAGCGAAGTTTATGGATTTGATGAACCGTGTCTGTCGACCATTTTTGGATCATTTCGTTATCGTTTTCATCGACGACATCCTTGTGTATTCAAAGTCGGAAGAGGAACATAGAGAGCATTTGAGGGCTGTCCTTCAAGTCCTCAGGGAGAAAAAGCTATATGCTAAGTTCTCCAAGTGCGAGTTCTGGCTAAAGGAAGTTCATTTCCTCGGCCATGTCATCTCCTCTGATGGTATAAAAGTAGATCCTTCGAAGATAGAAGCAGTGTCGAAGTGGGAGCAGCCTAAGTCTCCTACTGAAATTAAGAGTTTTCTCGGTTTGGCTGGCTACTATCGACGTTTTATTCAGGATTTCTCGCGCATTGCCAAGCCAATGACTGAATTAACGAAGAAAGGTGTGAAGTTTGTATGGACCAATGCTCAAGAGAAAGCCTTCACGACGTTGAAAAAGAAGTTGTGTGAAGCTCCAGTCTTAGCTTTACCCGAAGGAACCGATGATTTAGTTGTCTATAGTGACGCATCCATCACGGGGTTAGGGTGTGTACTGATGCAACGAGACAAAGTTATCGCTTACGCCTCTCGACAGCTGAAGCCACATGAGCGGAATTATCCTACTCATGACCTTGAGCTGGCTGCTGTTGTTTTTGCTCTGAAATTGTGGCGACATTATCTGTATGGTACGAAGTGTACCCTTTATACGGATCATAAAAGCTTACAGTATGTGTTTACTCAGAAGGACATGAATGTTAGACAACGACGGTGGATGGAGTTGTTAAAGGATTATGATTGTGAGATTAAATATCACCCAGGCAAAGCTAATGTGGTTGCTGATGCCTTGAGCCGCAAAGGCTATGCGAAGAGTAGGTTATGTGCAATGATTACGAAGGTTGAGTCGAACTTAATGGAACCTATTCGATTAGCTCAAATTGAAGCGTTGAAGGAGGAGAATGTGAAAGAGGAGTCTATTGGGAAAAAGAAGAAAAATAGACTTGAAATGGAAGAAAATAGTCGCGGTCTTCGAACTTATAAAGGTAGAATATGGGTTCCTCTATATGGAGGCAATCGTGAGTTAGTGATGGACGAAGCTCACAAGACTAAGTATTCTGTACACCCTGGTGCCACAAAGATGCATGCGGACTTGAAGTGAAAGTTCGTGGACCGATCGATTCGCGATTCCAACGACTATGTAAGTGCGGAATCCAAACATAATCGTTATTGAGGCAATTGAATGAAACAAACACATATATAAACACGAAATCAATATGAACAGGAGATATAAATCTGATTCCTTTATCATTAGTCGAATGATTACAATGAATAAATCCGTTTACAATACATCTACGATGATTACGGATTACAATCAACGAGACGACTCTTGATAATCGAATAATATGGGCGGCATCTCGAGGTATAGATCTCTACCTCGAGAACCTAGTGAATGACATCTGTTGCAACTAAAATCATCACCTAAAACCGAAACCTAAGATCTCTATTTATAGGCTAGAAATGGGCTGGGCTTCAAACTCGTGGGCTTCCAAACGCGTGCTACTGTTCACACGAGTTTGGTCTAAACTCGTGGCCTCCACACGAGTTTGGTCTAAAACTCGTGGTCAATCAACACGTGTTTGACCTAAACTCGTGGTTTCACATTATCACAATTCAATACAAGTCAACATTCAATAATAACGATTCCATATAACGTTCAACAACGTTCCATAACAATCAATAACGATCAACAACGATGCGGCTTACATAGTTAATAATTAACAATGCGCTAACGGTGCGACTTATATAATAATAATGCGCTAACGGTGCGACTTACATCGTAAACAATGCGCTAACGTG
>CM067170.1:16111422-16125691 GCA_034093135.1 Erigeron breviscapus
GTGAAGAACCAGGAGAAGAGACAGGAACCGGACCGCCTTCAAGTGGATCATGAAGAGTAACTACATCTTCCACAATCGGAACACCTGGAAAAGAAACAGGACCACAAAAAGAGGTGAAGACACCATCATAATCGAAGTCATTAGCAGGACCAATGTGTACAGCAGGTTTATGACTGACAATTACCACATTTGTACCAAAAATTTACTTTGCCAGTTTTCTGATTGTACACACGCCGAATTGGTGTACTAGGTACATAACCTAAAAAGAAACCCTCCTCTGATTTAGGATCAAATTTACCTGAGGAAGTACCGTAAGAAAAGTACAAGGAACACCAAATGGCTCAATATTTTGCAAATTGGGCTTTTTGTTGTGCAAAAGTTCATAACAAGTTTTCTTGAACCGTTTAACTATTAAAACCCGATTTAAAATGTGACAAGCTGTATTCACTGCCTCCCCCCAGAAAGTAACAGGAAGCCCTGAATCAGCAAGCATCGTCCTAGCTGTTTCTATCAAAGTCCTGTTTTTCCTCTCAGCTACTCCATTCTGTTGTGGCTCATACGGTGCACTAAATTGATGTTGAATACCCTTGGTCAAGCAAAAAACCGTAAGAGTATTGTTCTTGAACTCAGTGCCATTGTCACTCCTGATTCTCTTAACTTTAACTTCATGGACATTCTCAACTTGTCTAACAAAATCCATAAACCGGTTTGCGGTCTCGTCCTTTGTCTTCAAGAAAAATACCCATGAGTACCTTGAGTAATCATCAGTGATCACCAAATAGTAGAACATCCCTCCAATGCTTCTTACGTTCACAGGACCAAAGAGATCCATATGAAGTAGTTCGAATGGTTTGGATATAGTGTTGTGCACCTTTGATTTATGAGGATTCTTGTGTTGCTTTCCTTCAAACATGGTACACATTTATCTTCCATCCCAAACTTCTTAACTGGAACACCATCAACTAATCCAAGACTAACAAGTTCATTCATCTTCCGAAAGTTAATATGTCCCATTCTTCGATGCCAGAGGAGTGATTCAGACTCATTTGCTTTGCTCAACAAACAGAGGGGCTCCGTTGGATCATCAACACCTAAAACTAAGCCATAGATGTCTCTCTTCCTAGGAGCTCTGAGCATAATCCATTCTTCTGGAATAACGAAACCCGGCTTCAAGATGAATGCCTCCTTTTCTGTGAAATGAACATTGTTGCCCTTGTCACAGATCTGTGAGATACTCATTAGATTATGAGTAAGTTGTTCCACATAGTTTACTCTTTCTAGAGTAAGTTGTCCATTGACGACATCTCCCTGACCGGTGATGTTGCCGCCCTTGGATCCAGCAAAACAAACATACGACCCATTTATACCAGTAAAATTTGACAAGAGTTTCCTGTCCCCTGTCATGTGCCTGGAGCATCCACTGTCAAGGTACCATAAATGGATTGGTTTCCTAGGAACTCCCTGCACATAAAATGAGAGAAATTAGTTTTCATTGGGGACCCAAACCTTCTGAGGTTTGGGTCGTCCCTTCTCATCCTTTAGAATCAGTTCAGTCCAATACCCATTGCTAGAAGCCGTAGGTGGAACATGATTCTCATCTTGTCTTCTCACAGGAGGATACTTCTGACCTCTCGTCGGAGAAGGTCTAGGAGAATGAGGGCCATAAGAAGATCGAACACTCGAATGAATTTGGTCATAAAATGAATTTTGACTTTTAGGAACAGAACGATCAGGTCGTGGAGGTGTTTGAAAATGATTTGAAATCCTATGAACATTTCCTGAGGAACCTTTCAGTGGAGATTCACGTCGTTGAGGTATAGTAAACGGTTTTGGAGAAGATTGAACTTTAACCTCATAAACCTGTTTATTATTACCCAACCCCCTTTTTCCTTCTGAAGTGGAAGCCTTTGAAGGAGAACCTGATCTTCGAGGTCTATTTGGACATACACTATAAACATGACCCTTTTCATGACAAGCAAAGCAAGAGAGGACCTTGAACTTTTTGTTTGTATCTACCTTTTTATCGGTACCTACAGATTCATTATTAGCACTAGTGTCCACTGACTTACTTGTTTTTCTTTGATTTTCCTTTTCAGGGTCTTGTTTAGTTGGTGAAATCCTAGACTTCTTAGCACCATGTTTCTCATGTCTATCTTTACTTGAAGATTTCTTAAGTGCAGGCATTAAGATGTGCTTTAAAACCTTAGTTGCTTCTTCATTAACGGCTAAGTTATCTTCAGATTTTCTAATCCTAGACTGCTTAGGTAATGGAGTGAGACGTTGCTGACTTAATTTCTTCATATCCTCAATAGCAACATCCCAGACTTTATCAATCCTCTTAGGGTCAATAGATTCTAATGGGAATTCTAACTCAGTATAGACCCTATTACTCTTATGAAGTGTAAAGTGTACAATACTGTCTTTCTGACCATAAGGAGTAGACTGATTTAAAGCAACACCTTTCAATTTCTCTTCCTTGTTAGGTTGAGAAGAACCTCCTTTAGACTCTGTTGTTCCCTCAGGCAACTTTACCTCGGAAATTGAGTCTTTTGGTTTACCATCTACAACACTAGGTTGAAGTAGGATTTCAGGAATATTAGGTTCAACAGGAGTATAGTTATTATTGAAAGGAGGAGGCACATCTTTATAAGAAATCTTTGCAGTTTCAAGACTCTTAGAGGAAGAATTTTCAAACTTTTTCATATGCATCAAAAGCTCAGAATGTCTAGCAGAATCAGATTTAGCCTTAAATTCCAAGATTTCTATCCTAGCATCAGCAAGTTCCTTTTCTACGGTAGCACACTTTCTAGCTAACAAGGAATAAGCTTCACTACTTACTCTTTCGATAGCCACAGAATGATTGACTTTATCTTTCATTGCTCTAATGTCAGATTCTAAGGATCTAATCTTTTCCTTGAAAATTTTTCCTTATCATTTACAGTTAGACCCTTTTTAATTAATTTATCTCTTTCATCATGAGCAGTATCGACAACAGATTCTAATTTCTTAATTTGTTCATTCTTTTGTTCAAGTTCATCAAACATTCGATTAACAATTTTGCAAACATGAACAATAGTATGTAAGGAATAAGATACCTGTTGGTCTGCCTCTTTGCAATCTGCCATGTAAGCAACAAAGTCATCCACAGTCATGCCAGCCGGAATCTCAAACTCTTGCATCTGCTCTTCAATAGTCTTTTCACTCTTTTCTGTGGCAGAATCATCTTTAACCTCAGCTGCTTTCACCTCTTCAGTAGCTTCACTTCATCAAGGTTCTTGACTTCTTCTAACTCATTGTCAGATTCGGAATCAGTATCATATACACCAGCAGCAACAGATTCCACATTCGAACTATTAGTATTTTCATACAATTGCTCTTCACTGTGGTAGATTGTGGTGTCCATGAAATCATCTGGAGAATCAACTATTTGAGCCATATCATCAAGAATTTCGGCTAAATAAGCGTTATTATTCTCATCATGAGGGAGATTCCAAACATAAGAACCATCTGGTTGAACAGCTACTATAGCCTTGTCATTTCCAGTGACATTTGCAATAGGATCATCAGTTAACAAAAGAGCTCTAGTAGGATTTTGATTGAACGGACGATTACCACCTCTATCTTGACGTGCAGGAGTAACATTTGCCTCTTTCTTAGGCCGTTGACATTCTCTAGCAAAATGTCCAAAACCTTCGCAGTTATAGCATTTCACCTTTGACTTGTCAAATCCTTGAGTACCTCCAGTAAGCTGTCTTCCTGTTCTATTCATAAACTTTGTACTCTCCTGGTGATCATTGCCAATTGCCATTTCAGATCCATTTCTTCAACATCATCTGGATCTATCTGATCGTAATCTTCATCAATAAGTGCTGGATCTATGATTCTTCCTGCAACAAAAGCTTCATGTGCAGCACACATTGCAGCAAATACATTCATTCTACCCTCAGCTGATTTCATATTCATAGGCATGGATTTGTAACCCGCAGAAGAAGATGAAATGTTTCTGAATTTCATATTTCCAGTCTTTGCACCGTCATTAGCCCTTTTACCCTTGTTACCAGCATCAGTTGCTATGAATCTAAAAGAATCATCTCCATCCATTTGTGCACCACAATTGTCTGTCTCACCAGTATTACCAACTCCCGAAAAGAAAGCATTAACGTCAGCTGTTGGATTTTTCATAGTGGCATGATAGAGAGATGGATCCTGTGTGAAGTTGTCTTGAAGATCTTTTGCCTTATCTTTCATTTCTCTGTTTCTTAGAGTGGATATAACTCCATCTATTCGAAGAGATGCGTAATCAGCTCTTTCTTGCAATCCATGACGAAACTCTTTGTATGCTTTCGGCAAACCATCCAGGAATTTATCCACTATCTCAGTAAGAGTGTATCTAAGGTCAAAATATGCTAATTCAGCAAGAAGATGTTGATATCTCAGAATAAGATCCTCAACTTGTTCATTCTTTGTGGCATTGAAGCAATCAAATTGTTCTTAAGCATTTTAATTCTATTTTGCTTCAATAATGGATCACCTTCACAATGAGCTTCAATAGCATCGAACAATTGCTTTGAAGTCTTGTATTCTTGTTTAGGAAACAAGTGCACCAACTCTTAAGGAATGCACATACGAAGTGTGGAAAGAGTCTTTACTTCAATGGCGTAGTTAGCCTTTTCTTTGCCCGTTAATTCTCCCACCTTGTATGTAGAAGTAACTCCATTCACAGTAAGAGTGGGCCATTCATAACCTTCAGTGATCATGAGCCACATATTCAAGTCTTCTCGTTGAATGAAATCTTCAAATCGACCTCTCCACGCCCAAAAGTCAGCTAATGAGACTAACTTTGGTGGAGAATTAGTACGCCCTACCAGATGATCATGATAGACTAGAGAATTGAGATATTGGGCAACAGCATTGTTTGTTGAGGATGAAGAAGCCATAAGTGAAAAATATTGTTCAAACAAAGATAAGAATCGAACGAAATTAAATTAAATTCGTAGAACAGAGTTAGTACGAAGATAGCTTAATTTTGTGGACATAAGTTCTGAACGAAGATAGCTAAGTTCGTAGACAGGGAACTGAACGAAGATAAGTTAAGTTCGTAGATTAAATTCGTTTGAAGAAGATTCAAAACAAAAATGAAGATAACTTCGTTTTCTATCTTCGTTAGATGAAATTTAGAACGAAATTAAGTTAACTTCGTTTGCTAACTTCGTTTCGCTAAGTTCGTAAGGTAAACGAACTTAACGACAGAAAGGTGTTCGGGAGGCTATTTTTGAGAAAACAATAATCAAACAAACGATCTCAACCCTTCGATAAGATATCGAATGGCTCTGATACCACTTGTGAGTCCCTCGATAGCTACTGATCGCTCTCGAGATCGTCTATTGTTATGTCGTGAGTGCGGAATCCTCACGAGATAACTAGTTTGATCAGTTATCGTATATATTGCTAATTATCTCAATATAATCAGCCTTATGTAATCTATCTTCGTTTTCTATAGCTTAGAAACGAACTTAGTCGCCTTTGGTGTGTGTAATATCAACTGGTCTCCTCACTTTAGGGTTTCCAATCGTTTATATATGTTCACGATCGATATTGGGCTTGCTGGGCTTTGTTCTTACGAACTTAGCAGTCCAGCCCATAAAACGAAGATTATCTTCGTTAGTTCCTAACGAAGATTATCTTCGTTAGTACTAAATACCATCAACATCTATGCTTAGTTATTTTCCAAGTACTTTATGTACAAGAAACCTAACATATATTATGTTTGTACTTGTATGATATACATAACAAACATCATATATAAACATATAAATAACACCAAAACATGTAATCAATCATTACTAAAACACGAAGTCCATAATCTATCAATTACATATAAATGAATAAGACATAATCAAATCTAAGTTGCTGTTGTCACATCAACATGCATCAACAGCCAAATTACCCCCGCCGTCCAATGTGAAAAGGGTAAGAAGTTTTCTTGGACCGGTTTTTACCGTCGTTTTATTAAGGATTTTTCTAAGATTACTCTTCCTATGACCCACTTGTTGGAGAAGGACGTCCCTTTTGTGTTTGATGATGCTTGTTTGAGTGCATTTCAGGTTTTAAAGGAGAAGTTGACTAATTCTCCTATAATGGTTGGTCCGGATTGGGAATTGCCATTTGAATTGATGTGTGATGCAAGTGACTATGCTGTGGGAGCCGTGCTTGGGTAAAGGGTTGATAAGCATTTCAAGCCCATTTACTTTGCTAGTAAAACTTTGAACCCCGCTCAGCAAAACTACACCACTACTAAGAAGGAGTTGCTTGCCGTGGTCTTTGCCTTTGATAAGTTTAGATCTTATTTGGTGTTGAGTAAGACCATAGTTTTCACTGACCATTCAGCCCTTAAGTACATGTTCTTGAAACAGGATGCTAAACCCAGGCTTATCCGTTGGATTCTTTTGTTGCAAGAATTTGACATTGAGATAAAGGATAAGAAAGGGGCTGAAAATTTGGTTGCCGACCATTTGAGTCGTTTGGAAGATCCTCACCGGGAGGAACTTCGTGATGGGGAGATCAATGATCACTTCCCCGATGAGTCTTTAATGTTTATCTCTAACTCTGATGATGCTCCTTGGTTTGCAGATATAGCTAATTATTTGGTTGCAGGTGAGATACCTAATGATTTCACGTACCAGCAGAAGAAGAAGCTCATATCAGATGTTAAGTATTATTTTTGGGACCATCCATACTTGTTTCGTGTTTGTGCAGATGGTATGATTAGGAGATGTGTTGCTGGAAGTGAGACTAGAGAGATCTTGGATGCTTGTCACTACGGGCCAACTGGAGGTCATTACGGTCCTTCAGTTACTGGTAAGAAAGTTTTTGATGTAGGTTTCTATTGGCCAACAATTTTCAAGGAGGTTCAAACTTTGGTAGAGACTTGTGACATTTGTCAAAGACAAGGGAGCATTACTAAGCGGGATGAGATGCCTCAACAAAGCATTCAGGTATGCGAGGTTTTTGATATTTGGGGTATAGACTTCATGGGACCATTCCCACCGTCTAATAAGTTTCAATATATTCTTGTCGCCGTTGACTACGTGTCTAAATGGGCTAAAGCCAAGGCTTTGCCCACGAATGACGTGCGGGTAGTCATTGATTTCTTGAAACAGTTATTCTGTCGATTTGGTTGCCCTAGAGCTTTGATTAGTGACCGAGGAACCCATTTTGCAAATCATCAATTAGCCAAGGTCATGAAGAGGTATGGTGTTGTGCATTATTTTTCTACTTCTTATCATCCACAAACTAGTGGACAAGTAGAAAACACCAATAGGGCTTTGAAAAGGATTTTAGAGAAAACTGTTGGAGATAACCCCAATGTTTGGTCGAAGAAGTTGGATGACGCCTTGTGGGCGTTTAGGACGGCTTATAAGACGCCGATTGGCACCACGCCATACCGGTTGCTCTATGGCAAAACTTGCCATCTACCTATTGAGATAGAGCATAAGGCGTATTGGGCGTTAAGGAATTTGAATTTGGATTTGATGGAAGCGTGTGAACTTAGAATGTTGCAACTTCATGAGCTTGATGAGCTTAGGTTAGGTGCTTATGAGAATTCGAGGCTTTATAAGGAGAGAACCAAGATTTGGCATGATCAGAGGATTCGTAGAAAGGAGTTTAAGGTTGGGGCTAAAGTGTTGTTGTTCTTGTCCAAATTTAAGATTAAGCAACCTAAACTCACTTCTAGATGGATTGGACCGTTTGTGATTAAGCATGTGTACCCGTCGGGTTATGTTGAGTTGTTTAAGCGAAATGGTGAAGGATCGTTCATTGTCAATGGTCATCGACTTAAGCTATATTTGGAAGAAGAGCAGGTTGAGGGGATATGTGATGAAATCCCCGTGTTTAAATTTGATGCTTGAAGGTTGGTCGAGTCAAGCTAAAGACTCGTTAATAACTTAAGCGCTTCTCGGGAGGCAACCCGTGTTCATTTTATCATTTTTACTTTTCTTTGGACTAGTTAGATTTAATCTTGTTTTATTAGTAAGTGCAGGAGTGGTCTCGATTTAATGCGGTTCCGGGTTGTGTGATTTGAGTTTTTGAC
Organism: Erigeron breviscapus; assembly: GCA_034093135.1. Lineage (NCBI taxonomy): Eukaryota > Viridiplantae > Streptophyta > Magnoliopsida > Asterales > Asteraceae > Erigeron > Erigeron breviscapus. The sequence continues at coordinate 16,119,515 of CM067170.1, forward strand.
ATATTGTTGAAGAAAAATATATGTTCAGCAATTCCCCACTGCGCCGCAGTGGGGGTAGGATTGCCTGACTGCGCTGTAACACCCCGACTAGGGCGGAAACACGAGATGCCACAGAACGACATGGTACAAAAGATTTAAATATAAAACATCACCATAAGGTTTCAAATGCCATTCAAATTTAAAAGGTTACAAGTTCAAGTGGACGTTTAATAAACATTACATAACCAAATTCATAATCAAAAGATCAAATGTTCGCATTACTAGTCCAACATGCAACACATAAACACATCATCCATGAGGCGGTCCAAAGTGCTAACTTACTGCTCTAGACCTGAAAAGCATGGAGAAAAAGTGTCAACTACGAGAGTTGAGTGAGTTCATAGGTTTATTCTACCAATTATACATACAAACAATTCAATTTAGGAAGTAGTAAATCATATAGTTTCCAAGAATATCGTTCATAATATCCGTACCCAAACCGTATGTTCAATCAATAATTTCCATCCACGATAATAATGATTTCCATTCAGCCCAAAGGCACAATTCGATGAGTACATGCTTGAGCCACTACTACGACCATTTACATGTCCCAACAACATAATATTTCATTTCAGAGCACAAGCTGTCAATCAAGTGCTTTAATCACAATTGGGGTCGTGCCATGGAGACGACAATAATATATAAAGATAGTTAGAGCACCGCTCGGGTCGGACTGGCAATGAAGGTGGACACCAAGGCAGACCAAACATTCCACCATTACCTATTTAGTGGGTGAGTGGACGACTCCTAGTTGCGCAACCCTCTAACTACAGGCCTCCACTATCGGAGTTAATAGTAGTGTACCGAAGTATCTCAGTTTGACAGAACTCAAGCTCATCGTATAACTTATAACACATTGAACATACAATATCCCATTTCATAATCATTCTTTCAAGAATCATTTCATATATATAAAGCCATTTATTTATCATGCTTTTCACCCCGAAAGTAAAACACATAAAAGAGTTTGAAAGGGGCTATGACTCACTTGATTAGAGAGTGTTAGGGGCTGATCAAACGCGATTCCTTCGCTTAGATTTGTTGCGCCTCAAGCAAGCCTAAACCATAACGTATATATTCACGACGTAAGTTCGCGTGACATGAACTAGTGAGCTAGATCATGAGATGCATACTAGTAGACTTGCCCATCTTTGGTTGTATTAGATTATGGAGTTTAAGTGCATTATGATGCTCTCATTATTTGGTTATAAGAGATTTGGTGGTAGGAGTCGTTTTCTCATTATACGTTTTTGTACGTTTATTGGAATTTCGGTAGTTTGGCTTTGATTTATATGATCTCTATTGTACACTTTGCTTAGTAGTAATATTTGACATTAGTGGTCTTATAATATTAATATTTATGTATATTCTCTGATTTGTAATTACTTATTTAATTTAATAATATTTAATTACTTATTTATTCACTTTATTGATTTATTTACTAAATAATTCCTTAAAAATACTTTTGAGTGTCATAAATGCCTTTATAAATTATGAATAATTTCATTTGAATTATCTTCTGATATACATGCTCTTATAATTTCATGATTTATACTTTTATTTGTGTATTTTCCATTTACTTTAATGATAATATTTAATTAATTATTTTTACTTAATTATTTATCTTATTAAATTAATAATATTTAATGTACTTATTTACTTATATTTTAATTACTTATTTAACTTAATAATATTTAATTACTTATTTACTTTATATTTAATTACTTTTAATAATAATATTTGACATTAGTGGTCTTATAATATTAATATTTATGTATATTCTCTGATTTGTAATTACTTATTTAATTTAATAATATTTAATTACTTATTTATTCACTTTATTGATTTATTTACTAAATAATTCCTTAAAAATACTTTTGAGTGTCATAAATGCCTTTATAAATTATGAATAATTTCATTTGAATTATCTTCTGATATACATGCTCTTATAATTTCATGATTTATACTTTTATTTGTGTATTTTCCATTTACTTTAATGATAATATTTAATTAATTATTTTTACTTAATTATTTATCTTTAAATTATGTAACACATGTCTCTTCCCTTTTAACTATTTTTCTCCAGTAGGTTTTAGTTATTTTTATCAATGGTTAAGATGATTTAACCCCATTCTTGATTTACATAATTTATTTATTGATTTTTATGTCTTTTAATTACCATTTAAATTCAATAATTCGTGGAAATTCTTAGAAATCATCACTAAACATTTTGGTCAAAAATCCCAGGCCTTTTAGGCAACTTTTATCAATATAAATTTGTAACATTCATGATTTTTACCGTTTGACTGTGCATGTAATTTGATTAACTATTTCAATAAACGGAAATTTGGACATAATTGTGTACATTTATCTGTAAATTGGGCCAATTAAAATGTCATATTTAAATTTCTAGAATTAAGCCCATGTTGCAAGACCATGATGTTGGCCCATATGTGATAAGGAAAATATATTATAAGATGATAATTGAGTAACTATGCTAACAGGAAGAAACGTATATGAGAAGCCTTAAGTATAATGAACGGTTCCAACAGTGTCGGTGGAACAGTGACGGTGGAACAGTGTCGGTGGAACAGTGTCGGTGGCTAGATGATAATTCCATTAATAGGACAAAAACAGACACAACCTTTATATTATATGAAATGATTTATCCATATTATGGATTTATAATAATAAAAGTTGTACGCTCGTGAATATTTTGTTTGTGTTATTAATTTCGGAATCAATTAACTAACTAGATATATTGTACATACTAGTAAAATAAATATGCAATTGTGTACTTAAATTAGTTAACTAATAAATATATAAATACATGTAATTGATTTATAACCACATAGATAAAAGTAATTATACTTATATAAACTAGTTACTACACTTAATTACACAAATAATAAATCAAGAATCAAAGTTTAGAGTCAACCAAAGTCAATTAGTCAAGTCAAGTTTGTGTTCTTGACATAAACCCCACACAAACTAACCAAGACTTGGATTATAGCTTGTAATAATGCAATGAACATGTTCCTACTGAATTCTAGTTTGTTTTAAGGTCAAAGTTTCAGCCATTACACTCAAGAATGAGTTGTAAACACATGATGAACACCTCATGGCCAAGGTGTGTGTTCTTGGCACTTAGTTGCAACTCTTGGGCTATATAAGCAAGCATTTGATGATCATTCTATCATCCATCTCTGCTCTTTTCTCTCTCTTTCACATTCATAACACAAAACAATCAAGTTCATAAAGTCTTGGGTTCATCACTTGAAGTTTCAAGATGAATTTAAAGACTCTATAGGACTGAAATTTTCAGTCATCTTGCAAACATCATAGAAGATTCATCTGGACGAATTAGGAGACGTATCTTATATTTTTGGAAAGGTACAAGTGTCAGTAAAATTTGATAAGAACGGAATTCTTCTGGTTTTGCTCAGAAGAGTGCCAAAAACGACGATTTTCAGAACTGGTCTGATTTCTGACGAGGCTACAGGTTTGTTTTTGTAAAAATCATAACTCTTTCATTAAAACTCTTCAAGAACCAAACCTTACATTTTTGAAAAGGCCATTGAGTGCCCAACAAATGTCTAGAACTAAGTTTTATTGTATCTAGTCTTCTTGACTTCCCAAAGTCGTTGTCTAGTAGATGGCGCAAAGCTGGGAACATGCTGAAATTTACCTATTTTGCACTTAGGCTTTGTGGTAGCTTATAAGTTGATCTTATACTTGTTCTAGGTAACCGGGAGTACATTTTGAGCATAGTAAAGTACTTGTACTAGTACTTGGAATTGTTTACGATGTAAGTCGCACCGTTAGCTCATTATTCATTATATAAGTCGCACTGTTAGCGCATTGTTTACGATGTAAGTCGCACCGTTAGCGCATTATTCATTATATAAGTCGCACTGTTAGCGCATTGTTAATTATTAACTATGTAAGCCGCATCGTTGTTGATCGTTATTGATTGTTATGGAACGTTGTTGAACGTTATATGGAATCGTTATTATTGAACGTTGACTTGTATTGAATTGTGATAATGTGAAACCTTATAGGTTTTCCTTGGATGTGATTAGTTCTCCTAATCCTCACTTATTGTTAACGGTTGTATCCGATACGGTTATTCCTTGTTACTTGTCCCTACGAACTCACCAACTTTATGTTGACGTATTTTAGTACACTTTTCAGATAATCAGGTTAATCAGAGACAAAATGGATAATTATGTGCTTGCATTGCTAAGATTGGACTTGCTTTGGACTTTCTGGATCCGTGATCCTTATTTCCCTTTAACGGGTTACGCTTAGGATCAACTACTATCATTTAAACATTTCCATTTAATATTGATTGAGTGTGTATCTTTGATAGATGTTGATTATTGTATACATTTGAGTGAGTTTAAGGATTGTTTCAATCCTATGTTTTCATATAGTTTGACTCTACATAATTTCCATGTCGTGTTGTGCTTTTCTAAGTGATATCCCATGATTCCGCCATGTTGGGGTGATACAGAATGGTATCAGAGCCGTGGTTGTAGAGAATTAGGTGGATTGACCTAGTCTATAGCCATTGCACCGACATTTCATATTAGCATGCATGATAGGAAATTTTGTGTGCAACGTGAACTGTATGATGCATAAAATTGGTTTAAACGGAGTTCGTAGGTTACTTATGATTTGATGACTTGATTGTTATATGACAACTTGATGGACGTATATGATAGTGTCGGGATACACCATGAATTGTGGAATTATTGTGAAAAACGTTGATGTGTGTGGAATCTTGGATGCATTTATTATTTGTCCCCCAGCAAAATGAAATGATGGCATTAATGGAGTATAACATTCGATAACCCTAGAGGCGCCTGATCAACAAATTTATGTTGACGTATTTTAGTACACTTTTCAGATAATCAGGTTAATCAGAGACAAAATGGATAATTATGTGCTTGCATTGCTAAGATTGGACTTGCTTTGGACTTTCTGGATCCGTGATCCTTATTTCCCTTTAACGGGTTACGCTTAGGATCAACTACTATCATTTAAACATTTCCATTTAATATTGATTGAGTGTGTATCTTTGATAGATGTTGATTATTGTATACATTTGAGTGAGTTTAAGGATTGTTTCAATCCTATGTTTTCATATAGTTTGACTCTACATAATTTCCATGTCGTGTTGTGCTTTTCTAAGTGATATCCCATGATTCCGCCATGTTGGGGTGATACAGAATGGTATCAGAGCCGTGGTTGTAGAGAATTAGGTGGATTGACCTAGTCTATAGCCATTGCACCGACATTTCATATTAGCATGCATGATAGGAAATTTTGTGTGCAACGTGAACTGTATGATGCATAAAATTGGTTTAAACGGAGTTCGTAGGTTACTTATGATTTGATGACTTGATTGTTATATGACAACTTGATGGACGTATATGATAGTGTCGGGATACACCATGAATTGTGAAATTATTGTGAAAAACGTTGATGTGTGTGGAATCTTGGATGCATTTATTATTTGTCCCCCAGCAAAATGAAATGATGGCATTAATGGAGTATAACATTCGATAACCCTAGAGGCGCCTGATCAACAAATCTATGATTATCCTATGTCATATAAAGTTAATAATCTCATGGATTGCGCCTCGTAGATAAAGTATAGTAGCTAACCCGGTATGTTTAATGAGTGTTGGTTAGGTGGAGGGTTAGCCGCTGGTACACCCTGTATACATACCCAACCAATACTTAGAGAACATATCGATACCGAGTTTTGACATCCATTCAATATATTAACGGTGTGGAGGGTTAGCCGATGGTACACCCTGTAAACAAACACTTTTAATGTGTCGAATGTTGAAGTTAAAATTCGGACTATGCTTTACCCACCTTGTTATGACTTGACCCTTTTATTTATATAGTGTTGAATATTTTCGTGATTGTATTGTTAATTGTAAATTGTACGATTGCTGAAACCTTAGATTATTGCCATGGTAATATCCCTGTAGAGATAATTATATTCATGCAATGATTTATAAGGACTTGATGTGGAAATTGTGTATTACTTGAAGGTCAATTTTGATATTCAAGTGTGGATTGTGTGGACTTGAATTTTATGTTAATAGAAATGGTAGTACA
>CM067170.1:16126691-16136691 GCA_034093135.1 Erigeron breviscapus
ACGAGTTATTAAATCATCTAAACTTTCAGATTTCAAACCATTAAAGACTTCATATTGTCTGTTCAGCAGTTTAATTCTTCCCTTTTTCATCAACTCATCACCTTCACAGTATGCGTTTAAAGCATCCCACAAACTTTTAGAGGTCTTATGTTCTCCGAGAAGATGAATTGCATCCCGAGGTAAGCACATTTCTAAGTTAGACAAGGCCTTCCCTTCAATGGCATATTCTTTCTTCAATACTTCAGACATATCCCCAATCTTGTATTTGACCTCATTTCCAAGAGCATCTTCATGAGTTGGCCACTCATATCTTCAGTAATCATCACCCATTGATTGAAATCAGTAAGGCGAATATAGGATTCAAAACGTTTTTTCCAACTCCAGAAATTTTCAAGTCTAATCAATTTTGGGGGTGAATTGGTACGACCGACTTCATGATCGTGAAGAATTAAAGCATTTATGTATTGGGCCTCTTTTGATGAAACGGTAGGAATTCCAGACATCATCGAAATACGACAAACGAAGAAATTAAAAGAAATGAACAGTACCACGTGTTTGAGATAAACACGTGATTAGAACAGAGAGTGAACAGGTACACGTGTTTAAGATAAACACGTGTTTGAGCACGAGCACGAGCTTAAAAGACAAAAACGTGTTGAAATAGCAAACACGTGTTAAGGACGGGCTAACACTAGTTTAAAAGACAAACACGTGTTAAAGAGCAAAACACGTGTTAAGATAAGGCCAACACGAGTTTACAATACAAACGCGTGTTATAAAGCAAACACGTGTTACTAAGACAAACACGTGTTTTTCCGATCAAAATCTTGCACGATTTTAGGCAAAATTAAGCCAAACAAAGCGATCTCGAACCTTCAGATTGAAAAATCTATTGGCTCTGATACCACTTGTAGGTCCTTGTGGACTGATCGTACACGAGAACGCTTATAGTTATGACGAGAGTGCGGAATCCTCTCGTGATAACCTGTTTGGTTAATAGAAATTATCGTCTTTCGTTGTAATACAACCTAAGACCTTAAACGCGCGCGGGTTTGCTTAATTGACAGAGTTTAGTCGTAATCTCTTAATTAATTGTTTCTAATTACGTGTTAAGTGTGAGTATTTATACTTAATGTTCATAAACGCGTGCTAATTATGGACCGTATACCTTAAAGCCCAAAGCCCATTAGCAAACGCGTGTTTTTATACGTAAACACGTGATGACCACGTATTTAGACAAACTCGTGTTACTGTTGCACGAGTTTAGTCAAACTCGTGTTACTGTAGCACGAGTTTAGTCAAACTCGTGTTACTGTAGCACGAGTTTGTACACACTTCCTTTTGTCATCTTTTAAGTATACTTTAATTACTTAAAACGTGACTAGTTTATCACTTGTATCTGTATGTTACTTATAATCATATCCATACAAGTCGTAAACATTAAACATACAAACCTCTGATCAATATGTAATCATTCACATTATCTAAGTCCAAATAACAAGTTTAAACATAACATAAGTCTATGATTACATATTACAAAACATAAATATACTGATCAAATCGCTGTTGCTGTTGTCAACAGAATCATGCACTTACAATGGTAACCGTGCCAACTTTCAAACCTTTCCAAGTGTTGGTATGGATCCCATTTCCTTTTGCCATCAAATTGTTGCTCCTCAATACTTTTAAGATGATTACCTTTCAGATTGAAATCATGAGCAATGGCCGGAGGTCTTATAGGACTACCACGGTTGGCAGGAATAGTACGGACCTCTCACCATAACGTATATCATTCGGATCCCTTTCTTCGTCTCCCATTTCCTCTTCTAACTTAACTTCTAAATTGAAAAACTCGTCCAAATAGAACCCTTCTTCGTCCGAATCAGGAGTGGGTCTAGCAATAGGTGAGAATGGTGTAGGTGTTGTGAAGTTAAACCTACGTCTTGTTGGTGTTCTCAAAGGACTATTTAGAGGTAAACCCGAAGACCGCAAGTTCATCAACTAAGAAGTAGACCTGTAAAAACACAACTAACCAAACACGTCAACTGCACCTGTGATAAGAAAAGAAAAGAAAAACTAAACTATTAAAGCAAATAACTTCCTCACGCGTGAGGAAGGATCAAACCACTAAATTAACAACTAAAACGGCACACAATCCCCGGCAGCGGCGCCAAAAACTTGATGTGCTAAATCGAGTTTAAAATTTAAAACTAGAAGTACCTCAAAACTCACTACTACACACTATCGGGCAGTGGACCCGATCGTATGCAATATAGTTACAAAGTAAGTCAGGTTCGTTCACGGGGATTGGTTTGAATCAATTGTCTAATAAAGTAGTTTGTAAAACAGGGTGGAACACTTTGAATCTCACTTTGACAATTAAATTAAAGTAAATTTAAAAGACAAAACACTTAAAAGTAAAGAAAAGCTTCAAACAATAATAGTAAGATCATCCACCTTGAATTCGCTAGACTTCAAACATGATTGCATTCAATTAAGACCAAATTCATTTAGAGTTGACAAGATAATCGTGAAAGGATAAAATGCTCGCGTGGTACCACCAACCGCTCACAAATCACCCAAACACCTAAGTTGCTAGTTTAATTACCCAAGCCGGTACCACCAATGCCTAGACAACCTTACCAACAATTAGTTTACTTGATTATCCAATTAACAATTGTGCCTATGTAAATTAAAACGTGGTACCACCAACCGTTTCTAAACACGTTGACAAAATGATTCCTATTATTAAAATGACATTCACTATCATACCATGAACTAGTGATAATTGCTCATAGACAAGCAACCGTTTGAAAATCACATATGTATCCAACTAGTACCACTAACGAAGAACACACATGCCACCAATATCATAATAATATATATAAAGGAATTAAATCATCAAGATCTCGACACAACGATAATTGAAATCAACTCTATGAATTAAAACATATAGCAATCACATCATTCGTCTAGTTTCATCAAGGTGGATGATTAAAGATTAGCCACTCATGATTAAATTGAAATAACAATCAAAATAAAGGAAGAACATGATGTACCAATCATTTGAGAAATAAAAATTGCAAGACAATAAAATAGATACGATCTAAGTGGGTGCACGTGAATCTTCAATGAATCGGAGATGATGAAATCTTGATTCGATCCTTGAAGGTGTTCCCTGAAGTGCAGCTCTTAGAAAGAAAACTTGATACCTTGGGAATTAGGTTTTGTTTTCTATTTATACCCCCCCAAATCTGATGCAAAAGCTGCCCAAAACCTATCAGCCCGTCACCCCACTGCGGCGCAGTGGGCGAGTCATGCCCCCGCTGCGGCGCAGTGGTATTCCACTGGACAGGTCGTTCACTTTCAACATAACTGACTGCGGCGCAGTGGGCCTTGGTCACCCCCACTGCGGCGCAGTCCAAAAGCTCTGGTCCGGCCAACACTTCTTCAACTTGAAAACTTGCCAAAATATTCTATCTCCTCCAATTAAACAACTCTCAATCTCACGAATCAACTTCTTGGCCAAAAATCAACCGAAAATTCAACAAATGAGCGCGTAACCGGCTAAGAGCCTGAAAACACTAACAAACACCATAAACGTGCCAAATGCATACAAAATCAACATAAAACACTTAATAAAAAGGCCAATAATGATGTGGGCGATAGGTCTAAATTGGTCACATCAAGGAGTATGGTACTTTTAGTTTTCTTAGGGAGTGGGAGTTGATCAGGCATAGCTCGAAGTTTCAAGTGATCCTTGATTGGGATCCTAAGTCTAGCCGTGGTGAGCCGACCTCAAAAAGGTCGAAGACGACATCGGGTTCAGGGGGTGCACAGAGTGTGGGGTCGGAGGCGAGGGTTCACATTGACCTCAATGATACGGAGGGAGAGGGTGACACTAGGGAGACTCGTTATATACGCCCGATTGGTAGAGATGCGGCCAAAAGGGCCGCCTGGGCGGGTTCATCGAGTTCATCGGGTATGGCTGCGACTTCGGATGACTTTGAGAGGTTGGGGGACAGGTTGGAGGGGTTAATGGACATTGGCACGCAAAGGTTGGATATGAACAAGCAACGGATGGAGATGGAGCAGAAGAAGTATGAGATGAAGCAGGAGAAGGCATATCTTAAAGATATGCAAATGTTGGCACTTGACACATCCCGGCTCGCAGAAGCCGATAGAGCAGCTATCGAGGCAATGAAAGCAAAAATCCGCGCAAAACATCATTTTTAGATTTCGTAGTAGTTTTAATATTAATAAGTGTTTGTTTTAAGTAATTTTAGTATTTTTATGTGTTAAGTAGTTTTAAGTAATTTTAGTAGTTTAAGTACTTTTTATGTAATTTACGAACTATTTTTATGTTTTAATGTAATGGAACTATGTAGTAAAATTTTATTAAGTTTGTATGTGTTAGTTTTATAAATGTTAAAGGTATAAATAAAAAAGTAAGAAACTAGGAGGGGGTTAAGTGAAAATAAAAATAATTAAACAAAAAAAAATAATAAGAATAAGAAAAATGGGGGGTTATGGAAACCCTTACTACAAGATGAACCCCCTCTTAAACAAGGAACTCCACATGTCATGATTTAAGGAAAAAGGGGGTTCTAAGAACCCCTCACTCCACAAAGCCTTATCTCTCTCATTACGCTTTCGGATGATGTCACCTTTTTGTGTCATGTTGGAGCCAACAAATAAATTAAATTCTTTTTACTATTTCTCGTTCAATTCACAGTGTAACATATGAGTTGCGGTGGTCTTGATTTATTTGTTGAAAGAAATTAAAATCATGAAATGGTTTATTTTAATCAAGGCTGTAACAAAGTTAATAACATGTATTCTTTCATGTTAATGCAATATTGTTTACTAGGTTAGTCTCGTGCGTTGCACGTTTATATCTTATTCTTTATTAATTTATGGTAAAATTATATATAGTATAAACAACCATAAAAGATGAAGGGAATGATAATATATCATAAAATAGATTATCATAGAGATTCCAATAAAAAATGTCTAACAAATCGGGAGGTATTAAACATCCTTACATAGAAAAGTTGTAAAGATCAAAAGAATTAAACATATGGTATATATAGAAATATAAATTCAATTTAAATTGGTCAAAACCTTCAATGAAGATAACATTTTTTCGTGATCACTCGTTGTGTAACAAAAACAGCTAAAAGTCAGAGTGCTTAACAATTTACAGACCAAAACGGATACATTATAAACTACATGTTTTGTCCATATCTATAAACGGTTTTAGAAACTGTTATATTCTTTAAAAGTAAGTTATTTATGAAGTTACATACTTATATGCATTTACATATACTATAATGACTTTTATTCCTAGATAATCAATCTTTTTCATATAACATATAACTTGAATTAGATGGTAAGAAATACGACAACAACGGAAAGAACAGTAAATGAGCACCAACAACTATTACCTTGATTATCTACGTACACACAATAACATATTTTGCTAAATACCGTTGGAATGAGATAAAATAAATATAATCGATAATATGTCACACTTGTTAATTTTCTAAGATAAGTTCTAACATAAGATCTTTAAATTAAGGGAAGGTGAGTTGTAAGGTAATTACGGTAGGAAGGATATTAAATTTGGTATAAATATATTTACTCCCTCCGTCCCATTTTAGTTGTCATGTTGACTAACTTTGACCGTAAATAACTTTGTTTGTACTATATAGTAGTTGATGAAACTTATATGAACGAAAAGTACATTAAAAATCCAATCCATTCATATATTTTATATCAAGTGTTACATGACACAAACAAAGTTATTTACGGTCAAAGTTAGTCAACATGACAACTAAAATGGGACAGAGGGAGTAATTAGTTAGAAGGTGAGTTAGAAAGTAACTATAAAAAGATTTTATTTTCAAGAATATATTTTGTTTAGATGGATAAAAAAGAATTGGGTGTATAAGACATTTTCAATGTATATACCAAAACCAAAATTTGATAATGTGTAAATTAACATTTTGAATTGAGACACTATATTTCGTAAAACATCTATTTTCATTTTTATTTTGTCGGCATGCACTAAATTTAATGCAACATGAACCAAGTTTTGTAAGTTATTTATTTTTAATACAAAATTTTTATGATTAATTATTTGCCGTGAATCATATAGTGATGAATTTTTAAAAGTTGTGATGTCAAAAAAAGATTTATTTGGTATGGAGTTTTTTAAAATTATCTACTGAATTAAATTGATTCGTTAATTATGAAAAAAAATAATAAATATTAGATTATTAAGTTTTAAGATTAAATAATAATAAACTTGTGTAGTTGACAAAGATAAAAAAAAATTTGATATTTATTTAGAAACAAATTAAAAGTTGCTTATTTTATCATAACATATTGATATTTAATTAAATTAATATTTTAGTGAAAAAGGAATTTTGCATATATCAAATGAAAAAATCATGGTGATGACACATAGGATTTTATTAATGTATCTATGAATTTTTAATAAAGTGATCCTTATAATTAAAAATAAATACATAATAATGTGTATAAGACTAAGTGTGTAGGTATTGTGTAACACCCGTCGTTTAAAAATATGGATTTCCAAAAGTTTTCGCCAAACGGCGTCAAAAGATAGCGGAAGTAAACTTTAAAAGAACAAACCAAAAGGAAACGTTTGGTTCATTTATTAATTGGTGTTACCAGCAATGTCATCGAAATAAGCTCAAATGGAAATCCATCGGTTGCCCAACATTAAACAACCGACATTATAGTAAATACAAATCATAAATATCTAAACATAAATCAATGTCTAATGCGAGCAGCCACTATGGGTAAACTACAGCCAGCTTCAAGATCATCTACCCATGCCTTCTCACATCTTCTCACATCTATCTGCTCACTAATGTTGGACCTGAGGGCACAACACATTTTAAAAGAGCAAGTGTTAGCTAACGAATTAGCTAAGTAAGATAACACATCATTAATAAAACATTTGTCCATTTAAACATTATATAAAAGTCATATTAAATCGTTAAGGCACATATCACATCAATGCATCACATCATCCATAACATATCATCGCATCAAACATCATCATAATAGGTTGAATCACCCTAGATGTGCCTAGTCATCTTTTACTTCACATATAACATATAAGCATCATCGTATAGAGTGACATAAGTCACTTACATTAGGCGTGACATAAGTCACTCATCACATATAAGGTGTAAGTTTGTGTGTAGGCGGTCATAAGACCTAACAGGGAACCTCACACCCGACTGGATGGATAAGCCTTACGGCGGTCCATCAATGTCGTTAAGGAATGGCAAGCCAATCCAGGAGTAGTCCGTATGTTCAAAGACATTGGTGGGTAATCACGCCACCCGGAGATACTCATACCACGTAATTATGTTGCAAGGAGCCACCCAAGCAACCACATCAACGTACTACCCTGGCAAAGGCACGTACGGGTTAAGCTTAACACTTCTCACATCATTTACGAGCTCGATTTGCATCACATATAGTTTAGGTGTCCACATTACCTAAACAATCATCACATCACATCAAATCACTTTAACGTTTGGGCCCTTAAACGTGCACGTGTCATGGCAACTTACAAAGTCTAGTGAACTAGATGTACAAGCCATGTAATCATCACATTTCACATCTACACATGCACATATAGTTCATCACATATCAAAAGCCATTTCATATCATCTTTCATCTCATATCGTATATCCTTGCATATCATCTATCATCTCATAACAATAAATCTCATATCATGGCATCTTATAACAATACATATCATATCATATCATATATACAATCAATCATATCATATCATATCATATCATATCATATCATATCATATCATATCATATCATATCATCTATCATCTCATAATACAATACATATCATATCATGGCATCTTATAACAATACATATCATATCATGGCATCTGATAACAATACATATCATATTATATCATATTTCATAACATCTTAAAGCATTTCATAGCATTTCACATCATATCATATCATATCATAACATCACATATCTTTGGGGTAGCATTTTAGGCATCGATATACATCTACATAGCCCATATCACCTCCCGTATAATCCCGAATACCCATAAGCAAACAAGATATCATTAGGGGAAGTTATTATATGAAAACTATGTTTTTGTTGAACCCTCAGCGTGTCAAAGTTGTGTATCTTACCTCGTAGACGCGCACACAAATGATAATTAAGGTTACCGTGAAAAGCAAGTATTCCCGACTACCTATAATCGTAAAACAACCATTAACGAGCTAAAAAACACCCAAACATTGCTGGTCACGAGTTGTGACATGACCATTATGGTCCCATCATGACCAAGCTAAACTAAACTCCAACTTCCCCTTTCTGTCACTCAATCCCATCGGGACCAAATATGGCCCCGTCAGGACCACATGACCAAAACACCTCCTTTGTCTTTCCTGAACTCCCATTGCGACACGACCAGTATGGTCCCGTTGGGACCACCTGCGGGAATTCACTATTTTGCATGTTTTTCACTCCAAAACGAATCCAAACGAATTGCAAACCATCCCAAACCCCATGAACGACCAATACTACTGGAAATACATCAATTTAAGGCTCTAATGATACCATCAAATCATACTTAACAATCAATTGATTTGCAAACCAATAACAATCGTTTCGGGTCGCCGAATCGACCAAAACATACGATTTCGATCAATTAACACACCCTTAAGGTACAGATCTGATATGACACCCAAAATGACTCTATTGTATCATAACAATGTCTGCAATAACATATTCATACCTGTAGGAATCCCCAAAACACCACATGATTGCAATAACGATTACCGGGTAACCCGAAATCAAGGATTCTAGCAAAGAAATACATGTAATCAATCAAGACCAGGTATGAATGAATTGAATAGATGTAAATGACCAAAAATCAGTAGGTATTACGATCCATACCTTGAAGATGATTAGTAGTGTAACACCCCAACATGGCGGAATCATGGGGTATCACTTAGAAAAGCACAACACGACATGGAAATTATGTAGAGTCAAACTATATGAAAACATAGGATTGAAACAATCCTTAAACTTGTACAAACGTATACAATCATCAACATTCATCGAAATACATGTTCAATCAATAATAAAAGACAATTCAATCGATAGTAGTTGATCCTAAAAGTAACCCATAAAAGGGAAGTAAGGATCATGGATCCAGAAAGTCCAAAGCTAGTCTAATCCTAGCAAGTAAGCATGCAATCATCCATTTTGTCTCTGATTAACTTGATTACCTGAAAAGTGTACTAAAGAGCGTCAACATAAAGTTGGTGAGTTCGTAGGGACAAGTAACAAGGAATAACCGTGTCGGATAACAACCGTTAACAATAAGTGAGGATTAGGAGAACTAATCACATCCAAGGATAACCTATAAGGTTTTACATTATCACAATTCAATATAAGTCAACATTCAATAATAACGATTCCATATAACGTTCAATAACGTTCCATAACAATCAATAACGATCAACAACGATGCGGCTTACATAGTTAATAATTAACAATGCGCTAACGGTGCGACTTATATAATGAATAATGCGCTAACGGTGCGACTTATATAATGAATAATGCGCTAACGGTGCGACTTATATAATGAATAATGCGCTAACATGTCCATATCAACAATTCAATCATACAATCAATCAAATCAACAATAAACAGTTAAACAAACATGTACACTTTTCAGCCCGAATCTCAATTGAGTAGGGAGGGTTTACGAAACTCACCTGAAACGCTTGTCAACAGTATGAGGTATGTAACGGTCTGAAATGTACCCGAATAGTCCAAATGTATTAGTCTCCGATAAGCACTGTATAGAATAACCCATTTTTTATAGAGTTATCAGTTTAGTTAGAAAAGGACTAAAACTGTCAATAGTTTAACGGTTAGGACCAAAACTGTCAGAAAATCT
>CM067170.1:16142549-16160980 GCA_034093135.1 Erigeron breviscapus
TCGTTTCATTTTCTTACCAAGATCGTTTCATTTGCTCTTTAAATTCAAATCAATCTCAAATGGCTTCTCGTGAAGCATTGGCATTAGGTTCTGATACAAGACCTCCAGTTCTCTACCGTGGTTCTTACGGACTATGGAAGAAACGATTCATGGACTATGTGGAAAGTCAAACAAATGGCCATATGATGAAAGATTCCATTCTGAATGGACTTGCTGTTCATCTCCATCCCACTACTGGTACAGTTATTCTAACTCATGAACTTTTGAATGCTGAGCAAAAGGATCGAACAGCTGCAGATAACAGAGCAAGGTCATGTTTGTACAGAGCTCTACCGGATGAAATCTATGGGTCTGTTGATTCTTATGATATAGCAAAAGAGATATGGGATGAGGTTGCTAGACAGATGGAAGGAGCTGATGTGACTTCAACAATCAGATTGACCAACATTTTGACTGAGTTTGACAACTTCTCCAAAATGCCAAATGAATCTCTTGAGGCAGTTTATTACAGATTCTGCAATGTCATTAATAAACTGAGAAAGAACAATGTCAAGAAAACTGAGATTGAGTTAAACATCAAGTTCATCAAAGCACTTGGTCAAGAATGGGAAGAGTTTGGAACCCAAATCAAGCAACATCAAAACCTAACCAAGTTCACCATTCATACTCTATATGAATCCTTCAAGCTCAATGAAAACCAAGTCCTAAGCAAAGCTTCATCGAACAAAATGCCAGAAGTTGTATCTTCTGATCCTTTGGCATTGATCGTTGAGAAAGAAGATTTCTGAAGCTCTTAAACGGCAAATGGTGGTTGTTTCTTCGTCTGATGAGGAGGGAGATGATGTAAATGGGAGATAGAAGGAATGATCGGTGATATGGTTGACCTATGGTACGGGCTCCACCTTCGGAGATATTGGTGATCAGAAATGAAGGTGGTGATGGTGACGACGACGGATGATGTGGTGGTGGTGGCACGAACGGATGGTGGTAGTGGAGATGGTGGTTACTTACGCCGGAGAGCGAGACGTGTTTCACCGAAAGAGGGATAAATCACATCAATTTTAGCCATTGATTGAAATGATTTAATGGTTAAAATGTATGGTTAAAATGTATCTCTTGATTTCAATCCAAAAATGACTTTTCAAATGAACATTACTTAAAATCGTTAAATAAAATATATTTTAATTAAATTAAAAATCATGAAGCCTTATTAGAGAAAAATTCGATTTAAGCCTCTCAATATGTTGACACGGTCCTGTTTCAGTAGATACGTATATATGATTATTAAGTGTTCATCTTTTTATAGATGGTGATTAAAACTGGATAAGGTACACAGAAGGACAAGTCAATGATTTCTTCTGTCACGGACAGAGACACTTCATACGAGTCGACTTTTACTTCTAGCTTCCCTAATTAATACGCACTAGACTAGCAACTAAAGATATATATTGGGCATTTTCATACTAATTAACAAAAAATGGATTAGTACTGCCGTATTTTTTTAGATCAAAAGAAATGAATCAAATTACGGGAACCATGAATTTGGAAAAATCTTACGTGCTTCCAAAACAAAATTGTAAAAGGTAAAATAAATTTATATTTTCGGTCTTTCAGTTTTTATGGAAACACATATATAACCCTGATTTACCTTTAGAAGTAAGTTAGGTATTTTTGGAAACATATTGGTTATTCAGTAATTTAAAAGTCTGAGTTTATAATTTATTATATTAATCATTTACCCAAATAATCAAGAAGGAAAAAGGAAAAATTGATTAATAGGTCGTCGTCTAATTTGTGTGCCTACAAAATTATCTAAATGTGAATATATGACATAATAATGAATGATGCATGCCAAAAGTGAGAACTGAAAAAATCGACAATATATATTAAAATTTTATAGTAATACGTTAAACTAATTTCTTTAAGCCTATCTTTAAACATATTTATTTAATCATTTATAATCGTGTAAGGCCATCTATCTATGACACAAGGGAACATTCATACGTTGCCCCAATATTTACCACAATTTTTTCCTAACTGCCTTTTTGGTTTGTCATCATCCAAATTTCAAAGATTCCATGCTGAGCACCTCTATAGTAGATAGATGTCCTTTCCATAATGACATGAAGCTGAAGCTTAATTACATGGAGTTTATAAAGTTCATGATATCAGAGAGCAAATTTCATACACTGGTATACGTATATATGAACCATGAAGAAAGAATAAGATCAGGTCCATCAACCTTATTATACCTATATAAGGGTCCGTTTCTTATTTTAGTCATTAAGTGCTGAATGTATTAAGTGGCTGACTGTATAAGTAATATCTGTATGTATTAAGTGAAAAATAGATAATTGACGGTTTTTTGTTTAGTAAGTCAAAAAGAAACAACAAATTTGACTGAATGTATTAAGTTATTAATTATAAAGTCTATTAAGTAAAAAAATGGAACCTAAATGACACAGAAAGGAAAAAAAGAAAGATAGAGGGGAAAAAAAAAGACTTGGATCTCTGGAAATTAATAGTATAAATTTTGTCATAGACTGTTTGAACCTAACAAGCATTTCTACCCGGGCGTTGCCCCGGGAGAAAAACAAAACTCTCGTGATAAAAGTTAAAAAACATTAAGTTGAAAACCAATTTTCGAGTCAAAAGTTATGAAACTTTAATGGATAAAGTTAAAAAACTCAAAGTTATGCATAAAAAAGTAGCTAAGTGAAACTCTAGCGGCAAAAGTTTAAAAACCAAAAGTTATGTGGTAAAAAAAAAAAAAACTTTCGTGGCAAAAGTTAAATGAGTGAAAACTTTAAAAAGAAGCTTCCGTGACGAAAGTAAAAATAAAAGTTATGTGGTAAAAAAAAAAAAACTTTTGTGGCAAAAGTTAAATGAGCGAAAACTTTAAAAAGAAGCTTCTGTGACAAAAGTTTAAAAAGTAAAAGTTATGTGGTAAAAAAAAAAAAAAAACTTTCGTGGCAAAAGTTAAATGAGCGAAAACTTTAAAAAGAAGCTTCTGTGACAAAAGTTTAAAAATAAAAGTTATGTGGTAAAAAAAAAAAACTTTCGTGGCAAAAGTTAAATGAGCGAAAACTTTAAAAAGAAGCTTCTGTGACAAAAGTTTAAAAAGTAAAAGTTATGTGGGAAAAAAAAAAAAGACTTGGATCTCTGGAAATTAATAGTATAAATTTTGTCATAGACTGTTTGAACCTAACAAGCATTTCTACCCGGGCGTTGCCCCGGGAGAAAAACAAAACTCTCGTGATAAAAGTTAAAAAACATTAAGTTGAAAACCAATTTTCGAGTCAAAAGTTATGAAACTTTAATGGATAAAGTTAAAAAACTCAAAGTTATGCATAAAAAAGTAGCTAAGTGAAACTCTAGCGGCAAAAGTTTAAAAACCAAAAGTTATGTGGTAAAAAAAAAAAAAACTTTCGTGGCAAAAGTTAAATGAGTGAAAACTTTAAAAAGAAGCTTCCGTGACGAAAGTAAAAATATCAAAAGTTGTATGGCAAAAAGTAAAACGGGGAAAAGTAAAAAACAACGTTTCCGTGACGAAAGTTTAAAAAGTAAAAGTTATGTGGTAAAAATAAAAAAGAAAAAAACTTTGTGACAAAAAGTAAATTTAAAAAACCAAAAGTTATGTGGTAAAAATTAAATAAGACGAAACTTTCGTGCCAAAAGTGAAAAAACTTATACTTGAAAACAGACTCCGTTAAATACCCGTTTGTAACTACCATTAGTTACCCAAGTTATAACTAACAACCGTTAAGTCCGTTAGTTGTTTTTGGTTGTACAATACAAACTTGTACTTTTTGCTTAAAGGGTGGTACTATTAGCTACAGTACCACCCTCTCACAACCAAAAGTTCCTTTTTAATATATATATATAATGTCTCTAGACGTGTGATGGTATATTAGAAAGTTTGTGCAATGAAGGTGAAGATGCTTTATTTCATTGTTTCTTTCCAGTTTAAGTTTTGCATATAGATTCTTTCATTGTTGAGAAAATTACATTTTTGGTCCCTCAACTTGGCAAGATTCACAGTTATTGCCCTTAAGTGAATTAATTACAAAAAAAAACTTTCGTGGCAAAAGTTAAATGAGCGAAAACTTTAAAAAGAAGCTTCTGTGACAAAAGTTTAAAAACCAAAAGTTATGTGGTAAAAAAAAAAAAACTTTTGTGGCAAAAGTTAAATGAGCGAAAACTTTAAAAAGAAGCTTCTGTGACAAAAGTTTAAAAAGTAAAAGTTATGTGGTAAAAAAAAAAAAACTTTTGTGGCAAAAGTTAAATGAGCGAAAACTTTAAAAAACGTTTCCGTGACGAAAGTTTAAAAAGTAAAAGTTATGTGGTAAAAATAAAAAAGAAAAAAACTTTGTGACAAAAAGTAAATTTAAAAAACCAAAAGTTATGTGGTAAAAATAAAAAAGAAAAAAACTTTGTGACAAAAAGTAAATTTAAAAAACCAAAAGTTATGTGGTAAAAAAAAAAAAAACTTTCGTGGCAAAAGTTAAATGAGTGAAAACTTTAAAAAGAAGCTTCCGTGACGAAAGTAAAAATATCAAAAGTTGTATGGCAAAAATAAAAAGATATATCAGCATCACCACCCAACAACCATATATATCCACCACCACCTGAAATCTCGGCTACCACCACAACCATGGCCTCTCTTCTTGTTTGTACTTTGATCTATCATCCATTCACCATCACTGACGTACCACTAGTCACAGTCACAACGAGGATACACTATCGTCCAAAAGTGAAAAAACTTATACTTGAAAACAGACTCCGTTAAATACCCGTTTGTAACTACCATTAGTTACCCAAGTTATAACTAACAACCGTTAAGTCCGTTAGTTGTTTTTGGTTGTACAATACAAACTTGTACTTTTTGCTTAAAGGGTGGTACTATTAGCTACAGTACCACCCTCTCACAACCAAAAGTTCCTTTTTAATATATATATATAATGTCTTAGACTTATTATATTAGAAAGTTTGTGCAATGAAGGTGAAGATGCTTTATTTCATTGTTTCTTTCCAGTTTAAGTTTTGCGATGATAGAATTCTTTCATTGTTGAGAAAATTACATTTTTGATTTTTCTTTTCTAGTTAGTTGTTTTTCCATATTTCAATTCATTTGGATTTGTTCCATATTTCAATTCATTTAGGTTTGTTCCATATTTCAATTCATTTGGATTTGTTCCATATTTCAATTCATTTAGGTTTGTTCCATATTTCAATTCATTTAGGATTTGTTCCATATTTCAATTCATTTAGGTTTGTTCCATATTTCAATTCATTTGGATTTGTTCCATATTTCAATTCATTTAGGTTTGTTCCATATTTCAATTCATTTGGATTTGTTCCATATTTCAATTCATTAGGTTTGTTCATATTTCAATTCATTTGGATTTGTTCCATATTTCAATTCATTTAGGTTTGTTCCATATTTCAATTCATTTGGTTTGTTCCATATTTCAATTCATTTGGATTTGTTCATATTTCAATTCATTTGGTTTGTTCCATATTTCAATTCATTTAGGTTTGTTCATATTTCAATTCATTTGGATTTGTTCCATATTTCAATTCATTTAGGTTTGTTCCATATTTCAATTCATTTAGGTTTGTTCATATTTCAATTCATTTGGATTTGTTCCATATTTCAATTCATTTAGGTTTGTTCCATATTTCAATTCATTTAGGATTTGTTCATATTTCAATTCATTTGGTTTGTTCCATATTTCAATTCATTTAGGTTTGTTCCATATTTCAATTCATTTAGGATTTGTTCCATATTTCAATTCATTTGGTTTGTTCCATATTTCAATTCATTTAGGATTTGTTCCATATTTCAATTCATTTAGGATTTGTTCCATATTTCAATTCATTTGGATTTGTTCCATATTTCAATTCATTTAGGTTTGTTCCATATTTCAATTCATTTAGGTTTGTTCCATATTTCAATTCATTTGGATTTGTTCCATATTTCAATTCATTGCGGTGGTTAGCCTCTGTTTTTCTTTTCTAGTTAGTTGTTTTCATATTTCAATTCATTTGGATTTGTTCCATATTTCAATTCATCTAGGTTGGTAGGTATATATATACATACAAATATACATAAAAGAATGAGAAGAAGAAGGAGAAGATGAAGAATAAGAAAAAGATGGTGAAATGACGAGTTTGCCCCTAATTTAACGGACAAAATAGACGGCGTCCGTTAGCGGAGTGTAAATTGAAAAAAATGACCAACTTTCGGGGTTTTTTTGTAATTAATTCACTTAAGGGCATTAACTGTGAATCTTGACAAGTTGAGGGACCAAAAATGTAATTTTCTCTTCATTGTTTCTTTCCCGTCCAAGTTTTGCAATATTATTTGTAGTGACTTATAAATCAATAAAAATTATACATATATAAGTATATAAAATACAAATTTTAAAGTTTACATGGCATTAATAATATAACTATCAAATAACAAATAAAAGCTTTTGATATTTTAGGTAAATATTTTTTAAAAACTAGGTTAATTTTAAATCTAAGTTAAAAAAAGTAACCTAGTTTTTATTAGATATTTATCTAGTACATAAAAGCTTTTGTTTGTTATTTGATAATTACATTATTATTGCCAAATACACTTTAAAGATTACATTCTTTTTAGATTATGAGTATCTAATAAAAAAACGTATTTAGTAAGGATGGTCACAATCATGTCTCTCCATGCCTAGTCATCTACCAATAATATATTGCCACATAATTTCATGTCTAACTCATGTCTAGTCATGCCTAAATATGGCAACCATGTCTCTCAATGTCTCACTATTTTCCTCCAATCATACTCACTCTCTCTCCTATCCCTCCTCAATTCAATCATTATCCCTATCTCTCTCTTCTATGCCTCAACGACAATTTTTGTCTAGAATCCATGCCTAGCTTCCACGCCTAAAGCTTGGTATTTGTGTTGTCGCTAGGCATGGGGCATGGCATGCCTAGCCCATGCCTAGCTCCATTGCCACCATCCTAATGTTTTTAATTAGAGTGTAGGCAGTAGCGAATCTTGAAAGTTTTAATGGTGGGGGTCAGATTTTTTTTTTTCCATCGTTATGTTCCGGGTATTATATGGTTATGCAATACACTAAATCGGGTCGAGTCAAACAAAAATAACACTAATAATCTAAGTTTTTCATTCAAATTACCAATACATAGTTTCTAACCAACAAAAAAACTACAAAGACTTATGAAAATACCAAAAGAAAAGGCGTGGATTGTGGATTGTGGGAGGAAGACATTGTTACGTGGATTGTGGGCTAAAACATAGAATTATGAATGGACTAAGTGAATTGTGGGTTATAAAAACTAAAAAGGTAAATTTTATTTTTTGCTGGAGCCTAAAACTCAAAAAAGGGAGGAAGACCTTGTTACGTGGATTGTGAATTGTGGGCTAAAACATAGAATTATGAATGGACTAAGTGAATTGTGGGTTATAAAACTAAAGTTGTAATATCCTATGAAATTAAAACACTATAAATAAAACAATTATAAATGAAGAGATAATTTGTCCTAAGATTTATATAATTAATAACTTTATCATAAGCTATAAAAATACAATTAAAATAAACTAACTATTAATAATAATTTAGGCAATGGTCTTGTTATGTCACGTGAGTTAGAATATAGGATGGTGTATAATTACAAGTCTAATAATATCATTATTTATGTTAATAGAATAATTAAGGGTAGTAATAATAATAATAAAACAAAATTTAAGGCTAAGGTGCATATGATCGGTTAAGGATAAGGAAATGGTATGCAATGTCATGTTAATTAATCAATATTTATGGTCCATGAAAGTAAAGTAATGACAAATAAATGGGATGACTCTTTGGATGAAAGGAGTTATACCAATAGAAAGAATATATATCAAGCCAAGCTAAGGAGGAGAGGTAGAAAACAACCCATAAAATTCAAGATCAAAACCTCCTGCTAGTACGTCTTCTACCTTTTCATTTTCGTAAGAGATATTTGGGGTAAAATAACATAAGAGTTTAATATAGAATTTGGGATTCTAAAGGAGTAAAGGGGATGACAAGCAAATATAAGATGGAGTTCAAGTAAAATTCATAACACAAAGTTTCAAGTATCTCTCATCTTTATTGGTAAGCCCTATATATATTATATACCATAAATTTTATACGATTGTTATATTTATTTTAATTTTTTTTACAACTTTTATTTTAGTTGAATCAAAGTCATTAACATAATCCACTCATATATCCTACAATATCTAGTTTTTTTTTAAAATCAAATTTGGACTTCAATACGTCGGTTATGGGCTTGTTCCAAAATTTATGTTGTACAAAATATACTGAAAGATTTGGGCTTATGTTCACTAATAAAATTCCGTTATGTTTCATATATGGCAAAATTTTATAGCTATCATCTCTTGTTAGTTATTACGTCAGAAATACAATATATGATGAGATGTTGTAGTTAAAATAAAACGTGGTTGAATATAATTGTCCATAATTTAATTGAATGAAGTCGATTATATATGATTATATATACGGATAGTAAACTAACATTCTAGGGTCGCTCAATAATATATCTTTACTACATGTAGTTATAATAATTAAAAGAATGTATTACATAATCTAAATTGTAGTTCGGCATTTAAAATGATAATTAATACGATTGAACATGAAAAATATTATACTTTTGGTGATGGCAGTTTCCTGTATAGGAACGTGACTTATAAATGTCATTATTGAGAGCAGCGAATTGGAATTCTTAAACTCGGTAGTATTCATCCCCAATAACTAAAAATCAGTATAATTATAATATTTAAAATAAACACTCACTAAAAAGGATATTACATACTCCCTATTTGAATATATTTTGTGCTTATACTTTCGTATTTGTTAGATTTGGATAGGTGATCATATTCCTTCGGTGATTCGTACAAGTGTTCCCCAATTCGTACACTCATATATGTCCCTCGAGTATTGGTCCCGAAAGAGGTACGTCTGGGTTACATTTGATGCGGTGATTCGTACAAGTGTTCCCCAATTCGTACACTCATATATGTCCCTCGAGTATTGGTCCCGAAAGAGGTACGTCTGGGTTACATTTGATGCGGTGATTCGTACAAGTGTTCCCCAATTCGTACACTCATATATGTCCCTCGAGTATTGGTCCCGAAAGAGGTACGTCTGGGTTACATTTGATGCGGTGATTCGTACAAGTGTTCCCCAATTCGTACACTCATATATGTCCCTCGAGTATTGGTCCCGAAAGAGGTACGTCTGGGTTACATTTGATGCGGTGATTCGTACAAGTGTTCCCCAATTCGTACACTCATATATGTCCCTCGAGTATTGGTCCCGAAAGAGGTACGTCTGGGTTACATTTGATGCGGTGATTCGTACAAGTGTTCCCCAATTCGTACACTCATATATGTCCCTCGAGTATTGGTCCCGAAAGAGGTACGTCTGGGTTACATTTGATGCGGTGATTCGTACAAGTGTTCCCCAATTCGTACACTCATATATGTCCCTCGAGTATTGGTCCCGAAAGAGGTACGTCTGGGTTACATTTGATGCGGTGATTCGTACAAGTGTTCCCCAATTCGTACACTCATATATGTCCCTCGAGTATTGGTCCCGAAAGAGGTACGTCTGGGTTACATTTGATGCGGTGATTCGTACAAGTGTTCCCCAATTCGTACACTCATATATGTCCCTCGAGTATTGGTCCCGAAAGAGGTACGTCTGGGTTACATTTGATGCGGTGATTCGTACAAGTGTTCCCCAATTCGTACACTCATATATGTCCCTCGAGTATTGGTCCCGAAAGAGGTACGTCTGGGTTACATTTGATGCGGTGATTCGTACAAGTGTTCCCCAATTCGTACACTCATATATGTCCCTCGAGTATTGGTCCCGAAAGAGGTACGTCTGGGTTACATTTGATGCGGTGATTCGTACAAGTGTTCCCCAATTCGTACACTCATATATGTCCCTCGAGTATTGGTCCCGAAAGAGGTACGTCTGGGTTACATTTGATGCGGTGATTCGTACAAGTGTTCCCCAATTCGTACACTCATATATGTCCCTCGAGTATTGGTCCCGAAAGAGGTACGTCTGGGTTACATTTGATGCGGTGATTCGTACAAGTGTTCCCCAATTCGTACACTCATATATGTCCCTCGAGTATTGGTCCCGAAAGAGGTACGTCTGGGTTACATTTGATGCGGTGATTCGTACAAGTGTTCCCCAATTCGTACACTCATATATGTCCCTCGAGTATTGGTCCCGAAAGAGGTACGTCTGGGTTACATTTGATGCGGTGATTCGTACAAGTGTTCCCCAATTCGTACACTCATATATGTCCCTCGAGTATTGGTCCCGAAAGAGGTACGTCTGGGTTACATTTGATGCGGTGATTCGTACAAGTGTTCCCCAATTCGTACACTCATATATGTCCCTCGAGTATTGGTCCCGAAAGAGGTACGTCTGGGTTACATTTGATGCGGTGATTCGTACAAGTGTTCCCCAATTCGTACACTCATATATGTCCCTCGAGTATTGGTCCCGAAAGAGGTACGTCTGGGTTACATTTGATGCGGTGATTCGTACAAGTGTTCCCCAATTCGTATACTCATATATGTCCCTCGATTATTGGCCCGAAAAAAAAATAATAATAATAATACAGTCGCATATTACGAGTCATGATGGCTCCATGATATTTTTGTGAGAATTGGGTGATGGAGATGTGATTTTAAGTTTATATTTAAATGTCTTAAAATATTTTATTTCTTGTTGTCCAAAAATTCCTTTTGTCTCTTAAAAACTTTCGATATATCTATATATATAAGTTGGTCAAAACGGTTTCTTAAGATATGCATATAAGAGTAACCTATCCATGGAGGTCCCATGGGCGCGTTATTGTGACACCGATGACGTGGCACCGGCCGTAGCGGTGTATTTGATTTGATCTACGGCGTCTCCTTTTGATAACCCGGTAGTGGTTCGAGCTCATTATATTATATTTGGATAGGAGGCGTATGGATCGGTCCTAGGCATATTTTGTTTGACGGTGGGCGCTTATCGTAGTGTCATACGAGGCGTTTCGCACCATAAATGAATGATTAGTGGAGTAGCTACCCTATGATTTCATTCGGCCCTGATAAGTTATTTGTTTGACTCTTAGATGCATTATTTTATGAAACTTGGTTTTATATTTGATATATATATATATATATTTGATGTATAATATATTGTGGAATTATACATATTTGCACTTTGTTTCGAAAATAAGTTTGTTTCGAAAATAAGTTGTTTATAAAAATTATGTCTTCACTTTTCATACTATATTCCTGCTTTTGTCATATCCGTTCACTGGGCTTTTGCTCAGCCGTATTCCTTTTTCTTTCTTATACGGCAGGTAATCAAGGGGGCACTGGGAACGAGCGAAGAGTGTAGAACGATTTGGACTTAGCACCTTTGGCCTTAGAGTTCTTCAAGCTTTAGTTCTTTATGTTGGATTATAAGTACTTTTGAATATTTTGTTGGTTGACTTTGGCTTGACTTTGGTTTGATTTGGAATAAGATTAACGTCCTTTTGTTCTTAAGTTCCTTTTGATATCATTTTGTACGTTTTGTAAGTTAGGGGCGTTACAAAAATGGTAAATTTTATTGGACTATTAAATTTATTAAACATATTAAAAGTTTTTTAAAAAAATAATCCCTGGGGGCCGACTTAATAGATATAAATTTTTTTGGACGAAATACGGATATATTAGTACTACTAAGCGAAAAAACGGCGGTGGCCCGGGCCCCCACTGGTCCCCAAAGAGAACCGCCCCTAAGTGTAGGTATTTCTATGCTTAACGGCAAGGCTGCCAATCTAAACCCACTGCTAAACCAAGTCAGCCTAAAAACCAGTTTGACACATTATAACTATACTACTCCCTCCGTCCCATTAAATGTGTCGAGTTTTGAATATTCAAAGTCTATTTTTTGTAAGTTTGACCTTAAATATTTTTTATTGAATTATATAATACTTGGCGAAAGTTATACCCAATGAAAACACATCTAAACCTCGATCTATTCATATAACTTTCATCAAGTATTATGCAATACAAATAAAAATATTTTTGGTCAAAGTTGTAAAAAAAAGACTTTGAAAATTCAAAACTGGACACTTTTAATGGGACGGAGGGAGTAATATCTTTAGTAATTAATGGGACGGAGGGAGTAAAAAGCTATATGCTTTTACAAGTTATTTATGCATACAAAGTACAACTATGTATTGCATGAGTACAACAAAAACAATAAATGACTTTAACGATCGTTAAATATAGTCACAAAATTTGTTGCAAAACAGGTCCATTTATCTAACGATAATCAACGGCCGTTAGATTACGTGACACAACTTTAGCAGTAGATAATAGTATAGATTTTATTGCTTCAGGTACAACTATGTATTGCGTAAACAAAACAAATACAATAAATAACTTTAATGGCCGTTACGTATAGTCACAAATCTGCTGTAAAACAGGTCTTTTTATCTAATGGTCGTTGATGGCCGTTACATTACTTGACATAACTTTAACTGTATCTAATAGTATAGCTTGAGGTACAACTATGTATCGCGTAGATGAAACAAAAAACTAAAAATAACTTTAACGGAGTTAAGTGTAGTCACAAAATTTGCTGCAAATCAAGTTCTTTTCTCTAATAGTCGTCAACGACCGTTACATGACTTTTAATTTAACGAAATCCACTTACAATATTTTACACCCGCAACAAAGTGCGGATAAATTTACTAGTGATTTCCAAAGGAATATTGGTTTTGCTTATTATGCTGTTAAAAAAAATAATAATAAATAAATTAAAAATAGAAAGACTTGTTTGAAACTTTGAACTGTTCAACTGTTCAAGGTTTACTGAAATATCGATCTTTTATAAGCAAGTCGTGTCACATGTATCATGTATGCTTTATTTTGAATCGATTAATAAACTCTACGTACACCATGAGTAATTGATTAGATTAATAAGGATGATGGCAATGGTCATCTCCATGCCTAGCCATGCCTAGCAATCCACCAATAACACATCTCTACATCATTCCATGCCTAAGTCATGCCTAACCCATGGCAACCATGCCTCCCCATGTCTAAACAATTTAATTTTTAATTTTTTAATTCACAATTTTTAAAAACAACCTTTTACTCATACGAAACCTAAGGCGAAACATATGGTCGGGAAACTTTGGTTCTTCCACGAAATAGTCATCCATTAGAGTTTGATGAGCCTTTTCACGAAAACGGGTGACGGCTTCTCAAGGAGTAAAGGACGAGCAAGCCGTGTCTTCAATGGCATCGTTAATGGCTAGAAAAGTTGACATGGTAGTACTCGTAGAAAACAATAGCTCGGACGAGGATTCGGGAAGTATTACCTCCACATCCGATGAGGAAGAAGATGATGAAGACATTGTGAAAATGAGGAAGAAGATGATGAGAAGTGTTTAAAGGAAAGTGTTTAAATGTATTATTTTTGGTCAAATGTATTATATAGACTATGGAGGACGGCCAGAAGATGCATCTACATAACATGGCTTTGATGGAGAAATTTTTTTTTTTTTTTAATAAGGCTCAAACGGTCCATTTGACCAAAAAAGTACAACCCTCAACGGTCAAATACGCGCCCCAAAGCTCCATGCCTAAGCGGCAATTCATACCTAAATCTTCCATGCCTAGCCCATGCCTTGACGTTGGCGGCGGTGTTTGCCGCTAGGCATGGGCATGCCTAGCTCCATGCCTCACCCATTGCCATGGTCCTAAGAAACACGATCTTATTCATGCTATCATAAAAAAAAAAATTTGTTATTCGTCCAGTGCTTTTACACGTGGTCCTGAGTCCTTTTTCCAGTTTCACTTTTGAACGTGGGGGTTAATTTTATTTAGCGACAATTCATAAATGTGATTACTTTAGTAGCTAGTTTTATAATAAATAAATATAAGAGTTAATTTCACGGATCATCCCTGTGGTTTACCCAAAAAATCACGTTTCGTCCTTATGGTTTAAAAATGACACTGGTGATCCTTTATAGCAGGATAAGGTTCTGACCCAGTCCTTTATTTTAACGTCCGTTTACTAGGCTCCGTTTTCTCCCTCACGTGTTTCTCACGTGAGGGCACTTATGTCTTTCTTACTTTTAAAGGACCACACGTGATATTTTTCTCCCTCTTTTCTTCCATTACCTTTAAACATACAATACAACAATCAATATACATATAAATACATACACTCTCTAACACACACACACATACACTTGCAGATCTATACAACAAACAGATCTGGATATTTCATATTGATCATTAAACAATTAGTATTAGCCTTGTCAATGTTATTTACACAATTATTCAAGCCATCCATTGACAAATTAATATCGTCATCATCATCACAGTGATAAAGCTTACCGAAATCCTCATCCAAATCATTCACTTTAGCATCATTAACAAGATTGACACAATCAACATCGGTTTGGCCATTTCCAACACAATCACGTCATCGAAATGAACATAAGCATCTAAATTAACCCATCAAAAACCCAATCGGGGTGGTGAGGGTGGTCGGATCTTGGTGTTAGTGGTGGTGTGTGGCCGGATCTGGAAGGTGGTGGTGGTCGAATCTTGATGGTCATGGCTGAAGCCGTTTATCCGGCGACAGCGACATTATGACACGCGACGGCGACAATTGGCTACCACTGTCGGCTACTCTTTTTTCTTTTTCTCCCACCGCCGCTGCTGGCACATGATTAGCCACCACTACCGGCGACATTATGATACGACGACAGCGACAATTGGCCACCACTGCCGGCTACTCTTTTTTCTTTTTCTCCCACCACCGCTGTTGGTAAATGATTGGCCACCACCGCCGGCGACATTATGACACGGGTTCGGGTTGGGTATTCGGATCCACCTGAAGGCTTCTACTCCGATGATACTTCGCAGCAAGAACCTTAATTTGGCTTTATATAAAGATACATCTAATATTTATTCCTGGATATTAAAACTAAATAAGACAATTAATCTGATTAATATGTTTCTTACTCCACAAACTTTATACTTAACTCAAATGCCTAAATGCTTAAAAAGGTTAAATGGTCCTCCGCAAGAGTAAGAAACTAACAGATTATGAACCGAAACACACTATCGGCGAGTCCAACAACACCTGCTGAAATCTGATTATTAAGAAAGTGATGACGGATCTTAACATATCAAAACACACAAACTTATATATAAAATGGTCATATTTGATTAACCACCTCTTACCTTATGCCAAACTTGCATACATTGCTACTGAGTCAATAATATATGAGCTTCGGCTCATTTCTGGATATATGACTTTTCTCAGACTCTTCTTGTCATAAAGATATGCCTAATCTGCGTTATCCAAAAACATCCATGTTATCCATGCTAAAGATAAAGAAGTTTAAAGTTTAACTATTGATATATTCCATTACAGGAGTGGGGGGCTAAGCTTTCTAAAGTGTTTATCACCTTATTGGCTTACTCAAAACGCAATAAACTCTTTTTTCATACATTCTGACAGCATTGTTTTACATTTAAACCATTTCGCTCTCAAAATAGTCAAACCACAACAACAGCACTCGTTAGTCAAATAGTAGCAAAAATCAAAAGTATAAATTGTTACTACTAAGCTACAACTTAAATTAGTAAATTTACAGCATATAATGGACCTTACAAAAGATCCCATCATTTAGGAGCTGGCAAAAGACTGATTTTTTTGTTTTTGTTTTTGAAAGGTAGAACCAAGCCTAATCATATAAACTATCTCACTATTATATAAATTACCGTTATTTTTGAATACACTCATTTCTTTGAGACTCAACATCAAACACCTTGTGAGCAACCACCATCTTTCATTCTTGCAATAAACCAAAATCACCATTAAAACACCAAACCAATTCATTCTTGTACTTTGAACAAATATAAATGAAAAGATAACCTAAACTGAATTTGGAAAGAAACCTTGAGGATGTGGTAGGTGAACAGAGAATATGAAACATGATGTCGCCAATAATATATATCCAATATCCTTCGACAACCATCAGATCGAAGCAGAAGAACCAATTAGGAAAATTTTCAGATTGTATACTAACTCTGACATAGAAAAAACGAAATCCTAAATTAAAATGGAGAAGAAACATTGAAGATGATTTTCTTGGTCAAAGTCTTATACGTTTGACGGAGGATTAGTGAAAGTAAAGGGATATATTGCCACTTGTCACTTTCTTAAGAGAGATTTAAGTTTTGGGATCCTCTTTTATCTAAAAAATTGTTTGTGTGAAGTAGAATGATAAAGGAAGAAAGAGAAAAAATAAAAGTAAAAGTATCAAGTTTGGTCCTATATGGGTGGAAAAGACTTAAATACCCTCATGTGGAAGGCACATGACAGGGTTAACGGAGCCCAGTAAACGGACGTTAAAATAAAGGATTGAGTTAGAACCTTATCCTCCTATAAAGGATCATCAGTGTCGTTTTTAAACTATAAGGACGAAACGTGATTTTTTGGGTAAACCACAGGGACGATCCGTGAAATTAACTCTAAATATAAAATTAATTATTTTGCATTCCAGATTTAGAGTAAAAAGATATGGGTTGGAGTTAGCGCTTCGAATCAGCAAAAGGCTAAGAATTTCGTATATGACTGAAATACGTTTTTTTATTATTATTTTTTTTTTAAAGTGAGTTTTTGATTCAGACATGTTGGAGACAATTTTAACCAGAGATTTTCTGGACCTCCAACTCCCTCCTCATGGAAAATTCCTTTGAGATGAGAACCCCAAGACTCGAACCTGAGACCTTGGGTAAACTCACCCCCGGAGCCCACATAGTGGATTTATAAGATACCCCTGGCCACTAGGTTTTAAGCCAGTGGTTGACTGAAATACGTTACTTATTGATCACAACGGAATGCATTTTTTATTTTAGAAGTTAAAATAGCAATCTTTACATTCTTTATAATAAACTTATATATAATAAAGAAAGAATTTTTTTTCAAAATATTTTTGGAAAAAATTGTGATGTGACATGTCTATAATCTTTTTTGTTTATGATGTCATATTTAGTTACTAAAATTTTTAAATATACTAGACTTATGTCCCGCAATGCGGCGGCGGCGACGGGTGACGGAGGTGGTGGCGACAGGGGGCGGCGGTGGGGTGGCAATGGTGGTGAATGTAAAAGTTATTGATGTTAAAGGTGGTAATGTAGTTATTTTAAGGTTTGAGGATCTCTATTGTAAATTATCTCATTAGGAGTATTATAAGTATATTAAGTGGAGATGTTTAAATTAGTGAATAAAGGAAAGGGTAATGCCGAAAGGTTAAGAAAAAAAAAGAGTAATTTGTTTTATTAGATAGTATAAAAATAACCCATTAAATATTTATTTTATATTTCTATTCTTTTATTAGAAACAAAGTAATATCTTTTTCATATATATCATGAAATGTGTTTTTATGTTTTGTTCATGCAATAGATACTATAAATTTAGCTTCAAACGGAATAATTCTCATCATAGCTCAGTGGTTGAGCACCAGTTTTACATGTTGGAGGTCTCGAGTTCGAGACATGGGAAGGACATTTGAAGGAATTTCACAATAAAGTCATCCAGTGAAGCAGGTTTGAGTCCTACAGAGGGGGCAGAGTTTTCTGGACAACTTGTTAATGTTTTTGAAATTTAAATGGGATAACCTTTTATGCCATAACCAGTTTGTGTCTTCATCAGCTTGAGTATAGAAACACTGCTCTGAAGGAGAGCTTTCCATATCCATCACATACACATTCCCTTTCTGGGAGCAATCAACACTACCTTCCAGTCCTTGTTGAATACGATGCCCTGAGCAACATTGAATAAGACTTGATAGCCATCGTCACACAGTTGGCTTACACTGATCAAGTTATATTTCAAACCATTCACAAATCAACACGTGTAAACTTGACTTGTCCATTGTTCAGAACACCATATCCCTCAGTCTTTCCACAACCATCATTTCCAAAAGTGATGGAGGGTCCATCAGAAATGGTGAACTCCTCCAGTAGGGTCTTACATCCGGTCATCGTCCTGCCAGCTGCACTGTCAAGATACCAGATATACTTCTTTCGATCGCCCTACACACACACCAGATATTGATCAGTTAGATTTGGGAACCCATCGACTGATGGGTTCACTGGACCCCCCCTTATAGGTCCCTGGGCAATCTGGTTCAGTTCACTTTCTTCAACAGTGGTCTTAGTTGAAAAGACCACTGGGATTGATAGTTTTAAAACCTTTTTCTTTTTCTCAACTGGAGAAATAGATTTGTCTTTCTTAGCAAAAGGTTTTGTGTTTTGTCTAGGGCCAAATGAAGCTACC
>CM067170.1:16161980-16183970 GCA_034093135.1 Erigeron breviscapus
GGTCCAAACAACACACCAATGACCATTTTTGCTTTATTAACACTTGAGTTCATCATTTACAAGATTAATACTTTATTTTTATACCTCTTAACATCAAATTTCCAGATTATTATACCTCTTTTAACATATTTTTCACTTAATACAAGTCCATCCATCTCATAATCCAACAACAAGATTCAACTTTCTTAGATCTAACATGCATTCATTCAAATCAACACTTTTCAATACCAATCTTTATAAATCTAACTTTCAACAACATAAAAACATCTTTTTAATGAAAAATCTCAGAAATATATTCTTCAAAATATACAAAAACATATAGATCTATAAAAAAGAAAATCACTTTAAAAGCTACTAATCTATAACAACACTTTTGGGTCTTAAACTTGTTGAATCCTTGGATCTTTCTCATAGATTTCGACATGCATATGCATGAGGAGAAAGATCCTATCAACCTTGCCTTCATCAAGTGTATATCACAAAGAAACAAGAAGAAAACATAAACTTTTGATAAAACCTTTGGAAAATAAGCAAGAACAAAATAGATCTAGTAAAGAGATAAAGATTTATACCCTTGATGAACTTGGTTTGAAGATGGAAAAAGTGCAGAATTTTCGTGACCTTGAGAGGCCCAAATAACCCTCCCTTTGCTTGAAAAACACCCTTAAACCTTAGCTTGATTCAACCCTTACTTACTCTAGTATAAACCCTTATTATTGTTATTGCTTATATTAGATTTAGTCTTGTTTTTCTCCTTGTTTTGTTGTTGGCCGAATTGTAGAGAGAAAAAGAAGAGAGGAAGAGTCTTGAGAGTGAAAGATGTATTTGTGTGTGTGTAAGAGAGTTGGAGAGTTACAAGAAAAGTGTAAGTGAAATGTTTAAGTGTGTGTGTGAAGGGTGGTGGGGGGGGCGGCCAAGTATAAGGTAGGGTTTCTCATTTTCCTTTTTTTTATTTATTTATTAAGTGTGTGTATATATGTATAGGTTAAGTGTATATATGTTTTAAGTGGGTATTTGTTTTGTAAGAGTAATATAATGTTTATATGTAAGTATAATTAGTTGTTTTGTGTTTCAAGTATATATATATATGTATATGTATGTATTTACATACTCTTGTGTTTTTAATTTAGCTACTTAAGTCATTTTATGTACATTTTGTATTTGTATTAGACATATACATATGCTTATTATTATTCAAGCATTTTTATGTACATATTAGTTTATAAATATGCTTTGAGATAGAAATCTTTATTCTCATGTCATGTTTACTTAAATTGGTTTGGTGATTGATTTGTTGGACATTTATAAGAATTTTGATTGATATCTCATCTTGTGAGACTCACTTTATTATTTATATGACTTAACTCCTCGAAATAAAGTTTTTGGTTCGTTGACCTTTTGTCAAGTTCAATTAGAACTAGTTTTTAGCTTGAGATTGTGTTGATGATTATAGTTATTATTCATGGCATTTATAAGATAGCTAGTCACCTACAATACTTCATTGAACTAGAGGGCAATTATCACCATGCCGAAATGTCTAGAAGGCCAATTCTCTTAATATACCTCTAGGGATAGATACCTAGATAAGTCTAAGTAAATTGTCCTAGTCGAAATTGAGGGTCGTCTATATTACCTATTGGAAGTGTATATTTAAGATAATGTTTATCCTGTTGTTAATACGCAGAAACACAATTATCTTAACTTCCCTTTGGAAGTACATTAAGTTAATATCTCAACTGCTGTTAAACGCAGAAACAATATTAACTTAATGACTCTTTACATGTAATGTCTAAAACCTGCAAAATACAAATAATAAACAAACATATAAACATAAATGGATCCCAATTGGATCAACAATATATGCCAAGGTAATATTATTGACAAACGGTAATTACAAGAAAATTACAAGACTTAAATATATAAATAAATATACTCCACATATCTAGAATGCTCATGTCACTGAGAATCATGCACTAACAGGTTCAACAACACACCACAGAAGAGGGGCCTTACAATTTTACACAAAACATTACACCATCTACAACCATCTCTGTGCACTTGTGAAAACACAATGGACTGTTCTTGGTTTAGAGGCCTTGATTCGTCAAGACCTCAATACGTCTCTTGCAGGTGAGACAGCTACTCATGGTCCTCACGACCCTAGTAGTCAAAGACTCATCACCACCACAAGGGGTGATCAGTCATTCAGTCAGTCTGGTGCTCATCCATCCTCAAGGGATGTTCGGATGGCTGTCAATGCTGAAGCTGAGCAATCAACTCAGCTTCCTGAAACTGGCAATATTTAGCTTGAATTAAATGTTAATTATCCTCAAGCTGATGCCAGACTGACATCTTCAGTTCCACCTCTTGAGACTCACTCTCATGAGGAAAATCGCCAAACAACTCTTCAGCTCCACTACTTCTAAATGCACCTAATATGCCGAACATTGGGGTTACCAGTGAATCATCTGGAAGGGTTCAAGCTGAAAGGAAATCTGGTGGTCCTCTCATTACGGCCAGATCCATATTAAAGGATGTGGTTACTAAGCTCACTGAGATGGATAATGCCCACAGGGCTGACATCACACAGCTTAGTGGACGTATGGATATGTTATAGGGTACTCAGGCATCTTTGCAGGATCAGCTTCAAGAGATTGTGACTACCCAGTGGATACTAGCAGATCATCAAGAAGAAATAATGCACAATATGGCAGAGATGATGAAAGCAAATGCTAGGCTGTCTGGCACAATCAAGGGTTGGAGACAAGGAATGAGGGAAGTCAACATGGAAAACAGAAGACATTTGGATATTCTGGCTACTTCTCAAGAAAGAATGAAGAAGTCTATGACAAGCAGATTTAACTCAAGAACTTCAAAGATCTGAAGACTCAACTCAAAGAAGTTGTGAATGTGCCTTCTAAAGTGGAAGAGTCTGAAGTTGAGCTGAGAAACAAGTTTGAAGAACTCAGCTCCACTATAAATGATCTAAAGACTTCAAGCACATCTCATACTACCAAATTGACTGAGATGGAAAATTATTTGAAAAATGACCTCACTCAGCTTATCAAGTCAATCAGCTCCACCTCTGCTCCCATTGATGATGACAAAAAGGGGGAGAAGGAAGAAGAAGGGGAGAAAGTAGTAGATGCTGCTGCTACCACTATGGAGGATGATCCTGAAGTAAATGCAGAAGAAGTTGAAGCTGCTGAAGCTATAATGAATATTGGAACTGATCAGCCTCAATCAAGCTGAAACTCAAATTCAGACTGAACCAGTTCCAATTCAAGAAGAAGAAGGAGTTGTGGTGGTTTCTGATGAAGAAAAGGAATGAGTAGAGAAAATACATGTTGTTCTTTCTCTCATGGCTGATGCAAATCTTATTGAATATGAAGATGATGAATCCTCCTCTGATGATAGTGACAAGATTCCTATTGGGACGTATTTTACTGAGAGGAGAGGATCTGGATCAGCTTCAGCTTTCATTCAGCCAATAAGAAGATCAAGCTAATCAAGACACTCAGACTGGAGGCAAATAGTCTGAAGAAGGCTCAAGGCAAAGAAGTCAGCTTAAGATTGAAGAAGAAGTTGTCAGAAAGAATGAAACTGAGCCGAGAAGAAGACAGATTGCCAAAGATGCTAGAATGGCAAGGAAGCTGATTCTTGAAGAAAAAGAAAAAGAAAGACTGTTAAGAATTCAAGATCAGTACAATGAAGAAGAAAAGATGCAGAGGTTAAGGAAGGAAGAAGAAGAAACACAGAAAGCACTCCAAGAACTTGAAGAAGAACACCTTGATGACTCTTCAAATATCAAACAGTCAGCTCAAGCAAAGAAGAAAACAACAGTTGTTTCTAGAAGGCAGTCACTGTAAGAAAAGGAGAAACTGGAAAGATTCAAGCTGACTAGAGCTATACAAGAAGAAATTGTTGGGGTCAAGCTGACTAGGGCCAAGACAAGCAAGTATCCCAGAATTCATTTAAGAAGAGAAGGTGATTCCTCTGCAAGTGTGATGCTAGAAATTTTAGAGTTATTTACTCTTGGATATGTTGAGTGTGTTGAATTATACAATCTTCTGATGCTAAACAAGCCAAGAAATTATGGAGTTGTGGCTGGTGACTTGTCCAGAAGATTTGACAAAATGAGAAGTTACAGCATTGACACTTCTGGACTGCCACAACCATATGCTCCTGAAGATCAAACTGAAGCTGAAGAAGATGAGATTGTGCCTGGTCCAAAAAGACACAAGAAAAGAAAATTGAACCTAGATGACTTGCTTAGAAGAAGAGATCTACATGAAAAGATCAAGAAGTCAGGCTATGGTGAAAAGAGGGACAAACTTGATTTCAGTATGCCTTCTGAAGTTAAAAATCCAGTTGTAGGCCAAATCATTGAAGCACCTGAACTGAGAATGATCATAATAACTCACAAAGAAGTTATTGGGTTGCAAGAGCTTCTGAGCTGATATCAGTTCCAAATGTACACTTATATGCTCTCAAGCTGGTATGCAATCAAGTAAATGATCACCAAAGCAGGTTTTATAATGCCTTAATGATTGAAGGGTCAAGAAGGGGATTTGATCTAAACAAGTCTGCTCCAGATCACATAAAGGAGGAATACTATGAAAGCTTTCTTGATTAAAACTCCTTTATGTTGTAAATACTATGTTTTATGCTTTAATTGTATTTCTAGTTTAAGTAAATAAGAGTAAATGTTATCTTTTTCAATAAGCATTGTTTGTATAAAGTAAAGTATTTGAAAAAGATCAAAGTGAGTCCCAAATATATATAGATGAATAACAAACCCGACTGGCAAGTACAACTGATCTTGAATGGACAAGTTCAGTTTACGATCCAGATGTGGATAACAAGAAACAATTGACAATATAAATAAATGTAAGAACAAATGGCAGAAACTATATAAAGATATATATAAATATAATCAAGTATAAAGCATTGAGATACGTTGTTTTCTAATGTATTTGATTTATTGATGTATAAACAAATACAAGGATTGTTGCGGAACAAAGATAAACACCCAAGTGTAAATATCTAAACAATCCCGAAATACAAGTGATCTAATTGACTTGGAAATACTCGTAAGTTTACTTAGAGTATATCTCACAAGTTGCAATGCTAAGGTTTCAAGCATTTTGCAAGTTATGAGAAGACTTTGTATTTATAGACATTGTTCATGATGACATGGACAATGTCGTACAAATGTGGTTGTGAGCATTTAAGGAATTAAGTCATAATTCCTTACATGCTGCACAAGGAAGAGTATATAAGTCACTTGATGTGACTTAAAGTACTAGGTTCCATACCTATCCTTGTACCTTTTATTAATAGATAAATCTATCAACTTGGTAACTGTGTATATAAAGTCTTCCTCGTAATCAGTGTAAAGTGTTGTAAATACTTTATCACTGAAATGCTTCAGTCTTCGATCTGGTAGAATCACTCTGATGCTCGCTTCTGAGATGATTCTCTTCTTCATACTTCAGTCTTTGACTTCAGAATGAATGCTTCAGATTTGTCTTGATCTGAACTGAAGTGAAGCTTCAGTGAAGGAATTCTGAGATGCCTCAGAATTCTGAACTAATGTCTTCACTAAACTTCAAGCTATTTCTGAACAAATTATACATGGTCGATTTTCGACCTAACAAAAAGAACCCAAGAATAAGATTGATAAGGGTCAAATGTATAAAGCTATCAACTTGATAACCCTTTCAATCTGGTTAAGTATTTCCAGACTGATCAGAAGAAGCTGCAAAGGTTTTTTCATCATCAAATAGGGGGAGATTGTTGGAGTCAAGTTGCTCTATTATCAGTTTGAAGATTTGAAGATGACAAACAGGTTCAGAAATACTTAAGTTCTTGGTTCTGAAGCTGGGTCAGCTTGGATACTTCCAAACTGAGTCAGCCTGAACATCTTCATTAAAGAAGATGGTATCTTTTAAGTTGCATCAAAGAAGAACAAGCACTTGGTCTGAATCGAAGATGAAGAACAAGGATAGAAGATCAAGCTGATGGGTGAAAATCAGCTTGAGCCTTACAGTCAGCTTGGAAGGTACACCATCAGCCTGGAGTCTTGCAAGTGCTCCAGTGTTGTTACAACTTTGTATATATCATCAATCAACTGGATAAGCATTAGAAAGGACATTCTAAGTGCCAGTTGTTGATTGTAAACATTCTATGAGGTGTCCATGAAGTTGTTGCTGTACGATCAACTTTGGTTGAGCACATGGGGAATAAAAATTACAATGTCACTATCACCAAGTACTAATCAAGCAGAAGTCATTAGATCAAGACGTATGGAAAAGAATGGACGGCATCCAAGGCATGGTTGATGCATATATAAACCCTCCTTGGTGTCTCAAGAATGTGTGCATCCATTCATTATCTCTCACAACGATTAAAGCCTAATCAGCTTGGATACGTGTTATACTCAGCTTGAGCTAGTAGAGAAATGAAACAGAGTTGTAACTTGCTATTCAGCCAAGTAGTTAGATTTGTAGGCTAATCTGTTCCACAACTACTTGTAATTCTTTTTATTATTCAATAAAAGAATTGGTTGAAAATCAGCTTGCACTTTGTTCTTGGACTGCACTTTACTTTAATGTCTTTATATTCTGTTCATTCACTTACCTTGTATTCATATCAAGCTGAATCTGTCTAAATACTTTAAATAATTTACATTCCGCATTAAAAGTATTTTTCAGACTGGTTAAGTAAAAGTTGTATTCACCCCTCTCTACAACTCTTTGAGACATATTAAACCATCCTGTTATCTCCTTTGGGACCTATCAGGATCTCTCCTGACAATGTTAAAGAATCTACAAGAGAAGTCAGAATCTTCAAAACCAACCAAATATATTTATGACAAGGGTTCAATCACTCACTACACTCTTAAAGGAAGTAGAAAAGTGTTTACTGAAAAGGAGTATTCCTTGGAAAGTATTGAACCAGAGTTAATTGATAAAGTTTGGGAAGTTGATGTAACTGACTTTGAGAAGAAAAACAGACAGTTCAGAGAAAGAAGTCCTAGAAGATTGTTATCAAAGAAGCTTAGCAAAAATCCTTCTCTCACTAAATCAGAAATTGATCCTAATGCTCAATCAAAAGTTTCTTCTGAACGACCTGCAAAATTGAAGTTACAAGAGATTACTTTTGAAGATCCAAGTTCTCATGTCTTACAGGTGCAAGATGTGCAGCGGTTATATCATGAAAAGGACAAAAAGAAAAGGATAAAAACTATTGACAGAATCTCTTGTTTCATTTGTAGAGAAAGGGGACATGTAGCGAGCAAGTGTCCACAGAAGGGTAAACTCAGCAGATCAAGGCAGTCTAATGACTCAAGTGACAAAGTTGTTGAAGATATAAATGTTCATTGAGAAAGAATAAGGGTATACAAGTTGAAGAAAGGTCAACAAGTGTTTCACCCAAAGAGATTTCTCAAAGGAACTCACCCGCACGGAGTGGATAACCTAGAAATTCCTCAGGTCACATTGCTAAGGAGCAAGGAAAACCAAGAAGCGTATCTCCTAAGAAACCTTCAAATGGTGGTCAAACTCGGGGCAAGACACCTAAGAGGAATCCCACTCTAAAACGAGAAGTTTTTAATCGTGTTGGTGATGATGATACATATTTTTATGATCGGTTCACAGGAACGGTTAACACTGGTCGTTCCTCTTTATTTCAGAAGCATAGTCCCAGGAGAAAGATTGGGATATCTCCTGAGAGGGTGCCAAGAAACAAGAGACATACTTCAAAACCCAGGACTCTCACTAAGAGTGATGGATATTGGACAAATGTCTCTGTGAAAGATAAAGACGGTAAATTCAAGTCTTCTGAGGCTTGGGTGTCGTTCAGCAACTAGATGCATATTTTTCATGCGGAGAACACAATTAAGGAAGACCATGTTATTTCGGTTATCGGTGAATGAGTTATGGGCACACTTTCTTTAGATAACATAGTGGGTTATCGTACTTCTTTTGTATTTTCTTCTTTGTAAATCATGGTGTTAGTCTCAAGTATGTTGATTTATAATTTATTTATAAAGGAACGTATTTGAGAAAAATGAGTATATATGTTAGTGCATGATTCTCAGTGACATGAGCATTCTAGATATGTGAAGTATATTTGTTTATATATTCAAGTCTTGTAATTTTCTTGTAATTACCGTTTGTCAATAATATTACCTTGGCATATATTGTTGATCCAATTGGGATCCTTTTATGTTTATATGTTGGTTTATTATTTGTATTTTGCAGGTTTTAGACATAACATGTAAAGAGTCATTAAGTTAATATTGTTTCTGCGTTTAACAGCAGTTGAGATATTAACTTAATGTACTTCCAAAGGGAAGTTAAGATAATTGTGTTTCTGCGTATTAACAGTAGATAAACATTATCTTAAATATACACTTCCAATGGGTAATATAGACGACGTTGTTTCTGCGTATTCACAGCAGTAGAAATGTTTTCGAAAGCTAATGTTGGTTCTGCGTATATTTACAGCAGTTGAAACATTAGTGAGTTAATGTCGGTTCTGCGTCTTGACAGCAGTAAAGACATTAACTCTGAGTGTAATGTCGGTTCTGCGTCTTGACAGCAGTAAAGACATTAACTCAACATATCCTAAGTGTTATTTGAGGGTTCTTAGGAACGAGCAAAAGTTTTGCTTGTTCAAGTAAGAACACTCAAATGGTCATTTGAGAGTTTCTAAGAAACAAGCAAAAGTATGCTTGTTCATAAGAACTCTCAAATGGTTTGAGAGTTTCTGTGGAAACAAGCAAAAGTATGCTTGACCACAAGAACTCTCAAACAGTTTGCGTGTTCAGGGAAACACGCAAACAGGCCAAAACCCTAATGGGCTTGGGCCAAAGAAACACGCAAACCCATAGGGTTTTGCGTGTTCCTGGCCATGCCTATATATATGGGTGTGTGTTCATGCGTGTTTCAACAAGAGTGTAGAGAGAGAAACGAGCAAATCCTAGAGAGAGAAAACTAAGAACACGCATAGTTTGACTTGTGGGTA
Source organism: Erigeron breviscapus (assembly GCA_034093135.1). NCBI lineage: Eukaryota > Viridiplantae > Streptophyta > Magnoliopsida > Asterales > Asteraceae > Erigeron > Erigeron breviscapus. The sequence continues at coordinate 16,171,014 of CM067170.1, forward strand.
ATACTCGTCACGCACGAACCGCAAACACACACCCGGCCCCCGAACGGCTCGTAGACTGCAGATTACCACGTGTTTGGTAAGGTGCGTCCGGAGAGCCGTTCCCCCGAGTGTTTATATTCACGCAAAAAGATATATATATATATATAGTGTTATATATATCATCTAAAGTGATATAAAAACCGTGGGTTATCTCGAGGAATTTCCGCACCTCGACATATCCTTAAGTCAATCTCGGTTCGATAGAAGTACAAGACCCGAGGGACTTACAACTGGTATCCAGAGCCACAGGTTATTTATAACCTTGGTTAGAGATTGACAACGGTTTTCGGGTATCCCTTCATTTTGCGTGATTTAGGTGAGGATTACTCTTTGGGCACGGTTTTGAAATAAAGGTTCAAACTTGTTGCCAAAAATTGATTAATCTATATCCTAGTAACACTTTCTCATAGTTTCATTGATCCTTGAGCAATATTGGGTTCGGGATCTAAGAAATTGTGTAAAAGTGGTGTTTTGTGTGTTCTTGAAAAGTGTACTTTGCGTGTTCTTGTGCATTGTACCTTTTTGCGCGTTTCGTTATTACTAACGCTTTTGAGTGTTTTTGTGTTTTGATTGTTCTTGAAATTTTGAGAGTTCTTGAGATTTTGTGTGTTTCTTGAACTTTGTGTGTTTCTTGAATTTTGCGTGTTTCCTAGATTTGCGTGTTCTCACACTTTTGTGCGTTTCATTTTGTGTATTCCCATTTGCGTGTTCTTGTATTTTGCGTGTTCTTGTCTTGAACATTATAATACAATGGCAGCAAACTATCTTAACCAATTAATACTAATGGACCATGAGACCGGTAAGGGTAATTCACCACTTAAACTGATGATCATTGACCAATACTTTTCTTGGAAAGGTCGATTCGAATCCTTTATGCAATTCACGGATATTAGAATGTGGACTTGTATGACAGAAGGATATAAAGCCCCAACATATGAGGACAGTGGTGTTACCAAAGTATATGCTTATCAAGATATGACTGAATCTGATAAAAAATTGTATGAGGCAGAGAAAAAGGCACTATCATGTTTTAAAATGTCATTGCCACAAGAAATATTACATTTATTTAATGGATTCAATACATCAAAAGAACTTTGGTTAGCATTAAAAAATCATTGTGAAGGGGATGAAACACTTAAAAAGAATCGAAGAGACCTTCTAAAGCATCAGTATAATGTATTTAATGGGTTAAGAAGTGAAAACTTAGATCAACTAATTACAAGGTATTATCATTTGCTAGCAGAGTGCAAGCATTTGAAGTTACCTATTCTGAGGAAGAAAAAGTCGAGAAATTTTTGAGTCTTTGCCAGAAAAGTGGAGTAATTACATTACCACTTTGCAAGAGAAACCAGATTTCGAGCGGCATGTCTTTAACTCAAATAGTTGCTAAGTGTAGGGGACAAGAAATGAAACTAAAACGGAGGGAAGCAGGATATAATAATGCTCAGATTCCCGAGCTTTATTATGGTAGGCCTACGATCAATGTAAGTCCAGGTTCCCCTGAAGGAAGCACAAGGGCATTCCTGAGTGAAGATGTTGACTTACAAAAGATCTCGTTTTACTCTGAGGGGAACATATGTCTTGTTTCAAGTCAGAGCGACAATTAGGCAATCGTGGATATCCTACCTCCAGTGCTAGTTCCACCGTGCCTATAAGTGTCAAATGTGCGGAAAGTCACTTATCCGTTCTTGCGTCATTTGTGACATCATATGAACAGTTTATCCAAGGAAAGGTTCAAGACCCTAGTCTTATAGATGAAGACTATGAGCAAATTGATCCTTTGGACTTAGAAGAGATGGATCTGCAATGGCAAATGGCTATGCTGACTCTTCGGGCTAAACGGTTCTTATCAAGAACAGGGCGAAAGGTTGTGGGTTCCAAGCTTGGCTTTGATAAGTCAAAGTAAAGTGTTACAATTGTGAGGGATTTGGACACTTTGCTAGGGAATGCCAGAGACCTAAGAAGGATGAAAAGTCAATTGTGACTCATCAAAACTTCAATCAAGGTGGAGGATAGCACAAACTGCTTCCAACACATGGCAACAAAGAAACTATCACGATGCTTATGACAAAAATTCAAAAGGGTTGATGAGTCGTCATCAAAGGGAAAACAATGGCCGAACACATGTGGCTAAAGCCATCTTGGCAGAGACAAATTGTGTGGGGTCTGTTGTTGATAGTCTTGATAGTAAGGATGCAGAGTGTGTCAATAAAGTTGAAGTCAAGACATCAGAGGTATCAGCATAGATAGACTTAGATGGTCTGGTTAACTTCATGGCAAGAATGAATATTCCTGATGAACAACATGACCTATTGAAAAAGGCCATAAGCATATGGTATGTTGATAGTGGTTGTTCAAGACATATGACAGGAGATAAATCATTACTGTCAAACTTTGTTGAAATATTGGGAGCTTATGTAAGCTTTGCTGGTCCCAAAGGTGGCTCAAATACCGGAATAGGTGATGTCACAAATGGGAAGATCAAGCTTGAAAAGGTGAATTATGTTGAACAGTTAAATCACAATTTGATGAGTGTGTCTCAAATTTGTGACAAAGGGAATCCCGTTCACTTCACCAAAGATGAAGCACTTATCCTAAAACCTGAATATGTGATTCCTGAAGAGTGGATTCTTTTGAGGGCTCCAAGGAAAAGAGATATATATGCAATGGCATTGGGTATCTCTAATCCCGAGATTGAGACCACATGTCTTTTGTCTCAAGCCTCTGAATCAGACTCTTTGCTTTGGCATAGAAAAATGGCACATCTTCATTTTAGAAAAATGAATTTCATCACCAAAAATGGGTTGGTGGAAGGTGTTCCATTGAAGAGATATGGTAGTGAGGATAAATGTGTTCCATGCAAAAAGGGCAAACAACACAAGATCAATCACAAACCCAAGTCTCTGAATTCTACTGCCGCTCCTTTTGAACTTCTTCACATGGACTTATTTGGTCCAGTGAACATGAGAAGTATTAGGGGAATGATCTGTATGCTTATATAGACTTTGATTATGGTGGATGTAATCTTGATAGAAAATCTACTTCGGGAGGATGTCAATTTTTAGGAGATAGATTGGTGTCATGGCAGTGCAAAAAGCAAACATCTGTTGCCAATTCTACTTGTGAAGCAGAATACATGGCCGCTGGAAGCTGCTGCTCAAGTACTTTGGATTCAGCAACAAATGCGTGACTATGGTTTGAATTTCTCTAACACTCCTATTAAAATTGATAATAAATCTGCTATTTCCATTACCAATAATCCTGTTAAGCACAGTAAGACGAAGCATATTGATATTAGATATCATTTTATTCGTGATTGTGCTGAAAAGAAACTAATTCATCTTGAAAAAGTGTTGCCCGATGATAACTTAGCTGATTTTTACACTAAGGCCTTTGATCGATCACGTTTTGAGTTTCTAGTCCAGTTGACTGGAATGAGAAACCCTTAGTTTCTATCTCTCAAGAACCATCATATATTTAGAAAATGCAACACAAAAATAGAATAATGGTTAAAGGGGGAGTCGTTACTACAAGAGAAATGACTACTAAATATGGCATTTAAGTTTACTCATTTGCTATATCCGATCTCTTCTGTAGTAATTGTTCCTTCTAGAACCTACTTTCGGAAAATCAGAAAAGACAACACAAAAATATAATAATGGTTTAAGGGGGAGTCGTTATTGCAAGAGAAATGACGAAAATGTATGGCATTTAAGTTTACTCATTTGCTATGCCTAATCTCTTCTGTAGTAATCATTCCTTCTAGAGCCTATTATCTAGAACCTATTGCATATGTCGGACTAAGCATAACTATTCTAAGATTGATTAGAGTAATTTTGATCCTAAAATTACTGTGATTGATTTTTTAATCTTATGCTCCGTAAGGCATATCGCAAGGACAGTATTAAGCATGACTATTACAAGATTTGTTAGAGTAATTTTGAAATAAAATTATTGTGATCGATTTTGTAACTTTATGCTCCGTAAGGTTCTTGCTCATAATAAAAGGGTTCTATTGCACGAGAGAGAATAGTAATTAAGGTTTTTCGGTTTCCAGAGGGACTTGGTTGTGTTCTTGGTGAACACAAGAAAAATGTGCATCATGACGAGGAAGAAGTGTAATGTAAAGACATGAATTTGAGTGTGTTTGGTACACCTTAAATTAGGTCTTGCATGTAAATTGCACGAAAGATTAAGTTTGATACTTAAGGTTTCGGTCAAAATAGGTCAAACGGAGTCATTCAATTGATGTATTTGACAGATATTTTGATTTGCAATTTACCATGAATAATTGAATTAAAGATATTTATTGTATGAAATAACTTGATAAGTGCTTAGATTCTAATCTTAAGTGTGAGAATCTATTGTTTGTTATCAGTTAAATCTGTTTAAGTATCTTTGGAATTCGATTATTTACTATTGAGGTGAATGCATAAATTGCATGGATCTCATGAGTTTGCTTATGTGGTTGCAGAATTATTTATCTTATCTGGATGTGTGTCAACCGACAAGATAAAAGATCTCCAAAGTGTATGAAAATTGAGTCTATCCAGTCCGGAATGGAGAAAGCTCAAGCTTAAATGGAAGCAGAGTACACTTACACATCAACAACTCAGTTAAATTCAAACGGAGACGAAAATAATGACGGAAAGATTGTTAGAGGGTGTCCAATCTTGTATCATTTAATTTTTGTTGTATTTGAATTTATCTAACAGCATTGTGTGTGTCCAATGGCTGTTATCGTCAAACACTTAAAGAATGGTACGACGTAATTCACTAATTAATGACATAGTGGGTCTTAATGTAATATCTTTACGTTGTAAGATGGTTTAAGTGGTGACAACTATCAAGAATGTCTTTATCGAGAAAAATACGGATAGTTATGATATGAAAAAGTGGTTTATATCTGTCTTATCGTGTTCTCTAAAGAATTCTTTTCGTTAATCATATCGGGTTCGAGAAAATTCTTGGTGAATTTTCAAAGTGTTAATCAAGTTTGTGAAGTTGACTTTATGGAAAGTCAAGGTTCCTTTGAATCGAAAAATAGGTCGTGTTTAATATGCAAAATATACCAAGTGGACTCATATGCATGCTTTGAGCAAAATGGGCTAATTATACATATTGTAGTCAAGTGGGATCAACTTTGCATGTTTTACTTTGGGTTGATTTGCGTGTTTGTGAATTGGGCTAACATTTGCGTGTTACACTAACGGGCCTCATATGCGTGTTATGCCAATTGGGCCACATATGCGTGTTCTGTGTTAGACTAGGGTTTTGCGTGTTTGTGTGGATATAAAAAGAAACTCGTACGCATTTATTGATTTTATTTAAAATCATATTTTGCGTGTTCTTTTGAAAACTCTCAAACGTTTGCGTGTTCCCTGTCTGCACACTGTTCACATATTTTCGATTCACAAGACTTGATCTTTCGTGTTTCTATACAAAAGAAACTCGTAAATTAACACTTATTGAACAAAGGTATATGATTAACAACATCTCTAGATCCAGATTTCATGTTTAATGGCCAAATATTTAGGGTTTTATTTTCGGTAATAAAATCTTTAAATGGGACTATAAACACGGTATGGATGGAGAAATGGAACCTAAAAATTGTTAAATCGGACATATACCTAGTTATTGGTACCTTTTTAGGAGTTTTTAGTGTTCAAATCATCTGGTTAAGGTTTTGATTGGGTAGAACTGCATATGCGTGTTGTTGAGCATATGCGTGTTCTTATGAATCCCAGATCTTCAAGCCTTCCAGATTTTGCGTGTTTGTGATGACGTCATCACAAAGAACACGCATTTGACTGGTCAACACCCTTTTGCGAGTTCTTATTGCCAAATACACCATTTTGCGTGTTTGTCACCATTTACGTGTTGTGGCACTGTTTGCGTGTTTCATGACTTATAAATCTTTATGATAAAAGTTTAAAAAGTAAAATATGAAACACCACTCGCATTGACTAGTCAAACCCGACACCATATGTGTGTAGTGTCACCATATGTGTGTGTATAAGGAAATTGTCGATTCTAGGACTTATAAAATTTTCAAAACGGGAAAATTTTTAATTGGTCAAATTAGAAAGGACATGTGCCTTATATTTCGATTATTAAAACTTAAGAAAAACATTTTTATGAGAAAATGGTCTCGTTTCTTGGAAAATAAGAAAAGTTTAATTCGATGTGTTGATTCGATGAAATTGAAAACATTTTGAGGAATATGAGACAAATGTTTTCTATGTCCTGGAAAATGATCACAATTTTATCATTCAACGTTATTGTCAATGATTAAAGTTGATAACATTTTCAGAGCCGATGAAACTAAGAGTTTTAAGGGATTAGAAAATGATTAAGAACTTTAGGTCTTGACATTGTCAATGATTAAAGTTGATAACATTTTCAGAGCCGATGAAACTAAGAGTTTTAAGGGCTTAGAAAATGATTAAGAACTTTAAGCTTTGACATCGCTTGTCGATGGTTAAAGTTGATAACATTTCTGGAGCCGATGAAATAAGGTATTTCAAGGGCTTAGGAAATGATTAGGAACTTTAAAGTTCGACTTTGTTTGTTGTTGCTAATCTTTTGTTGTTTATATCTCTTTGCAGATGGCTGAAAGACAATTCCACAGCAATCATAACTACTTGATTAACCTGGATGTCAACCAGGCGAATGCAGCAGAGTTTGTTCCTATTCTGGATTTCTTTCAACGATCCAGAATTCGAAGGGTTCTCACTGCCAACCCGGTGATCAGATTGACATACCTTAGTCAATTCTGGGCCTCTGCTAGATATATTGATGGGAATAATCAGAGGATTGAATAATCAGTCATCCAGTTCACTCCTCGGGATTTGATCCAGATACTTGGTTTGGGTACTGAAGCCCAAGAGGGAGGAGCCAATGGTCCCATCACATACCCACTAGCACTAAGATATGGAGTTTACAGAAGAATGGGTTATGTTGGGGATCCAAACCAAAACACCTTCACGAAGAACTGTATTCACGGGAAATGGAAGTTCTTCAGTCATGTGGTGATGGTTGCTCTTAGCAACAGGAAGTCAGGTACGACAAGCTGAATGTCAAGACCCAGTCTCAAGTTGTCTCCCTTGTGCTGAACAAGCCGTATAGCTTTTCTCGTTTCTTCTTCAACGAGATTAGAAGGCAAATTGGTGCAGCTGCCAACGAGCGTTTCTTGATGTATCCTCGGTTTGTCATGATGATCATCAATGCTCGTCTGCCCAATCTACCACAGGTGGGTCCAGTTGAGCATGTAACTACTATGCCAAATCGAATATTCAAAGATAGTTACAAGTATAGAGGTCCACTCCCACCTCCAGCTCGACCGACAGACAGACATCTTTTTGGTGCAGTCATCAATCCAGCATATATTGCACCAGACAATGACGGATTTGCACACGATGGGTCTGATGTTGAAGGAAATGTTGCTGCAGCTCCACAACAAGTTCCTCAACCACCACCTGCAGCACACCAAGTACAACAACAACAACAACAACAACCTCCGTGCAACAACCCCCAGTACATGCAGAAGCAGTCGATGACTTGTTCTTCCAAGTAGAACAAGGTCGAGCTAATGTTGAAGATGCTGCGGAGGTTGCACAACAAATGTTGGAACCTAATGATGTTATCAATCAGGTTCAACATTTTGACGCTCGTGCTGATCTAGAGGCAGAGATCGACGAGTTGTTCGAGGATCACGAGGCCGATAATGAGGCAAGTAGTGATTCTCATGTCACTGAGCAGTACAGAGGACAGCTCCAGTGATGATGATGGTCAAGAGGACCCTCAAGAAAGAGCACGCATGCTTTTACAAGAAAAGCATGCTGCTCAGTCTGAAAGGGAACTGAAGGCTGATGCAGACTTCCAGCCTGAGGAGGAGGATGAAGAAGATAGTTCGCCTCTACAGCCCAGGAGGAGAAAAAGGGCTGATGAAGGCACATCTGGCACACAAAAGTCTCCAAGACTGAGTGCAATGATGAGTGAAGAAACTGTAGACCTAGGGGAGCAGGTAAGGGGTTGATGATGAGGCCACCGGTTGAGCAAACAAGTACAAGAATCAGGCTTTCAGCTACAGGGTCTGCATTCACATCCTTCACCAGTGCGGCAACAACATCAGTTTCAAACTACAGTTACTCTTCCGGTTGTTGGACCTTCTGCAATCCAGCAACCACATGCATCCACAATCAGACCGTCTGAGTCAAGACCGACTGTACCACCGACTATCCCTCCTCGACCATCGGTGATTTCTTCCCAACCAAGCAGCTCTAGAACCGACGATGATACTATATCAGGGTTGGTAAAGCAAGTGGCTGAAATGAGAGCTCTGGTTGCTGGCTTGACAGAGAATCTGTCTAAGCAGGAAGAATCACATCGTCAGGAGCTTGAAGAGCTGAAAGCTAAGAATGCTCAGCTTCGAACAAGGCAGGAGGCTCTACAATCAATCCAATCTGAGACATCTAAGCACCTGAAACAGATTGCCGAAAGATTGGAAAATCATAATGAAGTTATAAAGAGCCAGACTGCAGGTTTGACAAGCTTCGATGACGACTATGACCAGCTGAATGAGATTATTGGAAATCTTAAGTCTCAGGGGGAGATACAGCCGACCTGCAAGGATGATGCCCTTAGAAGGGAAAGTAGAGAGGACGAGGGAGATGATCCTAGCAGACAAAGAGAGACTTCAAGATTTCCAATGGGCACGAGGACTGCCATATCTCAGGGGGAGCAAAACCAGCCTGGTGCTGCTGGTACCTCTCGAGCCCCCACAGCTGATAACCAAATGTGAGTCCCGTTTAAGTGCAAGACGGTTAACCAATAGAAAGTGTAAAATACAACAAGTCTAATAATCACTAGAATTGGACTAGTATTACTTGTAAATAAATATGCAAGATATATAAACAAAGTAATACAAGACTTAAAGCAATAAACAAGTAAAGTGGACCATTATGTATGTTTCATGGGTATTTCATTTATTGATGTTTAAATAAAATACAAGGTTGTTGCGGAATCAAGATAATACAATTAAGTATATATCCTAACAACCTATGAGTTACAAATGATCTATATTTGTCAAATAGCTCTTCAGGATCGAGATACTTAAAGTTGTGAAGTATCCCTGTTTAAGATCGAGAGTATTTTAGACAAATTCACTTTCATGCAAAGCAAGTGCTTAAAAGTATTTTTGTCAAGGAAATGACTTTGTATTTATAGGCAACAAATTCACCAGTGAATTTTGTGTCGTACAAATATGGTTGCATACATTTAATGATCCGACAAGAACATTAAATGTATTGGATAAGGAATAAGGATAAAGTCACATCAAGTGCGAGTGTATCCTATTATCCAACCACCTTAACACACGTATACTTTGTTAAAGAACAAGTGGATTGTTCTTTGGAAAGTGTGTTAAAGGCTAAAGTCAAACCTCGATGTCAGTGTTCAGACTTGCAGGATCTAGAACACTAACAATCCTCCAGTGTACAGATCTGGTAAGACTTTTCAGTGGACTCCGCCATTTGTAAAGTCTTCTTCCTTCAGACTTCAGTCTTTGACTTCAGTCAGAATGTCTTCAGTAGAGTAGATCTGGACTGGGGTGAAGTCTTCAGTGAGCTAATCTGGAGAATGCTCCAGATTACCTGTACAAGTAAATGCTCACTAGTCTTCAATTATTTCTGGACAAATCTTCAGAGGGACTCCAGATTCCAAGTCTGGAGTAGGTCCAGTAGAGAAACGTTTTCTGGTCAAATCTTCAGTGAGGCTCCAGTAGTCGGGTCTGGAGCGAGACCAGCAAAACAAGTTTTCTTAACAAACCTAAATAAGGTTCCAGTAGTCCAGTCTGGACCAGTCCAGTAAGTCTGGACTAAATCTGGACCTAACAAATTCCCCCTATTTGTTTAGAAATAATGCAAGTATTTTTCAGGCTTATAGATATACAAATTTGTATGTCTGGAAAACACTTGGTCGATTTAAGTCTAATCTAAGTTACTGGTAAACACTTTATAGATCATGAGTGTTTTCAGTTTCATCTTTTAAGTTCTAACTTAGACTAAATCTGGTCATTTACTTGTAAAAAAAATAAAAACTTGCAACTATTATTACTTTCACCAAAAAGGAAAATAATTACAACTTTCTTAATACAATAATTACAACAAGTACAATGATACAAAGATTCAGGCCCTTCTTCTAGATATCCTTTCTGGTGCATCTTCAGAAGCCTTCCTCTTGGGAGATGGAGATGATGGAACAGACACTGGTGGTCTTAGACCCAACACAGCTTCCATTTGTTTGATTCTCTTCCAGACCTTTTCAATTCTCTTCATAAAAGCCTTTACGTCTGGAGAGAGATCAGTTTTGCCTTTGAAGGTCATTCCAATCTCTTTTAGTTCAGTCCAACCAAATGCTTGGACTGACGTATCCTTCCTTTCATCAGTGAAGTTACCTTCTCTGGTCAACTTCACATTAAACTTAGTCATACCTTGATGTTGTTCAGCCAGAGTGATTTCAGCATTTATAATTCTTCTTGCATTGGCCCTGAACGTCATCATTTCTTCAAACTTTGCCTTTTGTTTAGCCAACTGAACCAAATCTTCAGTATCCCTGGATACACCACTCTGTTGTCCTTCAGTGGACTGGTGTTCTTTATTTATCTTCAGAGTTGTATCCAAAGGAATAAAAGTGCTAAGATCACCATCTTTAATTGCCTTCAGTTGCTTGGCAGTAAGTTTGGGTAGACCAGTCATCCTCTTTCTGTATTCCACTTCCAGAGCTCCAACATTCCTTCTTATTTTCTTCTGGAGGCTTACCAGCTCCTCCTTTCTTTGTCTGATAAGCTCTGGAATGGTTACACCATAAATCAAAGAGTCATATACCTGCTCTTCCTCTGCATAGAATGAACGTATATGCACATCATTCAGTGCATCAAGACATTGTTGAACTCTGGGATCCTCCTTCATCCTTTTGAATACTTCAATATTTATGCCCAGTCTTCCAGCATTGTAGGAATCCAGAGTACCCATTGTAGCCATATCCCTATGATGGGCCAGCAGTTCATTCTTCTGGTTAGTCTTGAATATTTCTATCATGATACACTGTTGATTTAACTTCCTTGAAGTCTCATTGTCAACATCTTCTTCAATCTGTTCTTCTTCACCAGACACCATCTTTTCTTTCCCTTTAACTGCCTTCAGTGTGGTAGGGATGTCTGGGAAGGATTCAAACTGGGGCTCGGCTTCAGTACCAGCAGCCTCTTCTTCAGTCTGCACATTGGCTTCAGTACCAAGTGCTCTCTGGGCAATTCGTGCACTGGCATCAGTACCAGTCACTTGTTTTCTTTGAATGACGCTTTCAGTAGCGACTGCCCTTACAATCTCTTTCTTTTTCCTTATCAACCTCTCATGTTCACCAGTTGATGGAACTCTTTCCCCCTTGGAATGATCTCCAGTCCTTGACTTTAGATCATTCCATAAATCCTCCATCAATTGCCTATCTACTGAAAAAGTTCTTCCAGTAACAGGATTTGCATCAGCTACATTCTTTTTGAGTTCCAGGACTTCCTTTTTCAAGTTTTGAATTTGTTGTGGCAAGTCCTTGGGCAACTTCTCATCCAGTAGCTTCTCAAAATTTGGTAAAACCCCATCACAAATACTTCTAAGGACAGTTCCAGAAACCTCTTCACATAATTCTTTCAACATGTGGTTTCTGAACTTCCTTGTACACTCATCACTAATCACACTAACAACTTCTCCTTGATCCAGTACGGGCCTACTCTCCAGTGAGCTTACCCTGAACACCAATTTGTTAACCTCTTCTTTCAGCCCTGCCAGTTCACCAGTGACTGCAGTCTGAACAGAAGACACCAGTCTGGATTCCAACCCCTGGACTGTAACACCCGTTTCGTAAAAATATGGATTTCCAAAAATTTCGCCTAACGGCGTTAATCATGCGGAAACGATTTAGGAAAATACTCAACTAAGGAAAACAGTTGAGAAACATTGGTGGTGTTACTAATAGCATCAAATCTGTAATAAAAGAAATCCATAAGATTGCCCAACATAAGCAATCATAACATAGTCATTACATAAGTTCCATAAAGGAAATCAATAACATAAGGTCTATGCGAAGCTATTGGGTAAACTAAAGCCAGCTTGATCATCTACCCATCTCTCGCCAAAGCTTCACACGTCATCTCACTGCCTAACCTGAGGGGTGTCAACACATTAAAAGAAACAAGTGTTAGCTATAAAGCTAAGTAAGATAACACCAGGTTTAAGCAAAACATTTCATCCATTTAAATCGTCACTTAAAGCATTACGTCATTTTAATTAGGCATTCATACCACCGTATAAACATATCCACATCACATATAAGCATAGAGTCCATGACCCTAAGTGTGCCTAATCAATTTCATCATTTCATCTCATTAAGTTGTGACTAGGTCACCGTTAAGTTGTAACCGAAGTTACCGTTAAGGAAAGACAATGTCGATCCATGAGTAGCACGTTATGTTCATGACATTAGGTGGGTCATCAGGTCACCCTAAACTACTCGCCACATATGACTTGTTGCAAGGACCACCCGAGCAACCATTTTAACATACCTATAACCACCGTCAGGCATGACGTACCTATTACCACCGTCAGGCACCACTTATACGTACCTATTACCACCGTAAGGCACGATGTACCTATTACCACCGTAAGGCACAGGTTATGCATAACACTTAACATCTAATTAGCTCGAGCATTTATCATATTTAGTTTAGATTTCCACCTTTAACCTAAACTAATCCATTCTATCATCTTTTCACGTTAGGGCCCTTAAAACGTGCACGTGTCATGGCAACCTAAAAAGGTCTAGTGTTCTAGATGAACAACCACATATACATGCACATAACAACATCAC
>CM067170.1:16192737-16195237 GCA_034093135.1 Erigeron breviscapus
GTCGCACACCCTCCTTGGTGCGCCGCACCTGGCTTGGTGCGCCGCACCTCATCAATGGTGCGCCGCACCTTTCCTCCAGTGCAGCAAAAACTGTTTTAGTTTGAAAGGTCGTAACTTTTGATCCGTAAGTCCAAACAAGTCGTATGACCTATCGTTGGAATCGTAAGAGAGTCTAGTTTCTAGTGGTAACCCTCTTTTTATGAATCCTTTCTCATTTCTAAAAAGGTCGAGTCGAATGTGTATTGTTTCCTACTCGTTTAAGTTGGAAAGGCGTTTAGGGTTTGTGACTTGACCTAATTGTGCTAAACTAACTTGTTTGAGATTGTTGAGTTGACCTTATGTTATTATGATATATATATATAGGTTGTGGACGTGTGGATCCCATTACTCGTTTGTAATCCTTTGCTAGCTTCTTTGCCAATCAAGGTGAGTTTCGTACCTCCCTACCCGCTTGGGATTCGGGCTGAAAAGTGTAAACCTGGCGTGTTTACTTGTATTTATTGATGTATTATTGTTTGACATGATTGTTGGATTGATGTGACGTGTCTTGTCGTTTGTTTGACTTGGATTGTGTTTTCGTTAAGTGTTACTTATATATTAGGATAGACGTACATACATGGAAGTCGGTTATGCCTTCATAGGGTTTTAGATGTGGTGGGAAGGCTGCGGGTGACCCTATACATAAGCATCTGGGACTCGAAGGAAGTAAAATCCTCTGAAGTATATGTACGTATAGTTGGTTTATATTGTGATTAGTGATTAATTTTGATTGATGCATATGTTGTGCATATGTCCCACTGTTAGGGGATTTGACTTATGTATATTGAGATACGGCCTTGTCCCTCTGTTGACAAGTGTGCCCCGTTGCGATTATTGATTGTTGGTTCATGTTTGTCGAATGTTGATTATTGGTTTATGGTTGACGGTTATTGATTGTCGGTTTATGATTATGCATTTACATTTGATTGTAAGCATTGCATACATTGTTGATGAGCCCTCGGCAGGGGATTGCCGGCATCCTGGTGCATAGATGTATGCACCCATTTTGGATGTAGTCCTGACCCCGAGTATATAGACATATATATCTCGATGTTTTTGAGATACAGCCCTGTCCATGGCGATGGCAGAGGGGTATCGTTGCATACGTGATTGAAGGTCACGCTTGGGATAGGCATGTTTGCTTATTCATTCATTCGGCATTTGCATTGATACATACATCATTTGTGCATCCTCATTTCACTCTCATTTCTCTTGTGTAATCTTGTTGTTGGACGATATTGTGTTGCTTAGAGGCTCGCTGTAAGTCATGTCTAGCCTCTATTCTTATATTGTGATTATTGATGCTGGTTCGTTATGAACCATTACTACGAACTCACCAACCTTGTGTTGACTATGCTTAGTACACTTTTCAGGTAATCAGGTACTCCCCGGACGTGGTGCTTAGTTGCTTGCTTGCTGTCTAACCCGGACTTGGACTCATGGATCAAGGATTCATTGACCCTCCTTTTGCATTATACCTAGGATCGTTTGCCATCTTTGGATGTGTTATGTTAACGTTGATGGCTAATTGCTCCTGTTGTATTTTGTTACTTGTTTTGCTATGTTTTGGATTCACCGAATCTATATTTGCATTTAGATTGTTCTATTGTAATTCCACCGGGTGCTATGTGTTTTCCGTGACATTTCGAGCTCCGGCTTGGGGTGTTACATTTTTATGTATTGGGAGTTTAGTTGAGACTAAAATTCAGTCACTAACAAATTTCCCTCTAAAACTTGTTGTACAAACATTTTTGAAACTGAATTTTAGTATTAAATATGTTGGCCATGTATTATGGGTTTAGTTGAGACTGTAATTTAGTCACCAACAAATTTTCCTCCAAAACATTATATCGTGTTGAGATATTTGTAACTGAAATTTAGTCTCACATATTGTGTCGATGAATCAGGGACTGATTTTTAGTCGCCACAATCAGTCCGTAAAAAGTCAGTCCTTAAAGGTATCAATAACTGATTTTTCAGTTACCGATACTGTGTATCCGAGACTGATACATCAGTCCCTAAGAATTCAGTCCCAAAAGACCACTTTTTTTTGTAGTGTAAGTTGATTATTCATGAGCTTGTGTTTGTTAAATCAATTAGTTAAATGTTTAACTAGTAATTGATTAAATATAATGTCTACTAGTTATGTGTATATGAATAAATGTATTGATTTATATGTTTATAAATATACATTTTAGAAACACATAACTTTTACTAGACATTGGACAAAAGTGTGACATTATTTTGGCTATGCATTTATGTTTTAGGAGGCAAAGTATGAGCCCAAAATCTGCACAAGATTTGATGGGTCTATTTCTCTTCCCAAGACAAAAGAATGCATGCATGCTTAAAGGAATATAACACACTCAACCAAGAAATGAAATATACACTCAATATCTCTCTTTCTCACTCACGGCTGTGTCTCTCTCTCACCTAAAACAACAGCCCACTTTTGGGCATT
>CM067170.1:16200237-16234434 GCA_034093135.1 Erigeron breviscapus
CAGTTGGCTTTTGAATCTGTAATTCTTTTTCTCTTTCAGTAACTGCTTCTTGTTGTTTATCTAACAAGACATCAAATACATCATGAAATGCGTTTTCTTCAGAATAATAGTCATGTCCAAATTTTGCTTCATCATCATCATCATCATCATCATCATCATCATCATCATCATCATCATCATCATCATCATCATCATCATCATCATCATCATCATCATCATCATCATCATCATCATCATCATCATCATCATCATCATCATCATCATCATCATCATCATCATCATCATCATCATCATCATCATCATCATCATCATCATCATCATCATCATCATCATCATCATCATCATCATCATCATCATCATCATCATCATCATCATCATCATCATCATCATCATCATCATCATCATCATCATCATCATCATCATCATCATCATCATCATCATCATCATCATCATCATCATCATCATCATCATCATCATCATCATCATCATCATCATCATCATCATCATCATCATCATCATCATCATCATCATCATCATCATCATCATCATCATCATCATCATCATCATCATCATCATCATCATCATCATCATCATCATCATCATCATCATCATCATCATCATCATCATCATCATCATCATCATCATCATCATCATCATCATCATCATCATCATCATCATCATCATCATCATCATCATCATCATCATCATCATCATCATCATCATCATCATCATCATCATCATCATCATCATCATCATCATCATCATCATCATCATCATCATCATCATCATCATCATCATCATCATCATCATCATCATCATCATCATCATCATCATCATCATCATCATCATCATCATCATCATCATCATCATCATCATCATCATCATCATCATCATCATCATCATCATCATCATCATCATCATCATCATCATCATCATCATCATCATCATCATCATCATCATCATCATCATCATCATCATCATCATCATCATCATCATCATCATCATCATCATCATCATCATCATCATCATCATCATCATCATCATCATCATCATCATCATCATCATCATCATCATCATCATCATCATCATCATCATCATCATCATCATCATCATCATCATCATCATCATCATCATCATCATCATCATCATCATCATCATCATCATCATCATCATCATCATCATCATCATCATCATCATCATCATCATCATCATCATCATCATCATCATCATCATCATCATCATCATCATCATCATCATCATCATCATCATCATCATCATCATCATCATCATCATCATCATCATCATCATCATCATCATCATCATCATCATCATCATCATCATCATCATCATCATCATCATCATCATCATCATCATCATCATCATCATCATCATCATCATCATCATCATCATCATCATCATCATCATCATCATCATCATCATCATCATCATCATCATCATCATCATCATCATCATCATCATCATCATCATCATCATCATCATCATCATCATCATCATCATCATCATCATCATCATCATCATCATCATCATCATCATCATCATCATCATCATCATCATCATCATCATCATCATCATCATCATCATCATCATCATCATCATCATCATCATCATCATCATCATCATCATCATCATCATCATCATCATCATCATCATCATCATCATCATCATCATCATCATCATCATCATCATCATCATCATCATCATCATCATCATCATCATCATCATCATCATCATCATCATCATCATCATCATCATCATCATCATCATCATCATCATCATCATCATCATCATCATCATCATCATCATCATCATCATCATCATCATCATCATCATCATCATCATCATCATCATCATCATCATCATCATCATCATCATCATCATCATCATCATCATCATCATCATCATCATCATCTCCTCATCATCGTCGTCGTCATCATCATCATCATCATCATCATCATCATCATCATCATCATCATCATCATCATCATCATCATCATCATCATCATCAGCATATCAGCATCATCATCATCATCATCATCATCATCATCATGACGTCTTGGCTGTACTACTGATAATCTGCAAACCTCTTCAGGTACATCTCCCCCTTGATTCTTGACCCAGTTGATGAGAAAGGTCAACGCAGCTCGGGTATCCGTAAGATCAGACTCTAAAGTATTAACACGAGCCTCTAAAACATCTATACGGCGAACTAGCGGAAGAGGAGGAACAACTGGCATCCTTGGCAAAACAGGTAAAGGACGCAACAGTGGAGGCAAAGTGACACTACCAGCAACAGAGGCAATCTGTGGACGTACATGTTCAGGAACCGATACTGAAGTAGCCTCAGTAGTCCGCGCACGCTTAGCGCTGCTATACATAAGAGGAGCATCCGAAGTCCTTTTAAGAGTCTCGGTATGAACTGGACTCGTTGCATTCTCCGGATCACTGATATCTTCAAACAGTTTAGCTAATTCAGGATCGTTCTGAGCCGCAACCTCAGGATCAATACTTGCATCAAGCTCCATAGCCTTATCTTGTTGTTCAACATGAGCAGATTGAGCTGTATCAGAAACTGTAGGAGACGAATGACATGCCTTGCTCCTACGTTCTCTGCGTAACTCACCAGATATGCCTTCTCGAGAAAAGTGATAAGAACGATCACCTTCAGAAGCAACGTCACTTTCAGACTCAACTGGAACATCATGAACCCTTTTTGTTCGATTTTCATTGCCAGAATCAGCAACAACACTATCATAATCATCTGTGTCAACTGCATCATCATCACCATCAGAACCACTGGTACTAGCTTCTTGACCATCACCATCATTCCCATGATCAGAATCATCATCGGAATCATCATCAGAACCACTATCAGAACGTTCTGTATCATCATGATCAGAATCTTCAGCAGCATCCACAAACATATCATTCTCAAGACGAGAACGATAGTTTGGATTAATCAAATGACCAAAAAGTGGTGGATCATTGAGACCAGCCACGTTGCTAGTATTGGCCGCAAGATCAGCAAACAAGCGAGAAGGCCATGCATGTAGTATATAGCGTGGACCTTGATCAAAAACTAAGTTCGGACAAAAATGTCTGACTATAGCCATAATAAAACGAGGATAAACCAGAAATCTCTTTCGTCCCCTGGCGTTGATTTGATCAATAAATTCTTGATAAAAATATACCGAAAATGGATAAGGCCTATTATAAACCAATGCAACCATCTGCGACGATAACTGAGCAGAAAGTTGATCGAAACCTGCTTTACGATTGCTTAGACAAACCAATAAAGCATAAGCCAAATATCTCCAACGGCCTTGAAATCCGCTTTTATCAAATGGAAGCTTGATTGCACCTACATAGCCCATCCGTTGAAAGCAGCGATAAAGAAGATCAAATGAATATGTCATTTCGACCGCTTCTTCTGGTTCTGCACCTAACTGCAGAATATGACGAAGAGTTGCAGCATTGAATCTAAATGTGATCCCTGCAACTGTAGCTTGAACAAAGCTACGATCATTTACCATAATCTCATGAGCAGTCCTCCAAAAATCCTCAATATACTGCCTAATAAGTCTTGGTGAATGAGTAAACACAAATGATAGTCTTGAACGAGCAATAAACGCAAACATTTCATGATAATGTTCACAATTACGTTGATCTGGATCAAGATTGAGAGCCAGATTATGCTTCTCAAAAAATTGACGTGCAGCTAAAGCCATATCTGCAAAACAACCACATTATCGAAACAAATATAAAATAAGCATAGAGAATGATTTGCAGAATTCGAAAAACTTAATCAGTAAATTCGTAAGTTGACACTGTACGAAGATACTCGTTAAGTTCGTTTGCCTTACATCAAACGAAGATAGCAAACGAAGATGAACTTGGTTTTCACCAAACGAATGCTAAGTTCGTAAGGTCGAAACCTAAACTAAATTTGCAACAACAAATAAAATGTAGCTAAGTTCGTAACTTACTAAATTTGCGATCGTTTACCTAATCCTGAAAATAATCAATCGTCATACAAACAGAGTTACCAACCATGACCATGAGACGG
This sequence comes from Erigeron breviscapus, assembly GCA_034093135.1. Classification (NCBI taxonomy): domain Eukaryota; kingdom Viridiplantae; phylum Streptophyta; class Magnoliopsida; order Asterales; family Asteraceae; genus Erigeron; species Erigeron breviscapus. The sequence goes on from CM067170.1 coordinate 16,204,322, forward strand.
AGAACAGTTCACTAATCACTGAGTTGCTTGACGGCAAACCATCTTGAAACACATAAGTCCCATACCAGATGCCGTCTACAAAACTAACAAACAATGAGTAGTCCAAAATTCAATGAAGAACTTTATAAAATTTCCGGAGTCATGTCATAAGCCAAGATACAAAAATCAAAATAAACAAGTATCACATTGATTATTTTCACTAAATACATGAATATTAAAGTAAATAACTACTCCAAAAGCACGTTCATGTATTATTCCTTCACGTGCTCATATCTGCAACACACCTATTGTCACTACACACCAAGGATCGTATCTCCATGATATCATCCGTATGAATAACAATGTATTTGCAGAAAACAGCACTCCAACTTAATCTTCTTAACCTGAATACTGCACACTTGCCAAAAACTCATTAACACATTGAGAACAAACATAGTAATGCAGAAAATTCAAGCTAAAAACATACAAAATTAGAGTTAACCAATACGAAATACCAAAATATCTAACAAAAGATCAAGGGAGGTCATTTCATTGTCAAACCCTAAAATGTCACCAAGTTATTAATAAAATTCGTAACTTGTAACAACTTAAAATTGTGAAATTTCAAACACTGTGACTTTTCACATAACACTTGAAAGATCATTTTCTAAACTTAAACAAATTAATGTCCATATTAGAAAATTTCAGATTGTCCATCACTAATTTCCCATGACGCGATCGTTTACCTAATCCTGAAAATAATCAATCGTCATACAAACAGAGTTACCAACCATGACCATGAGACGGAGAACAGTTCACTAATCACTGAGTTGCTTGACGGCAAACCATCTTGAAACACATAAGTCCCATACCAGATGCCGTCTACAAAACTAACAAACAATGAGTAGTCCAAAATTCAATGAAGAACTTTATAAAATTTCCGGAGTCATGTCATAAGCCAAGATACAAAAATCAAAATAAACAAGTATCACATTGATTATTTTCACTAAATACATGAATATTAAAGTAAATAACTACTCCAAAAGCACGTTCATGTATTATTCCTTCACGTGCTCATATCTGCAACACACCTATTGTCACTACACACCAAGGATCGTATCTCCATGATATCATCCGTATGAATAACAATGTATTTGCAGAAAACAGCACTCCAACTTAATCTTCTTAACCTGAATACTGCACACTTGCCAAAAACTCATTAACACATTGAGAACAAACATAGTAATGCAGAAAATTCAAGCTAAAAACATACAAAATTAGAGTTAACCAATACGAAATACCAAAATATCTAACAAAAGATCAAGGGAGGTCATTTCATTGTCAAACCCTAAAATGTCACCAAGTTATTAATAAAATTCGTAACTTGTAACAACTTAAAATTGTGAAATTTCAAACACTGTGACTTTTCACATAACACTTGAAAGATCATTTTCTAAACTTAAACAAATTAATGTCCATATTAGAAAATCTTCTTTTTAAACAAACCACACAACCTCATAAAGAATTCTCATGAATGAATTCGGTAAAACATATACTCAGAATTTCAAATAGAATCTCTCGTGCAATAAGAACTTATGAAAATACTATTTTGACTCAATAAAAAGAAAAATAACTCAGAATAAAAATAACAGAATAATAAACTAAGCTATACACTAATTAACTTGAATTTATTCATCATTTATTCATTATTTACATGATGCTTGGTTACTGCTGACTAGATCAGTTTAGCAATTACATAAGCCTGTGGGTGAGAAATAATTCTCTTATTATTAGTTATGAACAGTGATCCAAAAACGATTACCAATATGTTTGTCCTCTTAAACACTCGGTACTTCCAGTCTCCTTTTTGGTTTGTGGCACTTTCGTATTACTTGAGCCAAGGACAGTCACCATGTAACCTAGTAAGTTACTCATGCCACAATTTTAGTTTGCGAACTTATGTGCCCCATATTCAGATACACTCTTACAATCGAAAAAAAAAAAAAAAAAAAAAAAAAAAAAAAAAAAAAAAAAAAAAAAAAAAAAAAAAAAAAAAAAAAAAAAAAAAAAAAAAAAAAAAAAAAAAAAAAAAAAAAAAAAAAAAAAAAAAAAAAAAAAAAAAAAAAAAAAAAAAAAAAAAAAAAAAAAAAAAAAAAAAAAAAAAAAAAAAAAAAAAAAAAAAAAAAAAAAAAAAAAAAAAAAAAAAAAAAAAAAAAAAAAAAAAAAAAAAAAAAAAAAAAAAAAAAAAAAAAAAAAAAAAAAAAAAAAAAAAAAAAAAAAAAAAAAAAAAAAAAAAAAAAAAAAAAAAAAAAAAAAAAAAAAAAAAAAAAAAAAAAAAAAAAAAAAAAAAAAAAAAAAAAAAAAAAAAAAAAAAAAAAAAAAAAAAAAAAAAAAAAAAAAAAAAAAAAAAAAAAAAAAAAAAAAAAAAAAAAAAAAAAAAAAAAAAAAAAAAAAAAAAAAAAAAAAAAAAAAAAAAAAAAAAAAAAAAAAAAAAAAAAAAAAAAAAAAAAAAAAAAAAAAAAAAAAAAAAAAAAAAAAAAAAAAAAAAAAAAAAAAAAAAAAAAAAAAAAAAAAAAAAAAAAAAAAAAAAAAAAAAAAAAAAAAAAAAAAAAAAAAAAAAAAAAAAAAAAAAAAAAAAAAAAAAAAAAAAAAAAAAAAAAAAAAAAAAAAAAAAAAAAAAAAAAAAAAAAAAAAAAAAAAAAAAAAAAAAAAAAAAAAAAAAAAAAAAAAAAAAAAAAAAAAAAAAAAAAAAAAAAAAAAAAAAAAAAAAAAAAAAAAAAAAAAAAAAAAAAAAAAAAAAAAAAAAAAAAAAAAAAAAAAAAAAAAAAAAAAAAAAAAAAAAAAAAAAAAAAAAAAAAAAAAAAAAAAAAAAATTTTAAGTTCTTTGAGAGAAACTACTCGGCATTCTTCATACCATTGAGTTGATATAACAACTCATGACGAGGTCTATCAAAAGCTTTAGTATAAAGATCAGCAAGGTTATCATCAGTAACAACCTTTTCTAAATGAATAAGCTTTTTCTCAAAACAGTCACGCAAAAAATGATGCTTTATATCTATGTGCTTGGTGACTTTAAAGTTTTTCGGATTCTTAGTAATATCTATGGCAGACTTATTATCAATACAAATAGGAGAGTCTGAGATATCCATACCATAGTCGCGCAATTGTTGCTGTATCCAAAGTACCTGAGAACAGCATTGACCAGCAGCTATGTACTCTGCTTCACAGGTAGACTGTGCAACAGATGTCTGCTTTTTGCACTGCCACGATATAATTCTCCCCCCTAAAAGTTGACATCCACCTGACGTTGATTTCCTATCCGAACTGCAGCCACCATAATCCGAATCAGTATAAGCTTTGAATTCAAAGGAACCATGCATGGGATACCAAAGCCCTAGACGAGGCTTGGCCTTCACATAACGAAGAATCCTTTTCGCAGCTTTCATATGTGACTCTTTCGGATTAGCCTGATATCTAGCACACATGCAAACAGCAAAGGTAATGTCTGGACGTGAAGCCGTCAGATACATCAAGGAACCAATAATAGCCCGATATTGAGTTGCATCGACTTCTGGATCATTAGTCTTATCAGGACACAGCCCATGATTAGTCTGAATGGGAGTAATTGCATCTTTAGCATCGGTCATTCGAAACCTTGTGAGAAGATCCTGAACATACTTGCTCTGATGAATAAAGAACCCATCCTTCAGTTGATCCACCTGTAATCCAAGGAAGAAAGTTAATTCCCCCATAGCACTCATTTCGAACTTAGCCTTCATGCTCTGCTCAAACTCCTTGCACATGGTCTTATCAGATGAACCAAAAATGATATCATCAACGTAAACCTGTACAAGCAAGTAGTCCTTCCCTTTCCATTTGATGAACAACGTGCTGTCAATAGAACCTCGAGTAAAACCATTTTCATGCAAATGAGTAGACAGTTTTTCATACCATGATCGAGGAGCCTGATGTAAACCATATAGAGCCTTATCAAGACGATATACTCTATTGGGAAAATCTGGATCCTCAAACCCCTGAGGTTGATCTACATACACTTCTTCTCTAATTTCTCCATACAAAAAGGCACTCTTTACGTCAAGTTGATACACCTTTATACCTTGATAGCTAGCAAATGCCAGAAATAATCGAATAGCTTCTAGTCTAGCTACAGGTGCAAAAGTCTCATCGTAATCAAAACCTTCTTGTTGCTCAAATCCTCTAACTACCAACCGAGCCTTATTGCGAGTGACAACACCTTTGTCATCCTTTTTACAACGAAAAACCCATCGCGTAGATAAAGGAGATTCACCATGAGGTAAGTCAACTAACTTCCATACATCAAGCTTCCGAAACTGAGCCAATTCTTCTTGCATCGCCTCAACCCATGACGGATCTTTAAGAGCCATACCAACATTCTTAGGCTCAACCTGAGAGATGAAGCAATAGTACAAGTACCAAGTAATCGCCCCAGTATCCTTAACCTCAGCAAACATACTTGACATTTTCTTATGCTGATTCCTCGTGCGAGTAGAGGCAGAGGCATCACCAATAATTTGATCTACTGGATGATCCTTGTTGACTCTTGTCTGAGGAACCTTATCGACCGTAAGATCACTTCCCAAGTTTGTCTGCACATGATGTTCTGGAGTTTTAGGCTCTTCCTGATTTTCACCTTCCGTGTCATCAGTATCATAGAAAGGATCATCAGGTAGCGGTATATGTAAAGGATCAGTAAGATTTTTAGGAGCAGTATCTAAAGTAGAGTCTGCTTCTTTGGTCCCACTTGATTCACCAGATTTAGAAGCAGGCTCAACGAATGGTGAGGAAACAGGAGTGGAAACTGGAACCGGCCCACCATCAATTGGATCATGTAGAGTAACTACATCTTCCACAATCGGAACACCTGTAAAAGAAACAGGACCACGAAAAGAAGTGAAAACACCATCATAATCAAAGTCATTAGCAGGACCAATGTGCACAGCAGGTTTATGACTGACAATTACGACATTTGTACCAAAATCGACTTTGCCAGTTTTCTGATTGTACACACGCCGAATCGGTGTACTTGGCACATAACCTAAAAAGAATCCCTCCTCAGATTTAGGATCAAATTTCCCTTGAGGAAGAACTTTCAGAAAAGTACACGGAACACCAAACGGCTCAACATTCTGCAAATTGGGCTTTTTGTTGTGCAACAGCTCATAACAAGTCTTCTTAAAACGTTTAACTGTTAAAACCCGATTCAAAATGTGGCAAGCTGTATTCACCGCCTCTCCCCAGAAAGTAATAGGAAGCCCTGAATCAGCAAGCATCGTCCTGGCTGTTTCTATCAATGTCCTGTTCTTCCTTTCAGCTACTCCATTCTGTTGTGGCTCATAAGGTGCACTGAATTGATGTTGAATTCCTTTGGTCAAGCAAAATACAGTAATAGTATTATTCTTGAACTCAGTGCCATTGTCACTCCTGATTCTCTTCACTTTAATCTCATGGACATTCTCGACTTGTTTAATGAAATCCATAAATCGAGTAGCAGTCTCATCCTTGGTCTTCAAAAAGAATACCCATGAGAATCTTGAGTAATCATCAGTGATCACCAAACAGTAAGACATCCCTCCAATGCTTCTTATGTTCACAGGACCAAAGAGATCCATATGAAGTAACTCGAATGGTTTGGATATAGAATTTTGCACCTTTGATTTATGGGGATTCTTATGTTGCTTCCCTTTCAAACACGGTACACATTTATCTTCCATCCCAAACTTCTTTACCGGAACACCTTCAACTAATTCAAGACTGACAAGTTCATTCATCTTCCGAAAGTTGATATGTCCCATTCTTCGATGCCATAAGAGAGATTCCGACTCATTGGCCTTGCTCAACAAACAAAGGGGCTCCTTTGGATTATCAACACCTAAAACTAAACCATAGATGTCTCTCTTCCTAGGAGCTCTGAGCATAATCCATTCTTCAGGAATAACAAAACCCGGCTTCAAGATGAATGCCTCCTTTTCTGTGAAATGAACATTGTTGCCCTTGTCACAGATCTGTGAGACACTCATAAGATTATGAGTAAGTTGTTCCACATAGTTTACTCGTTCTAGAGTAAGTTGTCCATTGACGACATCTCCTTGACCGGTGATGTTACCGCCCTTGGATCCAGCAAAACTAACATATGACCCATGTATATCAACATAATTGGACAAAAGCTTCTTGTCCCCTGTCATGTGCCTGGAGCATCCACTGTCAAGGTACCACAAATGAATTGGTTTCCTAGGAACTCCCTGCACATAAAATGAGATAAGTTAGTTTTCGTGTGGGACCCAAACCTTCATTGGTTTGGGTCGTCCCTTCTCATCCTTGAGAAGAAGTTCAGTCCAATATCCATTGCTAGAAGCCTTGGATGGAACACGTTTCTCATCTTGTCTTCTCACTGGAGAAGTCTTCGGACCTCTCGTTGGAGAAGTTCTAGGAGAATGAGGGCCAAAAGAAGGTCGAACACTTGAGTGAATTTTGTCATAATATGAGTTACGACCATGGTTCATGAATCTATCTTCTCTAGGTGATATACTCCTAGATTGAGGTGATACAATCTTCTTTTGATTTGAATTCCTATGAACATTTCCAGATGAAACTTTCAATGGAGATTCACGTCGTTGAGGTATAGTAAAAGTTTTTGAAGAAGATGCAACTTTTGACTCATCAACCTTTTTATCATTACCCAGCCCCTTTTTATCTCCCGAGGTAGAGCCCTTCGACGGAGAACCTGATCTCCGAGGTCTGTTGGGACATACACTGTAAACATGACCTTTTTCATGACACGCAAAACAAGAAAGGACCTTGACCTTATTCTTTGTATCTACCTTTTTATCGGTACCTACAGATTCAATTTTAGTCCTAGTGTCCACTGTCTTACTTGTTTTTCTAGTATCATCAAAGTCACGTTTAATTGGTGAATTCCTAGACTTTCTAGCATCAACTATTTCATCCTTACCTATAATTGGAGACTTCTTAAGTGCAGGCATAAGGATTTGCTTCAAAGTCCTAGTAGCTACTTCATCAACAGCTGATCTATCCTCAGATTTTCTAGTTTTAGTCTGCCTAGCCAAAGGAGTGAGACGTGACTGACTTAATTTCTTCATGTCCTCAACAGTCACATCCCAGACTTTATCAATCCTTTTAGGGTCAATAGATTCTAAAGGGAATTCTAACTCAGTATATACCCTATGACTCTTGTGAAGAGTAAAGTGTGTAACACTATCTTTCTGACCAAAAGAATTAGACTTATTTGAACAGTAGCTTTCACTTCCTCTTGGTTCTTATCATCTTCGAACTCATCTTCAGATTCGGAATCAGTATCATAAACACCCTCAGCAAAACTTTCCACTTTCGAACTTTGAACATTTTCATACAAATGCTCATCATTATGGTAAACTGTGGTGTCAAGAAAGTCATCAGGAGAGTCCACAATATGAGCCATATCATCAACAATTTCAGCCAAATAAGCATTATTGGTCTCGTCCTGTGGAAGATTCCAGACATAAGAACCATCAGATTGAACAGCTACGATGGCCTTGTCATTTGCAGCAGTATCTTCAGTCAACACAAGTGCTCTATTTGCATTCTGATTATATGGACGATTACCACTTCTGTCTTGTCGCGTAGGGGTAGTATTGACATCCCTCTTTGGTCGTTGACACTCTCTAGCGAAGTGTCCAAATCCATCACAGTTGTAACACTTAACCTTTGACTTGTCAAAGCCCTGAGTGCCTCCAGTAAGAGGTCGTCCTGTCCTTTTCATGAACTTCAGTAGCTTTTACCTCTGCAGTAGCTTTCACTTCCTCTTGGTTCTTATCATCTTCGAACTCATCTTCAGATTCGGAATCAGTATCATAAACACCCTCAGCAAAACTTTCCACTTTCGAACTTTGAACATTTTCATACAAATGCTCATCATTATGGTAAACTGTGGTGTCAAGAAAGTCATCAGGAGAGTCCACAATATGAGCCATATCATCAACAATTTCAGCCAAATAAGCATTATTGGTCTCGTCCTGTGGAAGATTCCAGACATAAGAACCATCAGATTGAACAGCTACGATGGCCTTGTCATTTGCAGCAGTATCTTCAGTCAACACAAGTGCTCTATTTGCATTCTGATTATATGGACGATTACCACTTCTGTCTTGTCGCGTAGGGGTAGTATTGACATCCCTCTTTGGTCGTTGACACTCTCTAGCGAAGTGTCCAAATCCATCACAGTTGTAACACTTAACCTTTGACTTGTCAAAGCCCTGAGTGCCTCCAGTAAGAGGTCGTCCTGTCCTTTTCATGAACTTCAGTAGCTTTTACCTCTGCAGTAGCTTTCACTTCCTCTTGGTTCTTATCATCTTCGAACTCATCTTCAGATTCGGAATCAGTATCATAAACACCCTCAGCAAAACTTTCCACTTTCGAACTTTGAACATTTTCATACAAATGCTCATCATTATGGTAAACTGTGGTGTCAAGAAAGTCATCAGGAGAGTCCACAATATGAGCCATATCATCAACAATTTCAGCCAAATAAGCATTATTGGTCTCGTCCTGTGGAAGATTCCAGACATAAGAACCATCAGATTGAACAGCTACGATGGCCTTGTCATTTGCAGCAGTATCTTCAGTCAACACAAGTGCTCTATTTGCATTCTGATTATATGGACGATTACCACTTCTGTCTTGTCGCGTAGGGGTAGTATTGACATCCCTCTTTGGTCGTTGACACTCTCTAGCGAAGTGTCCAAATCCATCACAGTTGTAACACTTAACCTTTGACTTGTCAAAGCCCTGAGTGCCTCCAGTAAGAGGTCGTCCTGTCCTTTTCATGAACTTCTGCACTCTTCTTGTGATCATAGCCAATTGCCATTTTAGGTCCATCTCTTCAACATCATCTGGATCAATTTGGTCATAATCTTCATCTATGAGTGCAGGATCTGTGATTCTTCCTGCAACAAACGCTTCATGAGCAGCACACATTGCAGCAAAGACATTCATCCGACCCTCAGCTGATTTCATATCCATTGGCATGGACTTGTAACCAGCAGCAGAAGATGTAATGTTACCGAACTTTAAACTTCCAGTCTTTACACCTTCAGCAGTCTTCTTACCTTTGTTCCCAGCATCCGAAGCAATGAAACCAACAAAATCATCTCCATCAGTATTCTCTGTTGTACCAGAACTACCAACTCCCGAAAAGAATGCATTTACATCAGCTGTTGGGTTCTTCATGGTGGCATGATACAGAGAAGGATCTTGAGTGTAATTATCTTGGAGATCCTTTGCTTTGTCTTTCATCACTCTGTTCCTAAGAGTAGATATAACTCCATCTATACGCAAAGATGCATAATCATCTCTTTCTTGTAGTCCATGACAAAACTCTTTATAGGCCTTCGGTAAACCATCCAAGAATTTATCCACAATTTCACTTGGAGAATACTTAAGATCAAAATACGCTAACTCGGCAAGCAGATGTTGATATCTCAGAATAAGATCTTCAACTTGTTCGTTCTTGGTAGCGTTGAAACAGTCAAATTGTTTCTTAAGCATTTTAATTCTGTTTTTCTTTAGTAGTGGATCTCCTTCACAATGTGCTTCAATAGCATCGAACAGCTGCTTTGAAGTTTTGTATTCTTGTTTGGGAAACAAATGCACTAACTCTTGTGGAATGCACATCCGAAGAGTCGAAAGAGCCTTTACTTCGATTGCATATGCAGTCTTTTCTTCTCCTTTTAATTCTGCCATCTTGTATGTCGAAGTAACGCCATTGACTGTAAGAGTAGGCCACTCATATCCCTCAGTAATCATAATCCACATATTCAAGTCTTCTCTTTGAATAAAATCCTCGAATCGACCTCTCCACGCCCAGAAATCAGCTAATGAGACTAACTTCGGTGGAGAATTAGTCCTTCCGACTAGATGATCATGATAAACCAGAGAATTCAGATATTGTGCAACAGCACTGTTGACAGACGATGTGGAAGCCATGAGCTAATATAGCAAAAACCTTAAAGGAACGAAGATAAATGATCAAACGAAGATAAGGTTGGAACGAAGATAGAAGATCAAACGAAGATAAGGTTGGAACGAAGATAGAAGATCAAACGAAGATAAGGTTGGAACGAAGATAGAAGATCAAACGAAGATAAGGTTGGAACGAAGATAGAAGTTCAAACGAAGATAAGGTTGGAACGAAGATAGAAGTTCAAACGAAGATAAGGTTGGAACGAAGATAGAAGTTCAAACGAAGATAAGGTTGGAACGAAGATAGAAGATCAAACGAAGATAAGGTTGGAACGAAGATAGAAGTTCAAACGAAGATAAGGTTGGAACGAAGATAGAAGTTCAAACGAAGATAAGGTTGGAACGAAGATAGAAGTTCAAACGAAGATAAGGTTGGAACGAAGATAGAACTACAAACGAAGATAAGGTTGGAACGAAGATAGAATCAAACGAAGATAATCTTCGTTTGAGCATAACGAAGTTTATCTTCGTTAGCTGTAATCCGTTTGTTATTTTCCAATTACTTAACATATAAGGAACCTAACATATATTACGTTTGTTCTTGTATATCATACATAACAAACATCATATATAAACATATATAACACCTAAATATGTAATCGATCATTACCAAAACATTATGTTCATAATCTTCATCTATGAGTGCAGGATCTGTGATTCTTCCTGCAACAAACGCTTCATGAGCAGCACACATTGCAGCAAAGACATTCATCCGACCCTCAGCTGATTTCATATCCATTGGCATGGACTTGTAACCAGCAGCAGAAGATGTAATGTTACCGAACTTTAAACTTCCAGTCTTTACACCTTCAGCAGTCTTCTTACCTTTGTTCCCAGCATCCGAAGCAATGAAACCAACAAAATCATCTCCATCAGTATTCTCTGTTGTACCAGAACTACCAACTCCCGAAAAGAATGCATTTACATCAGCTGTTGGGTTCTTCATGGTGGCATGATACAGAGAAGGATCTTGAGTGTAATTATCTTGGAGATCCTTTGCTTTGTCTTTCATCACTCTGTTCCTAAGAGTAGATATAACTCCATCTATACGCAAAGATGCATAATCATCTCTTTCTTGTAGTCCATGACAAAACTCTTTATAGGCCTTCGGTAAACCATCCAAGAATTTATCCACAATTTCACTTGGAGAATACTTAAGATCAAAATACGCTAACTCGGCAAGCAGATGTTGATATCTCAGAATAAGATCTTCAACTTGTTCGTTCTTGGTAGCGTTGAAACAGTCAAATTGTTTCTTAAGCATTTTAATTCTGTTTTTCTTTAGTAGTGGATCTCCTTCACAATGTGCTTCAATAGCATCGAACAGCTGCTTTGAAGTTTTGTATTCTTGTTTGGGAAACAAATGCACTAACTCTTGTGGAATGCACATCCGAAGAGTCGAAAGAGCCTTTACTTCGATTGCATATGCAGTCTTTTCTTCTCCTTTTAATTCTGCCATCTTGTATGTCGAAGTAACGCCATTGACTGTAAGAGTAGGCCACTCATATCCCTCAGTAATCATAATCCACATATTCAAGTCTTCTCTTTGAATAAAATCCTCGAATCGACCTCTCCACGCCCAGAAATCAGCTAATGAGACTAACTTCGGTGGAGAATTAGTCCTTCCGACTAGATGATCATGATAAACCAGAGAATTCAGATATTGTGCAACAGCACTGTTGACAGACGATGTGGAAGCCATGAGCTAATATAGCAAAAACCTTAAAGGAACGAAGATAATCTTCGTTTGAGCATAACGAAGTTTATCTTCGTTAGCTGTAATCCGTTTGTTATTTTCCAATTACTTAACATATAAGGAACCTAACATATATTACGTTTGTTCTTGTATATCATACATAACAAACATCATATATAAACATATATAACACCTAAATATGTAATCGATCATTACCAAAACATTATGTTCATAATCTATCAATTACATATACAAATAAACGTCTAATCAAATCTAAGTTGCTGTTGTCACATCAACGTGCATCAACATCAATCAAAGAAGGGGTTTAACCATGAAAATCATCAAGATCTCCTACAAAGTAGTGCAAACCTAATAAACTCTTGACGAATCTAAGGTGTTTGATGATTTTTCCAAAGAGACGTTTCGATCTTTGGAGGATATGATTGATTTGTGATTTTATGTTTATGAATGATGATGAATGATCAAACGAAGATAAGGTTGGAACGAAGATAGAAGATCAAACGAAGATAAGGTTGGAACGAAGATAGAAGATCAAACGAAGATAAGGTTGGAACGAAGATAGAAGTTCAAACGAAGATAAGGTTGGAACGAAGATAGAAGTTCAAACGAAGATAAGGTTGGAACGAAGATAGAAGTTCAAACGAAGATAAGGTTGGAACGAAGATAGAAGTTCAAACGAAGATAAGGTTGGAACGAAGATAGAAGTTCAAACGAAGATAAGGTTGGAACGAAGATAGAAGTTCAAACGAAGATAAGGTTGGAACGAAGATAGAAGTTCAAACGAAGATAAGGTTGGAACGAAGATAGAAGTTCAAACGAAGATAAGGTTGGAACGAAGATAGAAGTTCAAACGAAGATAAGGTTGGAACGAAGATAGAAGTTCAAACGAAGATAAGGTTGGAACGAAGATAGAAGTTCAAACGAAGATAAGGTTGGAACGAAGATAGAAGTTCAAACGAAGATAAGGTTGGAACGAAGATAGAAGTTCAAACGAAGATAAGGTTGGAACGAAGATAGAAGTTCAAACGAAGATAAGGTTGGAACGAAGATAGAAGTTCAAACGAAGATAAGGTTGGAACGAAGATAGAAGTTCAAACGAAGATAAGGTTGGAACGAAGATAGAAGTTCAAACGAAGATAAGGTTGGAACGAAGATAGAAGTTCAAACGAAGATAAGGTTGGAACGAAGATAGAAGTTCAAACGAAGATAAGGTTGGAACGAAGATAGAAGTTCAAACGAAGATAAGGTTGGAACGAAGATAGAAGTTCAAACGAAGATAAGGTTGGAACGAAGATAGAAGTTCAAACGAAGATAAGGTTGGAACGAAGATAGAAGTTCAAACGAAGATAAGGTTGGAACGAAGATAGAAGTTCAAACGAAGATAAGGTTGGAACGAAGATAGAAGTTCAAACGAAGATAAGGTTGGAACGAAGATAGAAGTTCAAACGAAGATAAGGTTGGAACGAAGATAGAAGTTCAAACGAAGATAAGGTTGGAACGAAGATAGAAGTTCAAACGAAGATAAGGTTGGAACGAAGATAGAAGTTCAAACGAAGATAAGGTTGGAACGAAGATAGAAGTTCAAACGAAGATAAGGTTGGAACGAAGATAGAAGTTCAAACGAAGATAAGGTTGGAACGAAGATAGAAGTTCAAACGAAGATAAGGTTGGAACGAAGATAGAAGTTCAAACGAAGATAAGGTTGGAACGAAGATAGAAGTTCAAACGAAGATAAGGTTGGAACGAAGATAGAAGTTCAAACGAAGATAAGGTTGGAACGAAGATAGAAGTTCAAACGAAGATAAGGTTGGAACGAAGATAGAAGTTCAAACGAAGATAAGGTTGGAACGAAGATAGAAGTTCAAACGAAGATAAGGTTGGAACGAAGATAGAAGTTCAAACGAAGATAAGGTTGGAACGAAGATAGAAGTTCAAACGAAGATAAGGTTGGAACGAAGATAGAAGTTCAAACGAAGATAAGGTTGGAACGAAGATAGAAGTTCAAACGAAGATAAGGTTGGAACGAAGATAGAAGTTCAAACGAAGATAAGGTTGGAACGAAGATAGAAGTTCAAACGAAGATAAGGTTGGAACGAAGATAGAAGTTCAAACGAAGATAAGGTTGGAACGAAGATAGAAGTTCAAACGAAGATAAGGTTGGAACGAAGATAGAAGTTCAAACGAAGATAAGGTTGGAACGAAGATAGAAGTTCAAACGAAGATAAGGTTGGAACGAAGATAGAAGTTCAAACGAAGATAAGGTTGGAACGAAGATAGAAGTTCAAACGAAGATAAGGTTGGAACGAAGATAGAAGTTCAAACGAAGATAAGGTTGGAACGAAGATAGAAGTTCAAACGAAGATAAGGTTGGAACGAAGATAGAAGTTCAAACGAAGATAAGGTTGGAACGAAGATAGAAGTTCAAACGAAGATAAGGTTGGAACGAAGATAGAAGTTCAAACGAAGATAAGGTTGGAACGAAGATAGAAGTTCAAACGAAGATAAGGTTGGAACGAAGATAGAAGTTCAAACGAAGATAAGGTTGGAACGAAGATAGAACTTCAAACGAAGATAAGGTTGGAACGAAGATAGAAGACCAAGATGTTAGTGAAGACAGCTTGGGATTAGCAGTCAGCTTGGAAACACTTAGGCAGATTGGTGCCTTGACAAACGGCCCAATCTGTGTCTGACAATCAAGTGAAGAAAACAACCTGGATTGAAGATAAGGACAAATGACGTGACTAGGAAGAATCCTAGGATCCAGGTTGGTGGTTGTTTACATATGCGTGTCCATACTCCTATTGGTAGATGAAGAATGTGCGTCAGTACGTGGGGGACCACAAGTACCATGAAAGGCACAATTGATTATTCCTTCATCAACCACTGAACGAATTACACGTAGCTGCAACGGACACCTAATGAATGAGCGCTTGTGCCTATAAAAGCCTCATTCATGGATTGCATATGTGTGGCATTTCCTGAGAATCATTCTTCACACAAGTTTCTCTGCTCTTACACACAGCTTAGTCTGTACGAGATCAGCTTGGGCTGATTCTCTTGAGCTGAAACTAATTGATTGTTGTTTGTCACTTCATAGGGTTGTTTAGATATCTATAGGCTATCTTTATTCCGCAACAACCCTGTAATTCTTTGTATAGATTATTTCTTAATAAAGGATTACATTTGAAAATAACAATATGTGTTCAAGAATGTTTTTATTTCTTTACTGCTTTACTGTTTTAATGATTCCTGCACTTTACTAACTTGCTTGTTATTCATTATCTGAATCTTAAAACGTTTTGTGTTAAAAGTTTGTAAAGATTGTGGAAAGTTGTATTCACCTCCCTCTACAACTGTTATGTGTTCAATATACTTTGGTATATTGATACACCGTGGGACGTATCAATTGGTATCAGAGCAGTGGTTGAGAATTAACTTGACTTGATCCTTGCATATTTTCATTTATAGTAAAGCAATGTCATCTTATATTGATAATGGTTCTTCAACCCGACCACCCATGTTTGACAAAGATGATTTCAGTGGGTGGAAAGGTATAATGTCTTTGTTCCTTGAATCCATCGATAACAATATGCCTGACATCCTTACGGATGGTCCTTATGTTCCTACACAAACCATTGTGTAGAAGCTGTGGTCAGGGAAGGTCAACCAACCATTCCTGCCACAGTCAAATCTATAGTTAAGGACAAGGCAGATTGGGGGATGAGGATAGGAGGTTGGCAAACTTGGATGTGAAGGCTAGAAATTTCATTGTCCAAGCTGTGCCCAAAGACCTTTACCATTCAATTAAAATGTGTTCAACAACAAAGAAAATGTGGGTACATTGACTGTTATGTTTGAGGGTTGCGTCTGTCACACCCCGTTGTAGCGGAAATACAGGGTTAACAAAGAATTGCATACTAATCAGAAGGTTAATAGAGATTACATCCATTTATACCAATACAAGTCAATACAAGTACAATCGTTCAAAATGTGGACCCCAAAATACGGATACAAGTCATCCACATTTGGAACTGGGCCCACAGAATACAAGTTCAAAGTCTGGACAGTCAAATACAATTAAAGCCAAAAGCATGAGAGCCCTCAATGTCTGATGCTAATTGTACGTCCAAAGTCAAAAGATTGGCCCTATAATGCCAAAGACGATTCCAAGACTTACTGATGGTCACCTGAAAAGCATGAAATTTGAGAGGATCAACTATCGAAATAGTTGGTGAGTTTACAGTGTGTTTGACCAAATATTTATTCGTCATTGATACAACACAATGACATATAGTTATAAAAGACCAAACAGTCAGTATATCTAAATCTGACAACACTTTTATAACAAGACAGCCAGTATATCTAAATCTGGACACATCTTACATCACATTTTATAATAAGATAGTCAGTATATCTAAATCTGAACTCATCTTATATCACGTCAATCAGTATATCTAGATCTGAACTCATCTTATATCACGTCAATCAGTATATCTAAATCTGAACTCATCTTATATCACGTCAATCAGTATATCTAAATCTGAACTCATCTTATATCACGTCAATCAGTATATCTAAATCTGAACTCATCTTATATCACGTCAATCAGTATATCTAAATCTGAACTCATCTTATATCACGTCAATCAGTATATCTAAATCTGAACTCATCTTATATCACGTCAATCAGTATATCTAAATCTGAACTCATCTTATATCACGTCAATCAGTATATCTAAATCTGAACTCATCTTATATCACGTCAATCAGTATATCTAAATCTGAACTCATCTTATATCACGTCAATCAGTATATCTAAATCTGAACTCATCTTATATCACGTCAATCAGTATATCTAAATCTGAACTCATCTTATATCACGTCAATCAGTATATCTAAATCTGAACTCATCTTATATCACGTCAATCAGTATATCTAAATCTGAACTCATCTTATATCACGTCAATCAGTATATCTAAATCTGAACTCATCTTATATCACGTCAATCAGTATATCTAAATCTGAACTCATCTTATATCACGTCAATCAGTATATCTAAATCTGAACTCATCTTATATCACGTCAATCAGTATATCTAAATCTGAACTCATCTTATATCACGTCAATCAGTATATCTAAATCTGAACTCATCTTATATCACGTCAATCAGTATATCTAAATCTGAACTCATCTTATATCACGTCAATCAGTATATCTAAATCTGAACTCATCTTATATCACGTCAATCAGTATATCTAAATCTGAACTCATCTTATATCACGTCAATCAGTATATCTAAATCTGAACTCATCTTATATCCGTCAGTCAGTATATCTAGATCCGACCTTTTATACAAGACTGTCAGTACGAAAGCTGACAAGACTACCATTAAAATCTCATAATGGTAAAACTACATAAGGGGGATCATTTTAGTTCGTCAAACACAAAGAACAGTTTAGTCTGCCGACAACATGGCAAGTCAAGACATATATATCAAAATTTCATAAGACATGTATACACATTTTCAGACAACCATCAACATGGCAAGACATAAGACAAATGATTTAAGTATCCAAGTCACATGGCATACTCACAAAACAATCATTTATTTAACAAATAGTGTATACAACAGTGCATGCTTTTCAGGCCCAAAGTAAAAGGAAAAAGGGCGCCATAAACTCACCTTAGCAGTCTATGAGCTAAAGTATGAGTAGTCCGAGAATAAGAGCAGTCTAGTCTCCACGTCTATCCAAAACCTAGGATAAGAGTACCAATGGTGAGGATCAAATCTCACGACGACAAGTATCCTACGTACAACTACTTAGCTATAGACCCTAGAATGCCATAACCGAGAATGTGACTTAACTTCCATTTTATTTAACTTTAGTTGGTAATATCAATGACATCGTCATTATAAGGTAGTCTAAAGTACCATTCGATATTCACCAAGTTCAAACGTTCAAGTTATCGAAAACTGAAAATGTCAAACAGTCACAAAACTCGCGGCGCGACCAGAGGTTCTCGCGGCGCGACCTTGCTATATTCTCCTTTGATTTCTCCTTTGATTTCTCCTTTGATTTCTCCTTTGATTTCTCCTTTGATTTCTCCTTTGATTTCTCCTTTGATTTCTCCTTTGATTTCTCCTTTGATTTCTCCTTTGATTTCTCCTTTGATTTCTCCTTTGATTTCTCCTTTGATTTCTCCTTTGATTTCTCCTTTGATTTCTCCTTTGATTTCTCCTTTGATTTCTCCTTTGATTTCTCCTTTGATTTCTCCTTTGATTTCTCCTTTGATTTCTCCTTTGATTTCTCCTTTGATTTCTCCTTTGATTTCTCCTTTGATTTCTCCTTTGATTTCTCCTTTGATTTCTCCTTTGATTTCTCCTTTGATTTCTCCTTTGATTTCTCCTTTGATTTCTCCTTTGATTTCTCCTTTGATTTCTCCTTTGATTTCTCCTTTGATTTCTCCTTTGATTTCTCCTTTGATTTCTCCTTTGATTTCTCCTTTGATTTCTCCTTTGATTTCTCCTTTGATTTCTCCTTTGATTTCTCCTTTGATTTCTCCTTTGATTTCTCCTTTGATTTCTCCTTTGATTTCTCCTTTGATTTCTCCTTTGATTTCTCCTTTGATTTCTCCTTTGATTTCTCCTTTGATTTCTCCTTTGATTTCTCCTTTGATTTCTCCTTTGATTTCTCCTTTGATTTCTCCTTTGATTTCTCCTTTGATTTCTCCTTTGATTTCTCCTTTGATTTCTCCTTTGATTTCTCCTTTGATTTCTCCTTTGATTTCTCCTTTGATTTCTCCTTTGATTTCTCCTTTGATTTCTCCTTTGATTTCTCCTTTGATTTCTCCTTTGATTTCTCCTTTGATTTCTCCTTTGATTTCTCCTTTGATTTCTCCTTTGATTTCTCCTTTGATTTCTCCTTTGATTTCTCCTTTGATTTCTCCTTTGATTTCTCCTTTGATTTCTCCTTTGATTTCTCCTTTGATTTCTCCTTTGATTTCTCCTTTGATTTCTCCTTTGATTTCTCCTTTGATTTCTCCTTTGATTTCTCCTTTGATTTCTCCTTTGATTTCTCCTTTGATTTCTCCTTTGATTTCTCCTTTGATTTCTCCTTTGATTTCTCCTTTGATTTCTCCTTTGATTTCTCCTTTGATTTCTCCTTTGATTTCTCCTTTGATTTCTCCTTTGATTTCTCCTTTGATTTCTCCTTTGATTTCTCCTTTGATTTCTCCTTTGATTTCTCCTTTGATTTCTCCTTTGATTTCTCCTTTGATTTCTCCTTTGATTTCTCCTTTGATTTCTCCTTTGATTTCTCCTTTGATTTCTCCTTTGATTTCTCCTTTGATTTCTCCTTTGATTTCTCCTTTGATTTCTCCTTTGATTTCTCCTTTGATTTCTCCTTTGATTTCTCCTTTGATTTCTCCTTTGATTTCTCCTTTGATTTCTCCTTTGATTTCTCCTTTGATTTCTCCTTTGATTTCTCCTTTGATTTCTCCTTTGATTTCTCCTTTGATTTCTCCTTTGATTTCTCCTTTGATTTCTCCTTTGATTTCTCCTTTGATTTCTCCTTTGATTTCTCCTTTGATTTCTCCTTTGATTTCTCCTTTGATTTCTCCTTTGATTTCTCCTTTGATTTCTCCTTTGATTTCTCCTTTGATTTCTCCTTTGATTTCTCCTTTGATTTCTCCTTTGATTTCTCCTTTGATTTCTCCTTTGATTTCTCCTTTGATTTCTCCTTTGATTTCTCCTTTGATTTCTCCTTTGATTTCTCCTTTGATTTCTCCTTTGATTTCTCCTTTGATTTCTCCTTTGATTTCTCCTTTGATTTCTCCTTTGATTTCTCCTTTGATTTCTCCTTTGATTTCTCCTTTGATTTCTCCTTTGATTTCTCCTTTGATTTCTCCTTTGATTTCTCCTTTGATTTCTCCTTTGATTTCTCCTTTGATTTCTCCTTTGATTTCTCCTTTGATTTCTCCTTTGATTTCTCCTATGATTCTTGCCAAAACCCTAATTATTATTGAAATATGATTATTCCCTTTGATTTCTCCTTTGATTTCTCCTTGCTAAATCCCTTTAGATTGAAATTTAGAAAGTTTGTGTGTGTTCTGTGTGTGTTTTGTCGACAGAATAAAGAAAAGGGGGTGAGGGGGGGTTTTGTTGTTTCCCTCCCAGCCTTTCAAACCAATTTAAGCCCACGTGGCTTCTTTTTGACCATCATCTATACCCTTAATTCGGTAAAATGCTTACGATTAAAAATCGTTTGACCTAAAAGTCAAAATGTAAAGTAAAGGTATTTTCCCTCGTCTCATTTTTAGTCAAGACAAGCAAATAAAGTTTCGTCAAAGGGAACTTTATAATATTAAGTCTAGACAGTCTAATTATCTTGTACAAGACATAACCTTTAAATATTAATTTAAAGTTATTTTAAAGACTCGGCATTCGTCTAGATAGCTAATAGTCTACGTCATCAAGATACGTCTAATTTGACTAAGTCAAAAGTCCAAAAGTCTAATAAGTTCCACGTCAAATGACAGTCTAAATTCGACGAGATTATGATAATGACTAATCTTAAACAAGATTAAGACTAACTCGTTGTTAATTAATTACGAGTTGTCACAGCATCCCCGACTTCTAAGGATTTCGTCCCGAAATCAAGTCTTGCTCAGTAAAAAGATGAGGATAGTTATCCCGCATAAAGTCTTCACGTTCCCAAGTCAAGTCGGGACCATGTTTTGAGTTCCAACGAACTTTGACCAATTTGATACGACTACGTCTAAGTTGTTTGAGCTGTTGGTCTAAAATTTCAACAGGTTCTTCAACGAATTGAAGAGAGTCAGTCACTTGCAGCTCTTCGACAGGTACGACTAAAGTCTCATCAGTCAGACATTTCTTAAGATTCGAAATGTGAAATGTGTGATGAACGTGTTCTAGCTCTTTAGGTAAATCGAGCTTGTAAGCCACGGAACCAATTCTTTGAACAATTTCGAATGGTCCGATATAACGAGGACTAAGTTTCCCTCGTACGCCAAAACGTGCAGTGCCTTTCCAAGGTGACACTTTCAACATGACTTTGTCTCCCACTTGAAACTCAAGTGGTTTCCGTCTACGGTCGGCATAGCTCTTCTGGCGATCTTGAGCCGCCTTCAGCCGTGCCCTAATTTCGACAATTTGATCAGTAGTCTTCTGAACTAGTCCATATTTAAATAAACGACGTTCTCCAGCATCAAGCCAACAGACAGGAGATCTACATTTTCGTCTATACAAAGCCTCATAAGGAGCACATTTGATATTGGTGTGGTAGCTGTTATTATATGAAAATTCTGCTAACGGCAAAAAGGTATCCCAACTACCCTTGAAGTCAATGACACATGCACGAAGCATGTCTTCCAACGTCTGAATGGTACGTTCACTTTGTCCGTCAGTCTGGGGATGGTAAGCCGTACCCAAATTCAACTGAGTGCCTGAAACGTCTTGAAAATATCTCCATGATCCTAGATCGATGACTCTTATTTAGCAAGAGTTCTCTAAGTCCATTCTACTTTGGAATTCACACCCTGTCTTTGTCATGTCGGATCCCATCACCATCCACTTCAAATAAATGTTCGGTATTCCACAATGCTTCTTCCTCGATACACCCTGGTTGTAGGGCCTCTTTTTGATCATCCAAAACTCTATTCTTTCGTGGATTTTGAGCTGTCTTGAAGCGTAAGCAATGACTTTTCCCTGACTTGTCTCCTTATGCTATCAATGTTTCGTCATTCGGTAGAGGTATTCTCACAACCTTCTCGTAACAACTAATATCAGCGCGAACTCTAGACAACCAGTCTATACCGACTATCACGTCAAAACTTCCTAGTTCTATGGGAATAAGATCTATCTTAAAGGTTTTACCAGACAATGTTAAATTGCAATTTTACCAGATGATCTTTAGCAACATACTTTTGACCGTTCACATATTTGACGATAAAATTTTCTTTCATGGGGATAGCTACTATATTGATTCGAGATTTAAATTCTAAGGATATAAAACTTTTATTAGCACCGGAGTTGAATAACACAAAGACATAATGTTTATTGAGTATGAATGTACCTATCACAACATTTGGGACCACGTCATGCATCAGCAGCCTCCAAAGCAAAAACTCGACCTCTGCCTTGTCCTTCTTGATTCCTAGCTTGATTGTCCCTAGCATTGTTCCTCACGGGAACTATAGCATTGTTGTTCGGGTTTAGATTGAGTCGTGGACAATCGGGTCGCATATGGGTTTCGCTGCCACATTCGTAACATGAAGCCGGTGCATTGTTCTTACAAAACTTTGCCAGATGTCCTGTCCTTTTACAACGGTTACAAGTAGGACAATTTCCCCGGTGATGGAGACCACACCTGTTACATCTCGGGTCTGGACCAGTGTACCTCGTGACGTCCTGAGTGACTACTGCAAAGTTTCTAGCAGTCTTGAACCTCTTGCCATTTCCGTCGTCACCAAACCCACTACTAGAGGCCTGATCGTTTCTTCTCTTGATCCCATCTGTTCCAACCGAAGAACCAGGGGTTCTTTTCAAGTCTATCACCATCCGGTTGGTTGCACTGACTGCCGCTTGAAGAGTCAAAGGATTAAAAGCGGCTACCAACCTTCGGACATCAGGTGACAAGCCATAACAGTACCTCTCGATCAATTTCTCCTCCGTATCTACCATTCGAGGAACTAGTCTAGCCAACTCATGAAAACGAGTTGTGTATTTCTCATTGTCTAGTCCAATCATACTATGATTCCAGAATTCGCCTTCCATTTTCTGTACTTCCTCACGAGGACAGTACTTTTCCATGAGCATCCTTTTAAAGTTCAACCAAGGTATGCTATATGCCGGCTCTCGGCCACGAGTCCTAATCTGTTCGTTCCACCATGACAGAGCGTGCTTTTGAAACTGAGATGCTGCATACTCCACTTTGTGCTCTTCGGCACAACGGCTGATATGGAGCACTGCCTCAATGCTTTCCAGCCAATTTATCAGACCGACAGGACCTTCGGTGCCATGAAATTCCTTTGGCTTACAATAAGTGAAAGTCTTGTAGTCAGTCCCGTGCAGATGCACTCGAGGAATAATCTGTTCAGCAGTAGGCTCGACATTGTTACTATTGTCAGCATGATGGTTATAATTTGCGTTCAGGCTTGCCGTAATCTGTGCGACTAAAGTAGGCATAGCAGCCAACAACTGTTGTGTTACAAATGCTGCCATATTATTATCCCCGCCAGTAATTGGGGTAGGTCCAGGACCAGTGTTCACCTGGACAGGAGCAGCTTCCGGTCCTTGCTGAATCACAGGTTCTTCCTGTTCAGCTTCATTATTCAAAGGAGTGGATCGAGTAACTCTCTTTGGTGCAGTTTTCTTGACTGGAGTCTTTTTCTGAACTTTGCTTTTCGTCTTAGGAGCCATAAGTCTAAGATATGAACAAAAATGTCATTTAGAGATTTCCTTGATAGGTAAAATAGAAAGTAGCTTTGCAAGACAGATGACAGTACAATGCAAGTCACAAATTGCTGACTTGTATGAATTCATGTACTAGACAAGACAAGAAAATATGAAAAATCATATTTCTAGAGCTAAGAATAAGCAGTTGACATAGTCTGAACAATTAAGTAAGCCAAAAGACAATCGTATTTCATTGATGTTCAAAATTTTACATAGTCTGGTATGTACAGTCCAAAAACACGTGGGAAACTTCATCCACAATGAGAGACTACCTAGTCAGAGCAATACGATTTATAGACACGTGGGAAATACCTCCACCAAAAAGATAGACTACAACTCAAAGTACAGAAGTACGAGTTGTAAAAGAAATTCTAGGCTTACAACACAGAAAGATTTATTACAAAATTACATCTTGCAAATTACAACGACTAGCAAAGCCACCACCAAAACCACCACGACAGACAGTATCCAGATCAACCTCCCAATAGTTTCCTTCCCCTCTCTAGCAACAGACATAGCCTCAGCCGCCTGTTGATAAGCTCCAGTCAACGCCTGAGCTTGATTCTCTATTTTCTCCCTTGTACAGATGAGGGAATTGTTCATCCTTGACAATTGTCGGCGATAATATTCCAACCTATCAGCTGCAGATGCAACTGGCATAACAGCACTCGGATTGTAGACAGGCACTCTGGAGGGACTCGCCGCATATGGATCTCCCTGAAAGAATGAAAGACCAAATCCACTGTTGCCCTGAACTGGTGCAGAAGGACCAGGAGCATAGGGGTCTCTAGGAGCATAAGGCAAATGAGCTCCCTCGGTAGTCCTCCTCTGATATGGAGATACCGGTGTTACAGATGATTGAACATGGATAGACACATGTTCGCCTCCAGATTCACTGGAAGATTGATACAGTACGCAATTTTGAGTTTTAAAGAAATCTTCGTCTAGATCACACACATTTGGTTTGGGTTTCTATTACCAACATATTTGAAATGCTTATATATAGGGTCACCCGCAGCCTTCCCACCACATTTTAAATATGCTGTTAATATAATCCAAACTATCACGTATATAAACCTTATGCATACACATACGGTTTGAGTTTCTATTCCTAACATACCTTCAATGTTTATATATAGGGTCACCCGCAGCCTTCCCACCACATCTACAGTATGTTGTGAATATAGCTCAAATCATAACGTATATACAAAATCTAAGATATTTATTTCGAGCCTTATATTATTTTACATAATCGGGACGTAGTTGATCAAGTTAGGTCTAATTATAGACAAATAATATAACTCCTGAAATAAGTATCCTAAACCTAATTAGACTTAGATTCCCTTTTGAAACGAAATGGCTATAGATTGAGTTTTTCCAGCGGAAAAAAACTCGGTATTAACTATAACCTTGTCTCTGATACCAATTTTTGTCACACCCCGTTGTAGCGGAAATACAGGGTTAACAAAGAATTGCATACTAATCAGAAGGTTAATAGAGATTACATCCATTTATACCAATACAAGTCAATACAAGTACAATCGTTCAAAATGTGGACCCCAAAATACGGATACAAGTCATCCACATTTGGAACTGGGCCCACAGAATACAAGTTCAAAGTCTGGACAGTCAAATACAATTAAAGCCAAAAGCATGAGAGCCCTCAATGTCTGATGCTAATTGTACGTCCAAAGTCAAAAGATTGGCCCTATAATGCCAAAGACGATTCCAAGACTTACTGATGGTCACCTGAAAAGCATGAAATTTGAGAGGATCAACTATCGAAATAGTTGGTGAGTTTACAGTGTGTTTGACCAAATATTTATTCGTCATTGATACAACACAATGACATATAGTTATAAAAGACCAAACAGTCAGTATATCTAAATCTGACACACTTTATATCACAATTTATAATAAGATAGTCAGTATATCTAAATCTGAACTCATCTTATATCACGTCAATCAGTATATCTAGATCTGATGACAGCATATGCCTCGCACAGGATTTCCCTTCGACAATGGGGTGCGGACCATAACCTCGCACAGGATTTCCCTTCGACAATGGGGTGCGGACCACAACCAAGACAGTCAGAATACAACATCCGACAGAATCGATATCCGGCAATGAGACTAAAACACTTAGGCTTCTACTTCCAACATACTTTCAACGCTTATATATAGGGTGTACCATCGGCGTACCCACCACGCTTACGGTATGTTGAGAATAGTTTTGTCGCCATTGTGATAATACCATTACACGTAATTATAAGACATGACTGTACAGACCGAAGTCTGACAAAGATAATATATGACTGTACAGACCGAAGTCTGACAAAGATAATATATGACTGTACAGACCGAAGTCTGACAAAGATAATATATGACTGTACAGACCGAAGTCTGACAAAGATAATATATGACTGTACAGACCGAAGTCTGACAAAGATAATATATGACTGTACAGACCGAAGTCTGACAAAGATAATATATGACTGTACAGACCGAAGTCTGACAAAGATAATATACCTGCCGCAGTTAGAATACAACATCTAACAATACTTTTATTTCAAAATCAGTCGGTATATCTAGATCCGACCTTTTATACAAGACTGTCAGTACGAAAGCTGACAAGACTACCATTAAAATCTCATAATGGTAAAACTACATAAGGGGGATCATTTTAGTTCGTCAAACACAAAGAACAGTTTAGTCTGCCGACAACATGGCAAGTCAAGACATATATATCAAAATTTCATAAGACATGTATACACATTTTCAGACAACCATCAACATGGCAAGACATAAGACAAATGATTTAAGTATCCAAGTCACATGGCATACTCACAAAACAATCATTTATTTAACAAATAGTGTATACAACAGTGCATGCTTTTCAGGCCCAAAGTAAAAGGAAAAAGGGCGCCATAAACTCACCTTAGCAGTCTATGAGCTAAAGTATGAGTAGTCCGAGAATAAGAGCAGTCTAGTCTCCACGTCTATCCAAAACCTAGGATAAGAGTACCAATGGTGAGGATCAAATCTCACGACGACAAGTATCCTACGTACAACTACTTAGCTATAGACCCTAGAATGCCATAACCGAGAATGTGACTTAACTTCCATTTTATTTAACTTTAGTTGGTAATATCAATGACATCGTCATTATAAGGTAGTCTAAAGTACCATTCGATATTCACCAAGTTCAAACGTTCAAGTTATCGAAAACTGAAAATGTCAAACAGTCACAAAACTCGCGGCGCGACCAGAGGTCCTCGCGGCGCGACCAGAGGTCCTCGCGGCGCGACCTTGCTATATTCCTCGCGGCGCGACCTGGAGGTTTCGCGGCGCGAGTCAAATCAAGTGCAGGTTTCTGTTCGAAATTCTTTACACCTCGCGGCGCGAGTCAAATCAAGTGCAGGTTTCTGTTCGAAATTCGTTACACCTCGCGGCGCGAGTTCTACCTGACTGAGTGAAAAACCTGGTTTATGACCATTTTTAGCAAACCATATCGACTCCAAATCGCTACCTTTCATTTTTAACAAGTGTTAACATGTTCAAAAGACCTAGAACCATACCATTTCGCCAAATCATTTCGCCATTTTAATCATTTTGATTTCAAGACCAAATTTGTAAATCAAAACTTCATTTAGTCAACTAAAACCCTAATTTCATATAACATTCAAAGGCTTCTAATTCAAATTACAAACTGAAATAAACCCTTAAATGAATTTAAATCAATTCAAAGTTTGGAGAAATAAGTTACTTACCAAATTTTGAGTTCTTCAAAAATAGGAAGAAATATGAAGATGATGATGATGATAATGCCCAAAACCTTAATTATTATTGAAAGATGATTTATTTGCTTTGATTTCTCCTTGCTAAATCCCTTTAGATTGAAATTTAGAAAGTTTGTGTGTGTTCTGTGTGTGTTTTGTCGACAGAATAAAGAAAAGGGGTGATGGGGGGGGCTTGTTGTTTCCCTCCCAGCCTTTCAAACCAATTTAAGCCCACGTGGCTTCTTTTTGACAATAATCTATACCCTTAATTCGGTAAAATGCTTACGATTAAAAATCGTTTGACCTAAAAGTCAAAATGTAAAGTAAAGGTATTTTCCCTCGTCTCATTTTTAGTCAAGACAAGCAAATAAAGTTTCGTCAAAGGGAACTTTATAATATTAAGTCTAGACAGTCTAATTATCTTGTACAAGACATAACCTTTAAATATTAATTTAAAGTTATTTTTAAAGACTCGGCATTCGTCTAGATAGCTAATAGTCTACGTCATCAAGATACGTCTAATTTGACTAAGTCAAAAGTCCAAAAGTCCAAAAGTCTAATAAGTTCCACGTCAAATGACAGTCTAAATTCGACGAGATTATGATAATGACTAATCTTAAACAAGATTAAGACTAACTCGTTGTTAATTAATTACGAGTTGTCACATTTCTCTACCTCCATGGAATCCACAATTACTACATTGACCAGGAGGTATGAGAGATTTTTCTCTTTGAGAAATGAATCCTTGACTGACACTCATACCCGCTTTAATGCTTTGGTAAATGATTTAGCTGCTGTTGGAATTAATAAGAAAAATGAGGTTTTAAAGAGCAAATTTCTTGATTCATTACCACCCAAATGGAACAACTATATTTCATCTGTTAAATTAAGTTATGTTTATCATGATCTTGATCTCCCTGGACTTTTTGGTTTGCTTCATAACCAAGAATGTTCAGAGGCTGAAAAACTAATTGCTATGGGTGATTCTTATAGTCAGCCTGCTGCTGCACTTGTTGCTTCTATGACTGAACACCCTAGTTCAATTAGTAATGAGATCATTCCTTATATTGATGATATTCCTGTGATGTCAAATCCTAACTCTGTTTGTGCTGAATCTGAATGTGATGAATCTGATGGTGATGAACTAGCTAATGAAGTAGCTATGTTGGCTGAAAGGATCAGAAGGAGATCCTTTAACAAGTTTAAAGGAAAAGGAAGAGGTGGCCAAGCTGATAAAGCTAAGAAGCCATTTGATATGTCCAAGGTTACTTGTTACAAGTGTGGCAAGACTGGACATATGGCTGGTGATTGTAGATCCAAAGAAACTGCTCAAGCTGTGCCAACCAAAGGTGGAAGAGGTGAAAAATACTCTAAGCTCAAGACAAGTACAAAGCCTTGAAAGCACAAGTAGCTGAGCTGACTGAGAAGGTGAACAGAAATGAGAAGAGTCTGGTAGCCAAAGACTGGGCTGAAAGTGCCACATCATCTGATGATGAGCTGTACAAAGATGCCAAGTGTTTCATGGCTAAAGAATCTACTCAAAGATTTGCTGAAGATCTGGTAAAAATACAACAGCAATCTGAGTCAGCTCACCAGGCATCCACCAGTCAGACTGCTCCACCTGAGGTAACTTTCTTTTCAAATCTGTC
Source organism: Erigeron breviscapus (assembly GCA_034093135.1). Lineage (NCBI taxonomy): Eukaryota > Viridiplantae > Streptophyta > Magnoliopsida > Asterales > Asteraceae > Erigeron > Erigeron breviscapus. The sequence continues at coordinate 16,232,977 of CM067170.1, forward strand.
TGATAATGAGAAGCTGTCCAGACTGAACAAACTTGGTGATGAGGTTTTACTGCAAAAACATTTTAATCAAGAACTCAAAAAGGAAATACATCTTTTGAAACTTGATAACAGCTCTAAGAGTCACACCATTGAAAAACTAGAATCTGAAGTTAAAGCTCAAAAGCAATTAAACTCCATTTGATTAAAGAAGCTAAAACTGCAGAAGAAAAGTTTTTAAAGGTAAAACAGATTACTGAAACATGGTGTATAAGCTCTAAAAAAGTTGCTAAATGTGTGAATGAACAAATACCTCATCAGATCCAAGCTATCTTTGATGGTGATTATGATAGGGCCATAGCCATAGCTGAAGTATGTGCTATGGAGCCTTGTTATCAGCCTCCTTCACCACCCAAAGTCCAAACCAAAGAGACCATTTCTAAACCAATTAAGTTGGTTCAGAAATCTGGTATTGGGTTTAAAGATCCTGAAACTATGGGTCAGACCATTGCTGAAGCTGTGTCTAAAGCTGATCAGGTTGTTGAGTTAAAACCTGAAGAAAGTCTTGACTTGTCCAAGCTGACCATCACCCAATCTGTGTCAGATTCAAAGAATAAAACAAACAAGAATAGTTTAAAGAGAAACAAAAGAAAGGATAGAGATCACAGTGTTCCAAAAGAGAAAATTAAGCTTTTAAAGAGTAAGAAGTCTGGTTCTCTAGGAAATGAGTCACAAGCAAAATCTGAGTCTATTTCAAGTAACACCAAGTCTGACTCTGACAAGTTGATTTTAAAATATGTTGAGTCTAAAACTGATAAGGTGTCAATGAAAACCAATTTTCTTGAGAAGGTGTCTGATCCAAAAATTGTTGATCAAAGAAAATTGAGAGCTGAATGTAAGAAAGTTGGAATAGGCAAAGGTTTTGTTAAGAAGGAAACCTTGAGTGTTGCTAAAAAGAACTTTGAATCTGGTAAAGGACAGACCAAGCAAAATGGGTTTCAAAATGTGATAAGAGTCTGTATTTAGTTCCCCAATCTGAGTCAGACCAGAAGGTCAGCTCTGGTGAACCCATCCTTGGATGGGTTCCCAAAATGAACTAATCTCTTATCATAATTGCAGGGCGGTCATGACGATAATACCTGGCACTTGGACAGTGGTTGTTCCAAGCATATGACCGGATGTAAGTCCCTGCTATGTAGCTTTAGGATTCGTGTTGGTCCTAATGTTACTTTTGGAGATGATTCTCAAGGAAAGACTGAAGGTTTTGGTGTTCTTTCAAATGGTCCTCTTACTTTTAGAAGAGTCTCATATGTAAATGGTTTGAAGCACAATCTGATTAGTGTGAGTCAGTTGTGTGATGCTGGTTATGAAGTGAGATTCAGGTCTGATAAGGGAATTGTTTTTGATTTGGAAGGCAATGTGGTTCTTATTGCAAAGAGGGATGAGTCTTTGTATTCTTTTGACATGAGAAATCCAACTGTC
>CM067170.1:16235434-16255434 GCA_034093135.1 Erigeron breviscapus
TGACAATTCCTTAACTCCTCATATTCCTTTCACTTTCATCTTTCGATTCTTAAAATGTCTAAATCATCATCTTCTTCGCAACATAAATCGCTCATAAATTTTGTATACACTCCATCAAATGATGTGAAAACATCTGCCACTGGCCAAAGAATTTCACTCCGTCTCAAATCCGATTTAACATGAGCAATTTCTTGGCTCAATTAAATGTGAAATCCAAAACGCTAATGGGAAGAATTAAGTGCATAAATTGTTGTCCGATGCAATAATTCTAAAAGGCTGAGAAATTCGTACATATATGCCTTACGAACTTTAAGTTCGTAAGAACTGTACATATATGCCTTACGAAGATTAAGTTCGTAAGAACTAATAAGTTCGTAAGGCCAAGCCCATTTTGTACGAATTTGACAGCCCAGCCCATTTGTACCTATAAATATAGGACTTAGGTTTCAGATTTCAGTGATGATTTAATAGCTATGTAATTCGTCCATGGCCGGCTGAGGGATCGCGCAAACCCTCAGTTGTAAGTCCACCATATTCATTATTGTTAGTCGTCTTGTTGATTGTGATTCGTAGTCTTCAAGATGTAATCATACGAATTCGTTTTGTATTGTAATCATATGACTAATGATAATGTTTATTATTTCTCCCATTGTAATTGTTTTCTTATCTTTGTATTATACAAGAACCCTAATAACTAATCTAGATGGATTTCGCACTTCTAGTTTAGGATAGATCACGATTTACGATCAACACACGTTCCAAACGTATTTTCACAATTGGTATCAGAGAGGGAGGCTATTTTGCCTTCGATCGTGATCTGGATTAGGGTTTATGTTCGAAAGTATGAAGAAGATGAAGTTTCTGTCGTTAAGTTCGTTTATCTTTACGAACTTAGCAAAACGAAGTTCATCAAACGAAGATAGCAAACGAACTTAACTTAATTTCGTTCTAAAGTTCTTCAAACGAAGATAGAAAACGAAGTTATCTTCATTTTCGTTTTGAATCTTCATCAAACGAATTTAGCCTACGTAATTAAGCTATCTTCGTTCCGAACCTTAGCCAACGAACTTAAGCTATCTTCATTCAGACCTTACGAAGATAAGAGTGTTTTTGAGCATATCTTCGCAATATGTAACAAGTTCGTGAGAAGATGTACTTACGAAGATAAGTACGAAGATAACAAGTTCGCAGTAGTGAATATGTTTGCAGAAAGATTGTACTTACGAAGATAACACCAATTTGGGTTTATATTCGCAAGAACAAACATGGTTCTTCTTACGAAGATGTTCATACCTGGCAGAATAACTTCGCATGTATTGTTGATTTTCTACATACGAAGTTGGTCATTTAAGTTCAACACATATTACGAATATGTTCAAGCCAGGAGATCAAGTTCGTAGGTATAGTTCTTTAACTGTGCCGATGCTATACGAAGATGATCATAGAAGATAGAGTTCAAGAAAGAGGTTCATATATGTTTCAGTCTGAAGAGAACGATTCCACATCTGATCAGAAGAAACACAGGGTGTCTTTCTCCAACCAGAAGATTCTTAAAAATAAAAAAAATAAAAAAAAAAGTCTTTTGGCGGGAAAAACAATTTTTGCCTATGATCTTATAATCTCGTTTTTACGCGGGAAAATTAATTTGGTAAAGGTCCAAAAATTTTGGGTCATTTTCGTGCGTTTTTGGCGCAATTTCGGCAAAAAAATGACGATTATCAAATTTTTTCTACCATTATTAGATCAAAAGTTAAAGTGAATTTCAAAATTTCACGAGAACATTTTTCCCGAAATTGTTTTTGGAGGGAAACACAATATACCCTGTTTAGAACCACATGAAAGGGAGATTTTTGAAACTGAAGGCAAGTAGATGGGCTGATTTTCAAAGTTTTGCAGAAAAATGAGGGGGAATAAAATATTTTGATTTTTGAGCAAAACTTTTCTACATACTCGAGTTACATAACGATTAAAGGTTATTCTGTTGGTGATTATTGTATTCTAATGCTCGAGGTTTTGAAGATCATCGAACTATATGTTCAAATTGATTTATATCAACGGATGATTTTCATATATAGCGGTCGTGGAAACTTTGTTGAAGTATTGGATCATTGAAGCTGGTTATTTGTTGTTCAGTATTTGAAGATCGAATCTTATCCATATTCCAAGATGTAGAGATGAATTATCAAGTGATTCTTGCGGAGGAGTTGCATAGATAAAGATCTTTATATTATGGCAGCATATACAACTGAAGAGGAGATCTGATAAGAACGACTTCGAGTGATTGGTGGATTTGTGAAGATACAAGACAGAGTAAGACACTGCTAGTTGAGACAGGATTTATGCGACTACATTTTGTGATTCAGTTTGCAGAGTTTCTTATTTTTATGGGAGCTGATTGATTTGATGCTGATTGTTGGAAATTCTACTTCTCTATTATATGCCGGTTAAGCACGACATGCAAATAGATCCGAGTGGATGATTGTTATGTTTAATTCGGAGGTGGTTACTGTTGAGGGGGAGAACTACAATGAGAGGTGTTGGGTTAGTTGGTTGTCATGAAGATACAGAGAGTTTACAGGTTGAAGATCAGAGTGTAGTTTCAGAAGATCGAGTTTCAACATAAGAAGAACCGATATCTTTAGTTACGGGGGAGGCTATTTGTTTAGACTTTCTATAACTAATATCGGATTTTGAAGAATTGATTGCACCGGCCAAGGGGAGTTTGTTGGAGCACATTAAGTGCACAAATTGTTGTCCGATGCAATAATTCTAAAAGGCTAAGAAATTCGTACATATATGCCTTACGAACTTTAAGTTCGTAAGAACTGTACATATAGAACGAAGATAATCTTCGTTTGATGGGCTGGGCAGCTAAGTTCGTAAGAACAAAGCCCAGCAGGCCCAATATCGATCATAAACGTATATAAACGATTGGAAACCCTAAATTGAGGATTCCAGTTGATAATACACACACACCAAAGCGACTAAGTTCGTTGCTAAGCTATAGCTAACGAAGATAGATCACATAAGGCTGATTATATTGATATAATTAGCAATAAATACGATAACTAATCAAACTAGTTATCTCGTGAGGATTCCGCACTCACGACATAACAATAGACGATCTCGAGAGCGTTCCGTAGCTATCGAGGGACTCACAAAACGTTAATGGGAAGAATCAATGATTTTTGGGAGAAATCCCCTTTCCATTATGCTCTGACCGCAAATCCTCAGGCATTGTATCATCGATACTTGCTTGAATTCTGGTACACTGCTGTGGTGAGTAAAGATGAACAATCCATCTCCTTCACTCTCAATGAGGGCACCAAGAAGTGTGTTATCACTCTTGAGGGGTTCAGAAATTCCCTTCATCTGAACTACCTCGAACCTTCCCAGGTGTTTGCTAAAAGACTCAAAGGAGTCAATTTCAGGGAGGTTCTAGTCGCCACCGGTCATGGCGACATGGAGGATACTGATGGTAATTTGAAGACCTCCGGACACATATTTATGTCTGGATTTGGTAATTGCTGGAGGTTCTTCTGGACCCAGATTGTGGAAAGTCTTGGTGGCAACCATGGAGGGTTGGACCAACTTTCACTACCCCAAGTTGAGATGGGGTATTATATTTGGAATGGGATACAAGCAGACTTTGCTGAGATTCTCTTTTCTCAGCTTATTACAAAATTAAAAGGAAAGAGAAGTCTGCATATCGCCTTTCCAAGATTTCTGAGCTTGTGTTTCATGGATATTCTTGGTGATGCTTACAATCAAGCTGGACCTGAAGCTTCAGTACCAGAATATAGCAGAGATTTCTCAAAGGCATCCACTGCTGAAAATGAGCCTGAACTCTCTTCTGCTATGCTTCAGGTATTTAATAAAACTGTTTCAGCCACACTAGCTGGTTCAGAAAGGTCACTAAGTGGGCCACAAAAGAATGTGGGACCCGTTAGTCGACTTAAAGAAAAGTTGCCAATCGTTGAATCTGGTAACGATGCACCTGCTTCTGCAGATGTTGAACCAGAATCTGGTGAGAGGTACTAGTGACCCAAACCAGGGCATATCTGACCAGATTGCAAAAGTGAATGCTTTCTGGGATGACGATGAGCTACCTCAGGAGAATCTTGATTCTCTTGCTGACTTTGAGTTTGACGAGGGATTATTGGAGGCGAATCAATCTGATTCTGAGCCAGCCACCATCCTCGCAAACGCCCCTCCTCCTCTCCCAGAAATCCAACAAGAACAAGACAATGAGCCTTATGTTCCACCACCACCATCTCATCAAAATCCAATTTTTCCACCAGGCACTACTCCTGCTTATGTCACCGATCCTTCATTTACTCCTTCACTTCAATTTCTTCACCCCCAAATTCACAACATCCCACCGCCTATCAATTATGATGCCCCAATAGAGAAGGACTTGGATTTTGAAACAGAATCTGAGAGTCCAACTGATACACAACTCAATAATGTACTTAAAGGGCTTGGTAAATTGCCATTTGTTGCTCCTGCTTCTGCACAACCCCCACCTCCTTTAAATGTAGAAGCACAGTTAGAGAAAAACCAAACCGAAGTCCAAAGCCTTATTCTTAGGGTGGAGGATTTGACCAAGTCTCTAACTGCCAATACTAGTTCAGTTGCTGAAATGAAAGGTGCTCAGATGTTTCTTGGAACTGAGTTAACCAAAGTTGCTGGAAATGAAGGACTAGTAGTTGGGAAGCTGAATGAGTTGGTGATGACTTACAATAAGGTGAGCTCTGCAATCAGAGAAGCCTTCAAACTAACAAAGAGAGATGTGCAAGCTTCGGTTGTTGCCAACTTGACATCTAGTGTTGAGCTGTTGAAGCAAGAGTTTATGGCTGTTGGAAGTGAAGTTCATGAGTTGGTTCAGAAGCCAAGTGTAAATGAAAAAGAACTTGGGGCTTCTATAAGTGTTGGTATTTTGGAGAATCTGAAGTCTGAGCTAACTCAGAACTTAACTGCTCAGATTTCAGAATCTATTTCTGAGAAGGTTTGTATGGAAGTTAGAATGATGATTGCTGAACTGACCAAAGACACAAATAACAAAGTGGATAAGGCTGTAAATGAAGTAAAAGATTCAGTGTCCAAGCTTGAAGGTTCAGTTCAGAATCAATCCAACCAGTTAGATGAAATTCTAACTCTTCTGAAGAAAGAATCTGATATTGCTCCTCCTCCCCCTACTTCTTTCACTGAAGAAGATAGAAAGATGTTGAAAGACTTAAAAGATCAAGAAGCACTGAACCTTAATTCTTCATTCAGATTAAGGGCTCAGTTTGCTACAATGACAAAGGGTATTTATGAATGCCTAGAACAACAAAGTTGGGAACCACTAAAGGCAATTAAAACTTCAATTGACCTTTATGCTAAGATGCCTTTAGAGATTCCCAAAGGGGGAAGTGGTGTGCCTATTGGTTTGCTGGCTAGTACTCAAGAAATGATCGAAGCAACCAAGAAGCAAACTGAGGTACAATCTGGTAGCACCCCAGTTCAGGGGGAACAAGTTCAGAAACCTGAATCTGAAGCTGGAAAGAAAGATAAGGGAAAGGCCCAAGTGGTGGCAGAACCAACAAAGAAAAATGCTAAGGGTTCTGGTTTGGTTGTTGTGAAAACGTTGATGAACAAGGCTACCCACTTCATGATCCAAATGCTGATAGCAAGAAATTAGAGACTTTGCAGAAGCAAGTCTCTAATCAATTTATTATGTGGGGAGAGAATAAGGAAAGAGAAAGGATTCAACACCAGAAAATGGGAACCCTTGATCACATTGATGCTGCAGCTCTTGGTCTCTCACTAGAAAGATATCAGAAAATCAAAAATGATCCAAGAGTGCAGAAGGCTATTGTCGAAATGCTCGAATATGAATATGGGGTAAACTACTCTCCCTTAGAACAAAAGCTGGACCATCTCACTTTCAAAATGTCCATTGAGGACTTGGTGAAAAATAGAGAAAAAGAAATGGACATAAAGAAGAAAGAGATTCTGGCTGGAGTTCTGAAGGTAGAAAAAGAGTTGTCCAGACCACCCACAAAGCCCAGAACTGGAACAAGGACTGCAAAGAAAGATTCTCGTGATGTTGTCTTTACTTCACTCAAACCAATATCTGATGATGCTGCTGAGATCCAAAGGAAACATGAAAAGGATCAGTATGATCATTATATGAACCATCGATCGCATCCAGCCAAAATCATTGATATGGAAGTTACAAAGGCTGATGGATTGAAGTTATTTGACTTGATTGTGAAAAGGGAAGGTAGGGCAGCTGAAGAATACAATCAAGTTTCAGTTCACGAGTTTGGGATTTCTGAGCATAGGGAGATGATCCAGATTCTGAAAGGGAAGCCTAAATCTACCTTGATTGGTGCATGGTTAGCAAGAATACAACAAAAGATGCAGGCCAAGGTAGAAATTGAAGGAAGATTGTTTGCAAAGAAGGATCATTCTCCACTGAAGAGAAAACCTACTGAGGCACCTTCTGGTTCAAGGCCTGCCAAGAAGTAGTTTCTTTTCAGTTTATCATGTACTTGTAATATATTTACATTTGTAACAAACATTTCAGTTTGTATATATATGTTGCAAATTGTAACCAATAAGTAGATGGTAGGTTTAAGTTAGAAAACCACAAGTAAAATTCTGAGACATCAATGATCTATAAGATGTACTTAGAAAATCTTTACAACTTAAACAAAAACTTGCATTTCAGACTTACAAACATGTATAGATAGAAGTCTAAGATGCATGCACTATTTCAGAACAAATAGGGGGAATTTGTTAGGTCGGAAATCGACCAAGTATAATTTGTTCAGAAATAGCTTGAAGTTTAGTGAAGACGTTTGTACAGAATTCTGAGGTATCTCAGAATTCCTTCACTGAAGCTTCACTTCAGTTCAGATCAAGGCAAATCTGAAGCATTCATTCTGAAGTCAAAGACTGAAGTATGAAGAAGAGAATCATCTCAGAAGCGAGCAAAGAGTGATTCTACCAGATCGAAGACTGAAGCATCTCAGTATAAAGTATTAACAACACTTTACACTAATTACGAGGAAGACTTTTTACTTTACATACCTTTACCCAGTTAATAGATTTATCTATTAATAAAAGGTACAAGGTAAAAGTATGGGTTTGGAACATAGTACTATAAGTCACATCAACTGACTTATATACTCTTCCTAGTTGAGCACATAAGGAATTAGGTTTAATTCCTTAAATACTCACAACCACATTTGTACGATCTTGTCCACATCATCATGGACTTGGTCTATAAATACAAAGTCTTCTCACAACTTGCAAACAGCTTGAAACTTTAGCATTGCAACTTGTGAGATATACTCTAAGTAAACTTACGAGTATTTCCAAGTTATTTAGATCACTTGTTTTTCAGGATTGTTTAGATATTTACACTTGGGTGTTTATCTTTGTTCCGCAACAATCCTTGTATTTGTTTATATATCAATAACTCAAATACATTAGAAAGGAAACAACGTGTCTCAATGCTACATACTTGATTATACATATATATATCTTATATAGTTTCAGCCATTTAGTTCTTGTTATTTACTTTAAGTCAATTGCTTCTTGTTATCCACATCTGGATCGTAAACTTAACTTGTCCATCAAGATTAGTTGTACTTGCCAGTCGGGTTTAGTTAATCATCTATATTTGGGACTCACAAAATAAAGGTCCCAAAAAACCCGAAAAAACATAAAAATGTCCAAAACTCATAGAAAAATGCCATTTCGGGGCTCGAAGGTCGACCCAAACCGGTTTGCAACTTGATGCGTCTCGTTTCTTGCGGTCGTTTTGACTGGTCATACGCCCGAAACGGAGCCCTGTAGCTCAAGTTATGCCCAATTTAGTGAGGCACCCTTTGAAGCCTTGTCTTGGGCTTCCAAATACAACATGGCTTTCTCAACTATACTTGGGCCCGCATCATTCCCTCCTGGATAGACAAAATTCGTCCTCGAATTCACAACAGGCTCGTCATCAGAAGAATCACCATGATAAGGCAACAAATGCTTCACATTAAACACATCAGAACAACGAATATGGCTAGGCAGCTTGAGACGGTAAGCATTAGAGTTTATTTTCTGCACAACTTCAACAGGACCTATCTTCTTGGCGTATAGCTTGTTGTAATCTCCAACTGGGAATCGATCTTTAGTCAAAGCAGCCCAAACAAAGTCACCTTCTTCAAAATCAACTTGTCTTCGCTTCTGATCAGCAACTTTCTTGTAATTGGCATTGGCTTGGACCAAATTATCATGAACAACTTTGTGAACTTCATGTAACCCTTCAACAAAATCTTGAACTTTCTTTGGAATAGAACCAGAAACAGGAACTGTCATTAAATCAAGTGGTCCTCTGGGCTGAGATGAATAAACGACCTGAAATGGACTAAAACCAGTACTGCGGTTAACAGCATGATTATGAGCAAACTCAGCTTGACACAACTTCTGATCCCATGCCTTGACATGATCACCAACTAAACACCTCAATAAATTAACAAGTAACCGATTAACAACTTCGGTTTGCCCATCAGTTTGGGGATGATAGGCACTACTGAAATTGAGCTGAGTATTCACCATCTTCCATAAAGCGCCAAAAGTGACTCAGAAATCGAGTATCTCGATCAGAAACAATAGAAGAAGGTAAACCATGCAAGCGATACACATCACGAAAGAAGAGTTGTGCAACATTAACAGCATCAGTTGTCTTCTTGCAAGGAATAAAATGGACCATCTTAGAAAACCGATCAACAACAACAAAGATAGAATCATTACCTCTCTGAGTACGAGGCAACCCCAACACAAAATCCATACTAATATCAACCCATGGCTGCGAAGGAACAGGCAAAGGCATATAGAGACCTGCATTGGTAGTTGTGCCCTTAGAAACTTGACAAATACGACATCGCTTGACATAGCGATCAACTTCTTTCCTCATGGTAGGCTAGAAATAAGAAGCTTGCACCAACTGTAACGTACGATCACGACCAACATGCCCTTCACCATGTAACTCCTTAATGATTTTCAAGCGAAGACTGGAATCAGGAATACATAACTGATTGCCTTTGAAAAGAAAGCCATCATGTATCAGAAAATCTGATTTCTACCCAGATTGCACATCCTGCACAATAACTGAAAAATATGGGTCAATGATTAACTGCTCACGAATAACATCTAGACCCGGCACATCAACTCTCATAGATACAAGCAGATTACTCCTTCTGCTCAGTGCATCAGCAACTCTATTTGAAACACCAGTCTTGTGTTTCACCACAAAAGTAAATTTCTCAAGAAATGCTAGCCAACGACCATGCCTATGAGATACTTTATCTTGTGTGCGTATATGCCTTAAAGAATCATGATCAGTGAACAAAACAAACTTCTTATGAAACAAATAATGACGCCAATGCTTTACAGCTTGGACCACTGCATAAAACTCCAAATCATAAGTGCTATACCTCAATTTTGGTCCAGTCAATTTTTCACTGAAATAAGCAACAGGCCTACCACCCTGACTAAGAACCCCACCAATTCCAACCTTTGAAGCATCAGTATGAAGTTCAAAAACTTGAGAAAAATCAGGCAATACCAGAATTGGTGCTGTAGTGAGCTTGTCCTTGATAGCTTGAAAAGCCAACTCTGTCTCTTCGGTCCATACAAGTGTCTTCCCCTTCATGCAATCTGTCACTGGAGCCATAATAGAACTGAAATGGGGAATGAACCGCCTATAAAAAGAAGCAAGTCCATGAAAACTACGAACTTCAGTAATGGTAGCAGGAGTTGGCCAGTTTTGAACTGCTGCTACTTTAGACTCATCCACCTGTATCCCATCACCAGAAACAACATACCCTAAAAACAAGACTTTAGGGGTCATGAACACACACTTTTTTGTGGCTGCATAGAAACTATCCCTGCGAAGTAAGGCCAAAACTTGCCTAACATGCATGACATGCTCATCAAAAGAATCACTATAAATAAGAATATCGTCAAAATACACAACCACAAACTTTCCAATAAAAGGCCTAAGCAACTGATTCATCACACGCATAAAAGTACTTGGTGCGTTTGATAAACCAAAAGGCATCACCAACCATTCATATAATCCTTCACGAGTCTTGAAGGCAGTTTTCCATTCATCACCAGGTCTAATACGAATTTGATAGTACCCACTTTTCAAATCTAACTTGTAAAAATTGTAGCACCACTAATCTGATCAAGCAAATCATCTAATCGAGGAATAGGAAATCTGTACCTCATAGTGATCTTGTTAATTGCTCGACTATCAACACACATACGCCAAGTGCCATCTTTCTTTGGAGTCAATAAAGCAGGAACAACACAAGGGCTCATACTTTCGCGAACATGGCCCTTACAAACCAACTCTTCAACCTGCCTGCGCAATTCTTCATGCTCACTTGGACTCATCCTGTAATGTGGCCTGTTAGGCAATTGTGAACCAGGATCTAAATCAATATGATGTTGGATGTCACGCAAAGGTGGCAACCCATCAGGCAACTAATCTGGAAAAACATCTGAAAATTCCTTAAGTAAAGGAACCATGGCATCAGGAACATTGCCATCCTCAACCACTTCTTTACCTATCAACACAAAAATATCATCGTCCTCCTCCAACTCATCCTCAAACTGAGAAAGAGTTAACAGGGTACCAGTGGGTTTTGTGGCTACAACCTTAGGCTTGCTAGGCAACAAAGTGATCTTCACATTATCAATCAGGAAACTATAAGTATTTTTTCGCCCATTATGTTCTACATTACGATCATATTCCCAAGGTCTACCCAACAACAAATGACATGCATCCATGGGAACTACATCACACCAGACATCATCCTTATATTGTTTACCAATAGAAAAAGGAACAAGAGAACGTTTAGATACTGTTACCTCGCCTCCTTTCTTAAGCCACTGAAGCTTGTAAGGCTTAGGGTGATTTTCTGTCTTCAAAGCCAACTTCTTGACAGCCTCGTCAGAAACCAAGTTATCACAACTTCCTGGATCAACAACAAAACTGCAAACCTTCCCCAACACGGTACATGTTGAATGGAAGATGTTATGTCTAAGCCAGTCATCTTCATTGGCCTTTGGTGTATAACACGATCGTCTAACCACCAAATTCACTCCCACATCTCCAGCCACCTCTACTTCTTCATACTCAGGCTCTTCATCAAACACTGGGCTTCTTCATAATCGCCATCAGCCTCATCACCATCTTCCCACTCATCTCGTTCAACAAACAAGTTCTTTTTCCCAGCCTTCTTACATTCTGACTGACGATGGCCAGACTCTCCGCAGTTAAAACACTTCAAACCACTGGTAGTTGCCCCTTTTGAAACTGGTCCAGTATTGCCACCCCCTTGTTTTGTTTGATTAGGGGTAAAACGAGATGTCGAGGTCCCCGAACCTGAACTACCTCCTGGTATGGTAAAAGATGAACCACCAACACGTCGGTTCTGTTTCTCATATGCTAAGGCACGTTGATGTGCTTCAGAAAGTTTTACAGGATCAAACATGTTAACAAAGTCCATAATCTGGACCCTCAACCCGCCAATGTAACGAGAGACAAGTTGTTCTTCTGTCTCTTGAATATCATTTCTTGCAATTAATTGATAGAATTCAGTGGTGTAATCTTCAACAGATTTAGACCCCTGTTTCAAGTTCTGCAACCGCTGGTACATTAAAGTTGGCCCTCATACACTTCTTCATCTTCTCCCAGGTTCTGACTTTTGGCTTTCCAACTCTCACCCGTGTAAGTTTCAATTGTTGCCACCAAGCAGATGCCCTACCACGAAGCCTAGTAGCAATTAGTGAGACTTTTTTGTCTTCTGGAACCCCCTTGAATTCGAAAACTTCTTCAACAACAGCAAGCCAATCAATGAAATTTTATTGGGTTCAAAGTATCACCATCAAACTCAGGAATACTAGTTCTTATTCCAGACTCCCAACGGCTGTTATTACCCCGTTGATTTGGTTCTGGATCTTCATCAGAAGATGAACGGTCACCACCACCACCAAACGGATTTTCATCTTCATCTTCGTGATGATTACGATTATGACGCCCTCTTTGACTCATCACGACATTCATCTGATTAATCAAATCATCAGCAAATCGATCCAACCGCTCCTCCAATCGCCCCTCCAATCTTTCTGTAATTCGCTCCTCCAAATCCTACTCATGCACATCATTAACATTTCTTGTTTTCCTGATAGGCATATCGACCAGGAATTTAGGCTCTGATACCACCTGATACAGCGGAAAATGGATAAATAATCGACCTGTTGATTCAAAGAATACCAGGAACGATTCTTCTAAAATTCGTTGATTCAAGATGAATACCGAAATTAGGGAAAAAATCAAACTATCACACAATGATAGAGAGAAAAATGATTTTTGATTAAACTGAAAACTGATCATTACATTAGGTTTAGAATCATATAAAAAGGGCTGCAAAATTCATACGGGCCTAAAAACATAAATGGGCCAAAAGTTATAACAAAATAAAGGTCCAAAAAAACCCGAAAAAAACATAAAAATGTCCAAAACTCATAGAAAAAGGCCGTTTCGGGGCTCGAAGGTCGACCCAAACCGGTGGTTTGCAATTTGATGCGTCTCGTTTCTGCGGTCGTTTTGACTGGTCATACGCCCGAAACGGAGCCCTGTAGCTCAAGTTATGCCCAATTTAGTGAGGCACCCTTTGAAGCCTTGTCTTGGGCTTCCAAATACAACATGACTTTCTCAACTATACTTGGGCCCGCATCAAGCACCTTACTAGATCGATTCAAACAAAAACGAACGTGTTTAAATTTTATTAAAATTTTTTTGAGTAATAACTTCAATAGAAATTCTTCTTGGCCAAAGCCCACTGCCCAAAGATTAGCTGATGCTATCAAGACTGTTTTATGGACAATTTGGTTGGGCTGTAAACAAACCGAATAGTACGAACAAGATGTTCTTGTTCTTGTTCACGGGTATTAGAGATAATTTGTAATTTTAACAAGCTAAACTTTGACAAACTAAAATTACATTAAAATTTTACAAATTTCTTTTTTATTAACTTATACTAGTATCGGGTAAATCATCAAGATCCAAATAAATCCAAAAATTGTTGAGTGTTATTGTCATCGCTGCATCTCAAAATAGATTTCTCCTGAAATTAAAATTGGATATATAAAGTGGCAATATGGCTGAATCCAAGTTTTACCGTTAAAAAGAAAAACAAGATATGAAGCATTAAAGAAAGAAAAATGAGCATTTAATTAGTGTTAGTTATATAATGTAAAATGTAAAGGTCTTTTTCCTTACAAGAGATTTCAGGTTCTAGTCTTACTCTAAGCATATCTGAGGTCATGGTTTTATGTATTTAATTTTTATCTATGGTGGGCCTGGATAAAGTTTTCTCCCCCAGATATCTGTGATTAGGGGTTTCGTATCGAGAGATTTAAATTTTCTACTTCGAGGGAGCTCTCTAGTGCGGACCCGGTTAAAACAACGTATGCTAGACCTCTCTGTTCACGAATAATTCACATCTTTCAAAAAAAAAGTTATTTAATGTAATTTACGAACTTATTAATGACATATATATTGTTACATTTTATATAAAATTTCACAGATTAACTATCATATCATTGCCACATATGATTTTACATCGTAGACCTTTTCATATAATCATCTCCTCTACCTATAAACGTGTTAAAATTTGATAAATATGTTTCAAAGAAATTAGATATTAAGATTATGTTTAATGCTAAACCTCTTTATAAGTTTTAATCATGACATGTTATTAACTTATTTAAAATAATAACAAGTTGTAAAACCTTTATATAAAAACAAACTATAAAATTGTACATTTTACAAACTTACATCCATTATCTATAAGCATTAAAAAGCTTTTATTAAGTATTAACACAATAGACATTAAATTATGACGAGGTTACCAATGTAATGCGGCGTGCGGAGTGATGGTAGCGGGTCGAGATGTGGGAGGTGATCAGTGGCGAGTGGTGGTAGTAGCATAGGCGATGGCGAGATGTGGAAGGTGAGTGGCGATTAGTGTAGCGGTGATGGAGTGATGGTGATAATGTTATTGAAATGGTATTATATGTATATTAATGTATGAGGAAACAAACTTTATAATATATATATTATGGATATGTTAATAAATTGATTTTATGTCATAATTGTAGACCATTGGAGAGATTCAGCATCGGAGATGATCTAACAAAATTGTATATCAGGTCTATTACACTCATTTCGTAATACAAGAGATTATATATAGTCAAACGAAGCATTAATTTATTTTGACATGATGACAAAATCAAAATGTTCAAACATGTAATCTAATTACATTTTCTCACAATATAAATTGGGATTGGATGGATGGGTTGGGGACTTGGGGCATACTATTAAGCAAACAGTAGAATTACCACCCTTTAACTGGTAAAGAGATGGTAAGAAAAGAAGACCTTCATTAGGAGTCATGTTTATATATAAATGCTAATTCAAAGATTGTAAATTCACGATACTAGCTTACGTACTCCTACATATTCTCATTATATTTTTCTTTTTGCAGGGTTTCTTGATGGTAGTTCTTTTGAGCATTTGTTACATTTTGGCTAGCCCGAAAACTACTAGTGCAGCCAAATTCGACGTAACATCTTATGGCGCAAAAGGAGATGGGAAGACAGATGATACCAATGTAAAACTATGTCTATATTAATGTATGAGGAAACAAACTTTATAATATATATATTATGGATATGTTAATAAATTGATTTTATGTCATAATTGTAGACCATTGGAGAGATTCAGCATCGGAGATGATCTAACAAAATTGTATATCAGGTTTATTACACTCATTTCGTAATACAAGAGATTATATATAGTCAAACGAAGCATTAATTTATTTTGACATGATGACAAAATCAAAATGTTCAAACATGTAATCTAATTACATTTTCTCACAATATAAATTGGGATTGGATGGATGGGTTGGGGACTTGGGGCATACTATTAAGCAAACAGTAGAATTACCACCCTTTAACTGGTAAAGAGATGGTAAGAAAAGAAGACCTTCATTAGGAGTCATGTTTATATATAAATGCTAATTCAAAGATTGTAAATTCACGATACTAGCTTACGTACTCCTACATATTCTCATTATATTTTTCTTTTTGCAGGGTTTCTTGATGGTAGTTCTTTTGAGCATTTGTTACATTTTGGCTAGCCCGAAAACTACTAGTGCAGCCAAATTCGACGTAACATCTTATGGCGCAAAAGGAGATGGGAAGACAGATGATACCAATGTAAAACTATGTCTATATAAGCTTGATTAGAAGAGAATGTGGTTATATATATTATATATATATATATATATATATATATATATATATATATGCATATATATATATATATTGAATCCATTAAGTACCAATAGTTCCGGAATATTAACTCGTAGTTAATTTGCAGGCTTTCCTTGATGCATGGGCTGACTTATGTAAATCTAAATCGCCAAACCCGACATTGATCATTCCTTCAAAGAAGACGTTTTTAGTCGGCCCTGTCGAATTCAGTGGTTCATGCGAGTCCTCTACGATACACGTCAAGGTAAATATTGATGATCGATAGCATTGAGATTTAATTTTCAACGCACGTGAAGCCGTTGATTTGGTATACTATACAAAAAGAGGTTTAGTACTTTACTCCAATATAACCCTTTTTTTAAGAAAAAAATCATGTCATGTACTCAAATTATTCTTCTTTATTCACTAATTTAAACATATCTACCTAATATACCTATAATATCTTTAATTAAATAATTTACAATATAGATTACTCAACCCTTAAAATAACTATGCTACTCCTTCAACATTAAATACTTCCACATTCACCACTACCCCACTCATTGCTGCCACCGCCACCACACCGCTACAACTACTGCCATCGTCATCGCATCATGCAGACATGCATCTAGTATAGTATTATACATATCCACCTACTTTTTGTGGTTTGAGTTTTCTTTTTATTGTTTTCAACGATATATCTTTATACCCGTATATAAATGAGTACATTGTACCTATAATACCGTTAATAAAATAATTTACAACATCGATATAGATCCCAAGCCATAAAATACCTCTTTTTACATCAATTACTTTTACATTCACTACAACACCACCACCGCGCCTCCACCACTCATCAACGTCACCACCCACCTTGTCACCGCCGCCGCTACCACTATCGTCATCGTATCGCGCAAACATGTGTTTAGTTTTACAGAATATGTTATGTAGTTTTCATTAATTATCTATTCGTTGTAATTTAAATTTTTTGTATATTAATGACTTCCTATTAAATAAAAACATTTTTTATTAAGACCAAAATCACATTAATTAGTTATATACTTTTTATTATCTTTGTATTAATTACAATAGCAAAAGAAAAAGTCAAATGTATATAAAATCACGTGTTGATTATAATTTATTTAACTTCTCTAAATATATATAAAAGAGAAACCTTAATTTCAAAATTGAGAAGTTTGGACCTTTGAATAAAGTTCAACTTTTAATTAGAGCCATTAGATCAAATGCTGATGTCATATACCTTTTATAACTAATTTTAATATAATAAATTCATATATAGTCATTAATTATGGAAAATAATTGTCTACATTTTATAATTATAGAAAGTAATTAATTTAATGATATAATTATGGAAAATAATTCCTAAACTTTATATTATCTTTTTTAAAATCACTTTTTTGATTTTTTTTTTGTTGTTATTTCAAGTTATGACTTTATATATCTTTTTATCATATAACGTAATAAATATGGTTATGGTTATAACTCTTATTGGTATTTAGTTTTACATCGTTAATATCTTATGATATTTAAATAAAAATATTTCTGATATGTATATGGTTTCTAGAATAATTAAAAGATAAAAAATTACAAAAATGACAACAACATTTTTTCAACATCTTTTATTTATGTTTATTAAATTAATAAAATGGTACAAATATAAGATAAAGTAAAATGGTACAAAACTGAATCATAACTTTCAGTTTTCAGAAAATCAAAACAAAAAACCATTGGTTTTTTCGGCTTTCGGTTTTTTCGTTTCGAATTATTCGGTTTTTATGGTTTTTTAGATTTTTGGTTCGGTTTTTTCTCACCCCTAAATTACTTAGCTTCCATGTATGAATTTAAATATATTAATAGTTATTATTATTTTTTTTGTTTCATGAAAACTCTTAAATGCAAATAAAGCTATTAATAGACAAGTTAATATAATTACAAGTTTTAAAAACTTACGATTCCTTATCTTTCATAATCTTCATAATAATGCATCAAACTTGAAGCCCCTATGTTTGTTACATATGAAGATTAGGTATATGGAGAATTGATCACTAAAATATGTTTTCTTTTTCTTTTTATTCTACACCGTGCCATATATACTTAAAATCATTTCATTATATGTAAGTAAATATAACATTATTGTTTTTCAACACCTTTTAATTACAATGTCAATATACGATATCATAAAACATTATTATTTTATTAGTTATATATGTCTATCCGCGTATTACGCGGGATATAATCTAGTTTCTTTTGAAAAAATGTTTCAAATTACATTTCATCTATCGTAAAAGGATATCTCTATGGAAAAACTTGATCTGACTTCATTTGCTATAATTTATCGAACTTAACATATTCTTATTTTATGAATTATTAATTATTATTTCTTAAATAAATTGGGTATAATGACAAAAGTGATTTTATATGATCTAAAACTTTATTACGTGTAATCACATAAGGTTTTTTTAAAATGTTGTTAGACGTTTAATATGTGACGTACGTAGAGTCGTAGACACATGAAATATATAATTTCTAAAAAATTTAGAAATAGATGATACTATACCTTTTACGGTTTTGTATAGATTTTTGGACTACTTTTGCACCAAGGCCTTCAAATAAATGGCCTAATTAATATTATAACTTATGTTTATATGAATAGATTTTGGGCAACATCGTAGCACCAAAGACAATGAAAGGATGGAAAAATTGTGTAGAAAATCGTTTTTGGATAGTTTTCACAACGGTGCAAGGGCTCACAATCGATGGACCTGGCCAAATCGATGGTCAGGGATCGCTCTGGTGGGGAAAGACGGTATACCTAATTCCAATTCTGAACCGTATTCAATTTCAATACTAAGCAACATCAAGATGATATACTAATCAAAGGATTTTTTTTGCAGGAATTATCCAATATGTGTGAGCGCCCAACGGTAATTAAGACATTTTGTTTTTACATTAAAGATTATAATAGTAGACTTAATTTGCAAAAGGCTAATATCATGCTATAAATATGATGGAAATCTTTAATGAAGGCACTACATTTTCATGAATGCAATGGGCTTCGTCTAAGTGGCACAACACATCTCAACAGCCCATTTCTTCATATTAGCATTGTTAATTGCCAAGATGTAGATATCGGATATCTTCAAATTATAGCACCAGAAAACAGCCCAAATACTGATGGGATCGACATCAGTGCTTCATCATATATTAATATTCATGACTCTCACATTGGAACTGGTATATATATGCAATTTATATTTATATATTTTTTATACTAATTTGGTGTACTTAATTTTTTCCATCTATGCTTAAGGGTTAATTAAATCCTTTCGATATATATAGGTGATGATTGTGTGGCTATTAACGGTGGCATATATGATATCAATGTAACAAGGGTGTTTTGCGGACCTGGCCACGGCATAAGGTACGTATAGCTCTTAATTTCAATTCCTTTCGAATTTAATTATAAAGCTTAACATATTAATTCCAAAAGGTTGACACGTTCAAATTTCATCCGATATATCCATTTTGCAGTATCGGAAGCCTTGGGGAAAATGGTGGTCATGACACAGTCGAAAAAGTACGTGTAGAAAATTGTAACATCACCGGGACAAAGAATGGATTACGGATCAAGACAGTACCGGTAAAGTTTTATATATATAGTGTGGTATCAAAAAAAAAAAAGATTCTCTAGTTTCATACTTCTAAACAGAACTTTATTTGTGTACGTTATTGAATCATCACAGGGTGGAACGGGGTATGCTAAGGGGATTGTATATCAAGACATTCATTTGGTAAATGTCGAAAACCCAATCATAATCGATCAACATTACTGCTCCAATAATGAAGCCGCTTTTTGCCCTGCACCGGTTAGTGATATTTATTCTTATATCTACTGGATCTATAACAAAAATCTCATTGATCTAGCTATCTTAATTAATTTTCTACGAAAATGTTAAAAAAAAATTTATATGTTTTATTTTATTACTAGCCACATGAACCAGCAGTACAAGTCAGCGATGTTTCGTATACGAATATACATGGGTCATCAGCGTCTCAGCATGCGATTACTTTTGACTGTAGCGGCAAGTTTAAGTGTACGGGACTGTCTACAAGGAACGTTGGAATTACTGGACCAGGCGATATTGCTTACTGCAATAATGCTCAAGGGAAATTTGTTTCTACTAGCCCAAGAGTTAGATGCCATTAGTTAGATTTATTTGGCTCCCATATTGAGGTTGAGGATAATATAGTATTCTTGAATTGTAACAAGTTACTTTATCCCGTTTAATTAACAGAAACAATACAAAACTAAAATTAAGAGGACGAGTTATTAATGAAACATTTGAATTTAAAAATAAGAAGCGACTAGTATTAGCGGCGACTAGTATTAGCGGCGACTAGTATTAGCGGCGACTAGTATTAGCGGCGACTAGTATTAGCGGCGACTAGTATTAGCGGCGACTAGTATTAGCGGCGACTAGTATTAGCGGCGACTAGTATTAGCGGCGACTAGTATTAGCGGCGACTAGTATTAGCGGCGACTAGTATTAGCGGCGACTAGTATTAGCGGCGACTAGTATTAGCGGCGACTAGTATTAGCGGCG
>CM067170.1:16260434-16306512 GCA_034093135.1 Erigeron breviscapus
ATACCCAACCCAACTGGTGTCTGACTTTGCCTCTGACTCTGGCTCTGACTTTGCCTCTGACTCCTTTCTATGCGATGGTGCCCGGAACAAGTCATCAACAAAGCTGGCATATGGCTGCTCAGATTGGACCCCATATGATTGGGACGGTTCCCCCCAGCCATATACATTTTGGACCCCGTCGAACCCATAGGATTGGGACGGGTCCCCGAATGTATATATATTCTCAAGACCTGGATATGGGAAGAGGTTTCCGAATAAGTCTGGATTCTCCTTGACCCACTCGGATTGGGACGGCTCCCCGAATAAGTTTCGTGTCTCGGGGAGACGACATGATTGGGACGGCTCGTACATACTGTGTCGTGCGCACCCTGCGGGTCATCAAACCGTGATTTGGTGGGCGCGTACTCACTTTGTCTAGCGGGCTGCACAGGTGGCGGCCTGTTCAGATCGGGCACCTCTTCAGTCCTCGGGCGACTGGACTTGGATTTCCGAAGCCCAGGTGGCTTTTTGTTAAGATCGGGCACCTAGACCATTAATATAAAACAATTACTTAAAATCACTTAGTTTTATAATTTTTCTTAAATCACTAATTAAGCTTATGATGTGTTTGGTCTACCTTTGGCGGCTTTTGTTTCGACCCGACCGGTCTTCCGCGTGTGCTCTTCTGAACAATGGGATCTTTCACTTGTGAGTTACCCGGCTTAAACATGTCCTTTATCTTCGACAACCAATGTTTCCGTTGGGCCTTGGGTTGCTCCAGCAAGAATGTCGTAAGATCACCTACGACTTCATGGACAGCTTCTACATCGTCTTCGTCTTTTAGGCATGTCGATGGTGTTAAGTCAAGCTTTCTCCAAAACGGGTCTATCACATTCGGCTGAATACGAGTCTCTGCATTTTTTATATCAATAAGTATACGACATTATGTTGGTATGATTAAAAAAAATTGTATTAAAACATACTAACCACGGTGCATGTACTCGGCAATCTTGCAGGCACATGGTAGCCCACAACTATACCGAACCTTGCACCCGCACTTTCTCACATGTTTTTTCAGTTGTTTGTCTAAGCGAACGATTTCATCAACCATGATGTCCAAAGCTTTATGTGAAACCGTTCCCAGCAGGGCCTTCATACAGTTGTAGTTATGTTTACCCAACCGGGTTCCCTTGCTATACCCCAGTTGGCCCCTTATTTCAGTATCTTGACCGATAATGACAGAATCAACACATTGCAGGATTCTAGTAAATGTACATTTCCCCTTCAGCTCTTCCTTCAGATGGTGGTGCTCGGCCTCGACTCTGTTTGTGGTGTGGTTCTGATAGTTGAGATGTTCATCCACCCAACATGACACAAACTGCTCTCGGTACGGGGACAACCAATTATCGTTGAGGTACTTGTAGACACCTGGATAAGCTCCCAATTTTTTCTTTAACTCCTTCTCGTATGATTTAAACTCGTCAAGAGTCCGAGATTCATAGACTCTTTTCCACCACACGTTAAGCCTTTCAATGTTAACATCTTTCTTCACCCGCAATGCTGGTTCGCAGTGTTTGGTTATGTTTTGCCATATGTGGTACCTACACAACAGGTGTTTCGCTTGCGGCATAACAACCTTCAATGCTCTCATCAGGGCCAGCTCCCTGTCAGTTAAAACCACACGAACGGTTAAGCCTTCAACAAGGGTGGACTTCAGACATTGTAACACCCATTTATAATTCGCCTCCTGCTCGTTTACGATAAAAGCATATGCTAAACTGAAGGTCCGGCCCGTTGAAGTGACGCCGACAATCTCAACAAGCGGCATGTTGTACACGTTGGTTTTGTACGTGGAGTCTATTTCAATAACCCAGGGAAATGCGCGCCATAGGGTCATTGATGTTGGATGCATGAAAAAGAGGTTCTCCAACCGTCCATTTTTACTATTTATAGTAAACTGGTAAAAGTAGTTTTTCTCTTGCAGCAGTGAGAACATAACCTGCGACAGGTGAACAAGATATAGTAAATAAGTCACTTCCAACAACGGAGTACGTAATCACTAATATGATGTTTGTACCTGCATTGGAGTATATCCTGCTTGGCCCGCCCTCCGTCTCGATTTCAGAAAGTTGGTAATGTCTCCTCTTCGAGTCAGGTTTCCTGGAAATTCATTTTTCAGGTTAACCAGGATCTGGCATGGGAACATACCGCGATCCGATAGGTTTCCCACATATTGCTTTTCTTCTTCCGTCATCCGTCTCGTGTATGCATTCCCCTGCAGATCGGTAGCTGGATCATGATTGTGTTTCCAGTCCTTGACAGTTACCCTCCAACCACCATCATACCCGGGGCGGCCTTCCAAAGTAAAGGGACACCCTATCTTGTTAGACCGTTTGGGTGGCCCAGTTAACCTTTTATCGCGTGGTCCACCGTGGTGACATATTAGTGTCACCTTATTGACCACCTTTAACGAGTTTTTGTTCGACCGTCGTGTGACTAGAACATAACCCAACTCCTGTGCTGTTCTTTTTGCCCACTCCGTCAATTCTTCGACGGAAGCAAACACCTCCTCGGTTTCTAAGTCTCCAGGTTCGCAGTCAAATTGACCGTCTGCATCAGGTGACTCAAACTCATCATCGGCACTTCAATACGTACGTTTTCTGGGTCTGCCCAAATATCCTCAAAACTATCCATCTTAAACAATTCAAGTAAACAAGTAAACATCTAGTTCATTAACTATTGATGATATCCATACTATATATATATCTATATTCATAATATATTTATATATGTATCGTCCGAAATATACCTGTGCGAGCAGCTTTGAAAACGATAGTGCGAAAGAAAAATATATGCAGTTTGAAAACGAAAGTGCGAAAGAAAAATATATGCAGTTTGAAAACGAAATAGAGAATATATAATACCAAATTATATGATCGTACGTAAACCTCCAAAATTCGTCCATGTTTTCGTGCCATACTCCATACTCAGGATAATGTCCATTAGCGATCCCCGAGGTGCCACGTGGCACGTATTAGCGGCGACGTCGCCGCTAATACGTGCCACGTGGCACCTCGGGAACAGGCGTCGTCAGTCATGGTTCCAAAGATTGTCGGGGCCCACCATTAGCGGCGACGTCGCCGCTAATACCCTGGTGGGGTTGCCCTGTTCCTGGTGGGGATACCCTGTGCCATAAACTTCAAGCTCCCCCAAATTCAATGTTGACTTTCAAAGTCAAACCCTAGCTTTTCGTAACAAAGGAATAAATCCACGACAATTCAAAACAACACCCTTAGAGATCTCGTGATTCAGTTTCGCCTCAACACTTTGATTAACTTTTCGAAGATGATTAGAGATGCTGGTGGCCATTTCTAAGGGAGACGGTGGTGGTGGTGGTGCTCCGGTAGCAAGCGAGTAGGTCGGTAGCGACGGGGGGTGGTACCTGTTGGTGGTGGTATCACCGGCGGTAATGGTTGTGGTAATTGTGGTGGCAAGTTGCGGCGGTGGGTGGCGGTGTTAGTGGCTGTAGGGTATCTTTCAAGCAAACAGTAATAGGAAAATAGAAAATGAAATAGGTGAAGTATAGTTGCAGCATATTTGTAAGTTTATTGAAAGCTTGAAATTGAAATGTAACTAAAGCTTACATTAGACTACTGCAAAGATATAATAAACTACTAATCAAACTAAAAGTGAAAATATATATGATCATGACAACAAGAAGTAAAATTCAAAACAAAAATGTTTAAAATATATATGATCATTTTAACAAAGATTGTTGCAAGAATTAAACCTACTCCTATAAATCGCTTTCCTCATCTTCAGTGCTCAAATTTATGAAGTTTTGGGGTTTAAGTGGAACTTGGGGACTCGATTCGAATAGGAGAACAATGATACCTGAAGCTCTTACAGAGTTTAAGATAGCATGTGTCTGTGGATGTGGAGCTGCAATTTGCGAATTTTGATCTGCAAACATTGTATCAATCTCAACATGTGTATACACTTGTCTTTCGCTCTGTGATTAACAAACGGGTCAATGTTTACCCATATTACCATATAGATCAACCTTTACTTATATTACCAACGAACGGGTCGAGCATTACCCATATTACCAACGAAAGGGTCAACCTTTACCACATTTCCAACAAACGGGTTGGCTTTTACCCATATTACCAAATAGGTCAAGTTTTACCTATATTACCAAACGGGTCGGCATTTACCCATATTAGCACACGATTCAATTATTACCGTAATCTGAAATGGATCTACCTTCACCAACGGAATCAAATGATCAAAAGCTACAATTGTCCTTAAAATTAGAAACGCTACATTTACGAATACTTTTTACAAACTAAACTATGTGGCATATGAGATGGAATATCTAAAATCGTTTTGTCTATCATTTCCCACTCTTCGAATATTTTTAGCTTATTGGTTTAGAATATTTTTTAAAATTCGAAAGTATAAGTAGGCACTGCCCCTCTGGTCAAACATTTTCTTGAGTTTTTTTACCTTGTTTTATATACAACTTTTATTTAGCAACATATAGAATAACAAGCACGTAATTCACTAATTGGTAGTCAAACGATGCATTAATTAGTTATGAAACCAATCTAAATCTTCATGCTCACACATATGTCCTAAGATTTCCTCACAATCTATATATATATATTGGTGAATTGAGGGGAAGAATCATTAAACTTGTACAACACAAGGCTTAACAGCTTATGTTTTTGAAAGAATGGTAAAAACTAGATCTGACATGATTGCTTTGAAAGTGAAAGATTACTATACTTACATCACTCTTTCTCTTTGCAGGATTTCTTGAAGATAGTCTTTCTTAGCTTATGTTACATATCATTTGGTCTGAAAAACGCAAGTTCAGCCACTTACGATGTAACATCTTATGGTGCAACAGGAGACGGGGAAACAAACGACTACAATGTAACAAAATCCTGTCACTAAAAGAAAGTTGCCCGTTCAATAATATATCAAAAACGTGCCACTACAGTCAATAATCAATAAAAAAGAGTGTCACAAAAAGTATAGAATAGTCACATAGGTGTCCGGACACTTTACCTACATATAATGTGTGGGTATAGTTGTCATCAACAAAAACTTAGCTATATATATCCACACAAGATGAATTTGGAAGTAGGAATGAGTCTTTTTGTTATTAAACATGTTTTTCTTAGTAGGCACTAATAGAACCCAAAAATGGTAGTACCTTTTATCTGCATTTCTCAAAATGAAAACTAAGATTTTTTTTTTCCAACTAAACTTTAATGTCCTTAAAACTGAGCAATATAATATCGTGTCATCAATATATATATGGGTCACTAAATCTCATATATATTTGGGTCTTCGGTCACAAGGCAAGGTGGTAAGGCTTGGCTTGGATACAGAAAACCACCATTAGTACCACTCTGTGATGACTGGTGTGATGGTTTCACCTTGAAATTGTGTTTTTATTTTTGTATTTTTGTAAAGTTGTTAATTATGCTTATCGTTTCAGGCTTTCGTTCAAGCATGGGCTGATTTATGTCGAGATAACACAGAAGACCCAACATTAATCATACCATCAGACAAAACGTTTATGATAAGCGCGGTGGCATTCAACGGTCCATGCAACTCCAATGCAGTATATATCAAGGTGAAACCAAACTCCAAAACTGATCCTGGATGCATGCCAATATATTATCCTGCATGTCATATTTAATTAATCTACAAAATCTTGATTAGCACTAAAACAATACTTATGTCTTTGTGTCCAATTAATGGGTAGCTTTTGGGCAACATAACTGCACCAAAGACACTGGATGAATGGAAAGATTGTATAAAGGAACGCTTTTGGATATATTTCTCATCGGTGCAAGGGCTCACCATTGACGGACCTGGCCAAATTGATGGTCAGGGCTCGATCTGGTGGGAAAAGGAAAATGAGGTTAAGTTTTAACTGGAGTGTAATTAATCAAGCTTAATTTCACTATCAGGCTAGCATCATAACTAAAGATCTTAATATTAATTGAATCGTTCTTTTTGCAGACATCTAAAACTTGTGACCGCCCCACTGTAAGATGTCAGCCTTTCTACGTTAAAAATTAAACTTATCATTTTTGTGAAAAATAAGTAACGTTATTTATACTCGTATATCATTCAGGCTTTACATTTTACTGACTGCAACGGGCTTCAGCTGAATGGAACAACACATATTAACAGCCCCAAGCTTCATATCAGCATTATAAATAGTGCAAATGTAGATATTGGAAATCTTCAAATCGTAGCACCAGGAGACAGCCCCAACACTGATGGGATCGACATCAGTGCTTCATCAAACATTAACATACATGACTCCAATATTCAAACTGGTTTGAGATCCATCTGTACTCGGTTCTTTGTAATAAGTTTTTACTTCAAAGTAATTTCTAACTGTTTGACTGTTAAAATACATCTCAATAGGTGATGATTGTGTGGCTATTAACGGCGGCATTGTCAACATCAAGGTAACCGGGGTGTCATGTGGACCTGGTCATGGCATAAGGTATATCAGATAGTCAGATATGATGCTTTTATAAGTAGTCATATGCATTTTTAATTTTTCGTGTATTTTGTCCGTCACTTCATTATTAATATGTATTTTTATAGCATCGGAAGCCTTGGGGAAGATGGTGGTCATGACACAGTCGAACAAGTACTTGTTCAAAACTGTAATATCACAGGAACCAAAAATGGATTACGAATCAAGACAGTACCGGTAATTAATTAAGTTTTAAATATAACTTGATAAACTGTCACGGTTAATTAATTCCTTAAAACATCCTTATTTAATTGAAATCCATTTCTTATGTTGTATGTAGAAAGGAACGGGTTATGCTAGGGGGATAATATTTCAGGACATATACATGGTAGATGTTGAAAACCCGATCTTAATCGATCAACATTACTGTTCTAATCTTGAAAATTCCGATTGCCCAGCTCCGGTTAGTATTTTTGTCTATGATCCATACCGAAAACTTCAATCATTATTCATATATCTTACTTTCATCATATCTAACATAATTTAACTTGGATTAATAGCCAACGGCAAAAGCAGTACAAGTAAGCAATGTGACATACACAAATATACATGGGTCAGCTGCGACAAAGCAGGCAATTACATTCAGTTGCAGTGAAAAGTATGATTGTACCAATATCGTAACAAACCAAGTTGCAATCACTGGAAATGACGAGTTTGCTTACTGCAAGAACGCTCAAGGAAATTTTGTTGATACCACCCCAAATATTAGTTGTGATTAGATTATATTGTATCCCCCTGGCTACATTATTTGGGGTTAAGTTTATATACATGAAATTAAGTGCTTGCATGTATAACAGATAATAGAAATTCTAACAATATAAGTAAAACATTATTGACATGTCCTTTAATCGACATGTAGCACTCTTTTTAGCGACTTGTGTTCCTTTGATCTTTAACAGATATAAATATTCCTAAATCGTATTTTAGATAGTATGTTATACCTCTCGCTGTCGAATCGCGACACGAAGTTTCAAGCGAAATTCACCTTTCAAAAAAAAAAATAGTGATAATTGTAGTTAAGGGATGTGGCTAGGGTTGTTTTACGTGTATCTTTTTTGAGTAATTCTATACAAACAAATTTTTACAAACTTAACTTCCACCAATTAAACCACCCCTATGTGTTCTCTCTCTTCTTTCTATCTCTTGTTTGATTTGACCACCTCACATGCCACCTATGTTTGTAACAATTAGACTAAAAGGAGCAAGGCGTATCTTTGAACGCCCAAGTGGTCCCACCTCCAATCACGCCCTCTTTCTCCTTCAATTTTCTCACGCCCTCCGCTTGTTTTTGACCAAGAACGCCCCTCGGGGCACTGTTCGGGGCGTTCCCGGGGCGTTTCGAGAGGGAAAAAGTGAAATTGAAGGCTTGAGCACGCCTTGCTCCGTTCAGCCTTAGTTTGTAATTTGTTTGTCATTATAGCATGGCTCATATTTTTTTCTTATAAATATGTGGAAATTAAAGAAGATGAATGGCATCGAATAGATGGGGGACCAGCTAGCCTTCCATTGTTATTGTTAGTGGTACCGGTATATTAGTATTAAACAGTGTTTTGTTAAATTCAACCAGCTATTACATTGGTTAAATCTTTCTTCTTTTTCTCTTTTGGAATGGCAAGTTGATTATATCTTTTGATGAGTCTTTATTTCAACATGGGACAACTTAATTAATATAGCCAAATAAACGTATCATTTTCAATTTGGACAATACCAGGTTGGATATAATTGATATATAGATAATATGAATAAAAACCATCGTTAGCAACGTGTTTTATTGGTGATGTGTACACAGTAAACATTTTGAGTGTGACAAAAAAATTCAAAAATAGTAGTAACAAATAAATATCTCAGTAATGTTCATTTAAGTAAAAAGAAACAACTCAATCTTTTTGGATAATTTAAATAATGAGACACTACAACAGACATATCATCATTCATCTCTACACATGAAAAAAATTGTTAGTTTGTTCATAATTATAAATGAGTGAAAAGAACTCACATTTAAGAGTATGAATAAATTTTAAAAATCAAATCTTTTGACACTTTATTGTCGTTTAAAAAAAAATATATCTTTTGACACTTATATATATAAAAACAAAAAATTCATATTTAATTTTCAAGTGTGTAAAGGTATATATATAATTGTTCACGCTTTAAAGTGTGGAATTAATTTGTAACACTAAATTTCCTCATACAAGAGAAAGTGTGAAGAAATTGAGTATGAAAAATTAACTCTCACACTTTTAAGTGTGAAAATGTTCGACATTTATTCACACTTTTTTTTGAACAACGTGTTAATAATTAGTAGTTAGCATTCGAGACACCATAGTGACATCCAATTGGGCATATATACGGAGTTCGAATCACGGATGCCTGTAATGAAACTCATGACTCTCGAACCCCCCTAATAATCTTAAAACAATGCTACATAATGAAATGATATATATGTGAGAGAGAAAGAGAGAAAATAGGAAATGGAAGTTATATTATGTGTAAAAAGGGTTACAAAAATCATGGGGTGGAGGGGTATTTATATAGGAACATAATTACAATGAGGTCCTTCCTTAATTACACATAAACCCTCTCCATACTTAACAATTAGGACTTAACTATTACAAAATAACAAAACATGCACTAACTAATTATTTATGCTAACAATCTCCCCCTTTAGTGCTGTTTTGTTGAAGTGATTGTGCTCCTACAAATGTAGGAAGTGAGATTTTTAAGTATGAACATTTTGTTTATACATTTATAATTGTGAAAAAAATATGATTTTTTAAATTTTTTCACACTTTTAAATGTGAATTTTTTTAACACAATTTTAAGTGTGAATATATTATTTATTTTTCACACTTTTTAAAAAGGTTGAAAAAATAAATATTAACCATTGATATTTTTGTTTAAAGTTTTTATTTTTAGATACTTTTTCAGACCTATTGCCGATACGAAGTAGCAGTCAAAGTGAAAAGTGATTATTTATGGCCTGTTAAAAAATCAAAACACCCTACTAGTTATAAACAATGCATTAAGGATATTTGGTGTTAGGCAAACTTCTTTAAAGAATTTAATCTACAAATCAATGAACTTTTTTTGTGCTTTTATTGATGTAAAGTTATTGTTACCAATCTAGCTTACATTTGTCTTTTTTACCCAATTAAGGTTAGTTTTCACTTTATATGTTTTATGTATCCAATAGAGGCTCTCTTGAAGACTTCGAGAAGAATAAGACTTGCTAATCCGATCGCATAAATGAGAAATCTATTTAGTTGGTAACTTGGTATAGATTGTTAACCGCACAAATAAAGTGATAGAATTATTGTAATAAGTTGATAAATAATAAAGACAAATAAAGTGGTAGTTTGGCACCAAAAGTAATACTCGTAATACTAAAATTAATATAAAAGATGCTTGGTATCGAAAATCTGTTTTGAGTGTTTTACCTTAAATACATGATCATGTTCACATATTTTGACCTTTGAAACACACATTATTACATATATAAAACCGAGATAGTAAAGTCGATCTTAAATGTGTTTTAATATATTTTGCAAGATGGGTTGCCTTTATTTTTTTTGAACGGTAATGGTTGCCTTTATTGTGGCATAACATGTGGTAATTAACTCTTTAAAGAGATGCCATTCCAAAAAAAAAAAACTCTTCATAGAGATATAAGTTACAAATGCTGATAGGCTGCATATTTGTACAGCTTCTAAGTTGACAGGTTATATATCTATGAGTTCTTTATGCAACAATCGTTGTCACAATATATATATATATTTGAACACTTCTTTGTTTCGCACTAATTGTTTATAGTATCTAACATAACTGTAGACATATATATAATATCTGACTGCATATCTTCTCACAATTTTTGTTTGAACTGAAGGCAGGCCGGATTGGAGGGCAAATCAGTTACAGCAGCAGAAGCCCGCTTAAATTTGATCACTTTGTGTACGTGTAACAGATATATGGTATGATAAAAAAAACCCACACACGGAGTCATGTACTTAGATACATGATTAAGACATGTTAATTAGTAGATACACTTATCTCATGATCTTCTCATTTTCATTGCAGGGTTTCTTGATGCTGCTAGTATTTTTGAGCTTTTGGTGCATTGCATTTAGCCCAAGGACCTCAAATGCAGCCGATTTTGATGTAACATCTTATGGTGCATATGGTGACGGGATGACAGATGACTCCCAAGTAAACCATCATTTAATCAGAAGGAACTACTTACCAGTTAATTTACTATTTTCTTATCATGTATGTTCATTATAATTTGCAGGCTTTTGTTCAAGCATGGGCTGATTTATGTGGAGATACTTCAGAATACCCAACAATGATCATACCGTCAAACATGACGTTTTTATTAAGCCCTGTGGTGTTCGACGGTTCATCATGTGTAGCCCCTGCTGTAAATATTAAGGTTGGCATTTGGTTTAGTTATCACAAGTCATTATTAATATGGGTATGGATTTGCATAACGAGTTAATTAAACCCATACGTACCCTCGAGCAAAATAAAAGGAGACTCAAACGCTCATGATCAGTTATATATACTAAGAAAGAACAATTATTAATCCCTGATATATGCTATAGTTATTAGTAGTATAATTTATGGCATATTTGTTTTGATGGATAGCTTTTGGGCAGCATCACTGCACCTAATACACTTGATGGATGGAAAGATTGTGCAGAGAATCGCTTTTGGCTATATTTCACATCAGTGCAAGGACTCACCATTGATGGACCTGGCCAAATTGATGGTCAGGGTTCAGTCTGGTGGAGAGTACAGGTTAAATTTTTTTATAATCAAGCTTAAGTGTTAAATATTGAATATATAACTGTAAAAGATTTAGACTTATTTTTACTTTTTGTTACAGGAGACAACTGATACTTGTCAGCGCCCATCGGTAAGATTCTACATTTTACATTAAACATATGATGGATGTCAACGCTGCGAAAATTACCTAATATACAAGTACTGTGAATTTTTTAGGCTTTACATTTTCATTCATGCAAGGGCCTTCGGCTGAATGGCACAAAACATATAAACAGCCCATTTCTTCATATTAGCATCACTAATTGCCAGGATGTGGATATCGGACACCTTCATATAATAGCACCCGGGGACAGTCCCAATACTGATGGGATCGACATCAGTGCTTCATCACAGATTACTATCCACGACTCAAATATTCAAACCGGTATGACACTTATATATGCTTGTTACTTCATAGTAACAAATTTCTTGTAAATTTCAATCTTCAATTGTTGCAGTACATGTACACTTGAATATATACAGGTGATGATTGTGTGGCTATTAATGGTGGCGTTACCGATATGAATGTGACACGTGTGTTGTGTGGACCTGGTCATGGCATAAGGTAAACATATGACAACGATGCATGTTTGGATCTCGGTCATCATCATCAAACATATTAAACTAATAAAATTATGGATGTGTATATGCGCAGTATCGGAAGCCTTGGGGAAAACAGTGAATATGATACAGTCGAAAATGTGCATATACAAAACTGTAACATCACAGGAACAGTAACAGGACTTCGAATCAAGACAGTACCGGTAAAGCTAAATATAACATCATCATACTTGTATAAAACTAATCAACTTTGGATTTAACAGTTAAAACACACAAACTTTAAAAACGTATTCCCAATGAAAGGCAATGTAATATATAAGTAAACAAATACTAATTAATTAACGACTAAACAAGTGTTAATCATGTTGTTAGGATGGAACGGGGTATGCTAAGGCGATCGTATTTCAAGACATTTATCTCGTGGATGTTCTAAATCCAATAGTAATAGATCAACATTACATCACACGATCTACAAATGATGATAATTCCACTGTACCAATGGTTAGTCAATAACAACAATCTGCAGATTCATTCCTCCTCTGTAAAGGATATACAGTATATTTTTTCGTAACTACTTTATTTTTATTCTTCTGTATTTGGATTAGGAATCAGCACTACACGTGAGCAATGTGCGGTATATAAACATATACGGGTCTTCAGCAACAACGCAAGCGGTTATTTTTAATTGCAGTGATGCATTTACCTGTACTGATATTGTGACAAAAAATGTTCAAATCACAGGTGACAGTATTGCTTATTGTATAAACGTCGAAGGAAATTTTATTGATACTACACCTAATATTACTTGTGTTTAGATTCATTTCATGTAGCCACCCTTCATTTGTGATTTTTGATATGTTAATTTGTAGTAATAAATTGAATTTAAATTTTAGTTAATTTGAATTTGTTTTGACTAAATTATTTCATTTTTTTTAACAGCAAAAATTGTGTGTATATATTAAAGTTTTCGGCAGAAATGGTATTCATGTGTTAACCCAAAGTAAGCTGACCCTCCATTTCAACCTCAGCTGAATTAAAAAGTTACCTAACAACCCACGGACCGGCACTACAAAATTGTTGACCCAACCTGATTACAACGGGGCGGGTTTCTGATGTATATTCCTATTTAGATTTACATATCAAAATTATCCACAGTATCCCATGGGTTCCAATATTTAGCAGTACACTAACTCATGTAAAACAAGAAAAAGTAAAAAACTTAACAGAACAGAACCGAGGAATGGAGAAACTTCTTCTGACCACACTAGGCAAATCATATTCTTAAGGACATCAGCCAGTCCGGGGTAGAATATGTTGAACTGAAAGAAAGTACAAAAGAAAACCAATCAGGTGATCATATAAGAAGTGAAAACAATGTAAACTCAAGTTCATAATCATTTAGGATGTTTAAGCATGGGAGTTTGTAACGGGCCTTCGGCTCAGTGGCACTACACATAATAACAGCCCAAATCTTCATATCAGCATAGTCAATTGCAAGGATGTAGATATCAGAAATATTCAAACTTTATCACCTGGAGATAATCCGAACACTGATGAGATCGACATCATTGCTTGCTCATGTACAAGTATCCATGAATCTAATATTACTGCTATACAAGAAAATGTTTTTTATTTATAAAATAAAAATGTAAAGACTTGAACATCCTACAACCACCATGGCATTTCAACAGGTGATGATTGTTCAGCTATTAATGGTGGCATGGTATTCACTAGACCTGGTCATGGCATAAGATACCTAAAGTTGATCTTTAGATCTTGATCATCATTCTTATATGAACTAAACTCACTCCATATATTTATTATTTCAGTATCGGAAGCTTTGGGAAAGATGGTGTGTGTGCAATAGAGGAACAAGTACTGGTACAGAACCGTAACATCATAGAAACCATACATAGATTACGAATCAAAACAGTATATGTATGCCTACATATAACTTAAAAATCTTTTAACTTGATTAAATTGAATTATGTTATTTTACCTTGGTGAGGAACAGGGTATGCTAGGGAGATCACATTTCAGGACATTAATCAATTACTTTAAAAGTTTAAATATACACAGATCTTCAGCAACGAAGCAATCAATTACTTTACATTGCAGCGAGACATAAAAGTGTACTGATATCGTTACATACCAAGTTGGAATAAGTGGAGTTGATAATGTTGCTTACTACAAAACATTCAAGGAATTTCGTCGATACCACTCCAAATAACAGTTATGAATAACATACATAAACTGTTACAGACTTTTGATCTTATAAAGCTAATTACAAGAAATAGTTGAAAATTTTAACAATGTAAATGACTATACATATATTCTCAAAGGGGGATATCAAGGCCTTTTCCAATTTCTACTCCAATTATTTCAAGTACACCTTTGTTCAGTATCTGCAAAAACAAGTTTAATCAGTTTAAGCATACTAAATAAGACAGTCATGAATCAACCGATAACTAACCAGTTCGACGATAAAAGTTCCAATGAGACCCATCATGCAAGCTCTAGAGTTCCAGATTTCAGCAGTTTTTGTGAAACCAAGAAATGGAGATTGAAACTTTGGTTGTGCTTTTGGTAGTTCCACCTGAACATAAATACCCCAAATGATTAAAGCCCTTTAAATCCATTTAAGTGGGTATTTGGCATTGTTTTATTACACTAATCTATGTGAAACTGATTATCTATAACTGCTTATTTCACTAGCTGATAATCATATAAGCATTTTGGACCAATTGATCATAGATCAACACCATGTGACCAAATCCAACATACTTTTATAACTGGTCTATCTAATATATAAAAACGCAATAAGCAAATAAGTAGTTTAATAAGTAATTCTAAAACATGAGTATCAATATGTTGTATAATATATAAATGTATGGGGGGGAAAATAGAAGGAAAGATGTTATATACACCAGCCGGGAGTTTGGCAGCTTGAATCTTGAAGGAGACTGCCCTTTTCTTGGAAATATGGTTGGGTTTAGACAAGTGGGGAGATAGTAGGTTTGGTGTTTGTAGGAAAGATGATGAAATTGTAGCCATTGTTGAAAGATTTCTGTTTGCTTGCTTCTTTTTCTGGCAGAAATTTTGGTTTGAGATTCTGTGTGGCCTTTATCTGAGTTTGGTTGGTCAAGCCTTATCCACGTTTCGGGCCCTAAGTTTAATAAATTACAGTTTTAGTCCAAAAAACTTTGCTCTGTCAACACTTTTAGTCCTAACTACCAACGTCCGTTTAAAAACCCATCATGTGACCTGCACATGTAATTTAGTCATTTCCTCGATACAAGGACCAAAACTGTAATTAACGTTTGCATCTACCTTTGTATACCAAGCCCAGATCTAAACCTATTTTATATCTATATAATCAACAATCTATAATTTCACAATTCAGAATTCAATCCAAACCCAAATCTAAAACATTCTAACCCAATTATTCATCATGATCATCACTAATCACCTAATCTCAATCGCATTCATCTCAATTTACTTCCATTATATATAATCTTTTAAAAGCCTCCAAAGGATTTTGGGCTTTTCATGTAATGTAAGCTTCCGATTAAATATATTCAAGTTAGTTGAATAAACAAACAAGAAGTTTGAAAGTCGGTGGCTTACATATCATGGGAAATACCAACATAAGAAATTACGGAGTATTCAAAAACAAACATTCTTCATATCATCTTCATTAGTATATAACTAAAGTCCGTTTTCTTGAATTATTTGTACATAAATGCATGAAAAGCAGACTACCACCACCACATGAATATCACTATCACCACCACCATGCGAATTTCCGGCCACCACCTATATAATGTCAGATCTGAGAAGCTACAACCATTTTCAGATACATTTTCATGACAACTTCGTGAAGCAGCAACTACTTTGGCAACGTGTTTGGAGATAGCGCCAGATCTGACAATGGTGGCGGCGGATCTGATGACGACTTGTAATTTCAAGTTACATCAAGATCCGGCGGTATATATTAAAAAATGACGATGGCGGAGTCGCCACCGCCACCAGCACCATCACCACCGTAGCATCTTTGTAGATACTCGTCAGATCTTGATGGTGGTGGCCGGATCTTTGTAAATACTCGCCACCCCCACAGTAGCATCTTTGTAGATACCACCGTAGCAGCTCCATGGTGGAAAGGAGAAGCACATGGCCAACTAGAATTTGGTGTCTAATAAATGAAGCACATGGCAAGATGTATTCTGTTTTTGCACAGTTGATACATTCGATTCCTCCGGCATCCAACAATACGAACATATGGAATGATACTATGCATCCACAATGAATTTGCTGCAAAGTATATAATGGTCCATCATTATTTAGTATATATAGCAATAGATACATATATATATATATTGAGGATGATGATGATGATAGATGCAAACGTTAATTACAGTTTTGGTCCTTGTATAGATGAAATGACTAAATTACCCATCATGTGCAGGTCACATGATGGGTTTTTAAACGGACGTTGGTAGTTAGGACTAAAAGTGTTGACGGTGCAAAGTTTTTTGGACTAAAACTGTAATTTATTAAACTTAGGGACGAAACCTGCAAGGGATAATTTCTGTAATTAACTCTATTTATTTAAACCTATATAACAATAATAACTAATGGGTTTGGTAAGCTTTTATTATTGTGTTTAAATTTGTTACTAATACCGTTTTGTTATCTTTCTATATAACTAAGAGAGGATATAGGGAATTTGACAACTAGGATTTATCTGAGGTGTCGTTTTGTTATTTCCTCCTCATGTATACTTAGAAGAAGATCATCACATTGACTATTCTCAAGGCTAAAAAATCGTGGACTTTGTTACATATTTTTGGTAACGATAGCTATTAAATAATGAAATTGATTATAAATTTTGTTTTACTCCACTAATAATTCAGCAAAACATTTAGACTTTTTATATCCATGTAACTCATACACATTTTTCTTCTTCTCCGGTTTCTTAGATTCCATGTTTTAGTGTTGTCTATGGTTAGATTTGAAGATCTTGATCAACAAACCGATCAAAGGTAATATGATGGTAATTTACCAGTTCGATCTGACTTACGAATATGCCTTCTTCCTTTTTTTCTTTTCTAATTTTCAATTCAAATACCATGTCAAATCATTTATAAAACAAGATATCCATTGATTGATTTTTTCCCCCTCATTATAGATCAATTATGGATGAAGGCTGGTATGTATAATTTTGTTTGTTCAATTTGTTTAATTTCCATATGATTGTTTACATGTATAAATTTGTTTGTTTAATCTTTTTAATTTCTAATAATTGTTTATTTGTTACGTTTGTCTTTACAATTTAAGATTTCACATCATTGCTTGGACATACACCATTAAATGTGGTTATATATTACTAATGAAAACTGATTTGCAGGTTTGTTTGTTTTGAAATAATTTGGTATTATATACTGTATATTGTTTGGTTGTATGTTTAAGCACATAGATTTAATGGTTTTCGGTTTCTCTGTCACTAACGAGACCTTTTTAAGTACATGTGTATGAGATCGAAGACTATGGAAATTGGAAAATAAGCCAGACTTGCTATTGTTGTCGTTGTAAGTTCCTTTTGATTCACCTTAGTACGTTTTCTTCACGCGCATGTAAGCTTGAGATCTATTTAGTTCATGATGCAGATCAACAAGAGGAAAGCACATTGCAACAACATTAGTAACAAACTTTTGGTATTTACGTCGTGACCCTGATCCGAGAAATATCAATACATGAGTATTGATAATACAATCTTGTGATGACAGCTTTGTGATATTTATATATTAAAATAATTCATTTTTACTGTTTTTGTTATGAGGTTATTATTTTTGTTTATGTTTTACATGTTTAATTTGAACATCTATAATAAAAATATCATTGAGCATGCAATACCAGAATACTTTCAATTATAAGTCATCTTTTAAGAAGCAGAATTTTTTTTTGAAACGGACGTATTTTAAGGGTGTTTTGTCAAACAAGTTTTCGATTTTTTTTTTTTGTGGAAGTGGGTAATCCGGTAATGGAAATACCGGTTTCAAAATTTTGACCCGAACCCGGTATTTCCATTACCGGTTTCAGAAAAAGTAGCTCGAAACCGGTATTTCAATTACCGGTTTCAGAAAAAGTACGCATCCAACAGTAACATTCAGAGCATGGGTCAGTGATGGGACTAAAGGCTGCGAACCCGGTTTTTCCAATACCGGGTTCGAGGTAAAAGACAAAAAAAAAAGCCAGTCGAGCAGAATATAATTCACACAAACTTTGATATATATATATATATATATAGCTCATTCTGAGCATTCAAAAAAAAATACAGCAACGAAAATTTTCAAAAAAAACATATCTAAAAAAATGGCAGGTCAATCATCTTCTGGTGGTGATTCATTCCCAAATATCACACGGTTTGGAGCCTCAAACAACGTTTGGAATCACATGAGTGATGATAGCGAGCGTAAAAATGCGGTGACAGCTTTAATTGATCGTTTGAAGGCGAGAAAGTCAGACTATGAGGCTGAGATTGCAGAACGGGCAACAGTGGTCCAACCGACCAAAATAGACAAGAGGTACGAGGCCTACCTGCAGCAGAAGGTCCAATGGTTGCAACTAACCATTAACCATCTTACTTTTGCCCAGTCCTCAATAACCAGCACGATGCAACACGCGTATACCTTTAGTGCTGAATTTCGCTCGGTTGGTACTCGGCCTGATGGTTACGTGACTGACCCGGGAGAGGAATACGCAACAGAAGACCCCGAAGCTGCAGCCCACTGTTCCAGCTAGTTGGTCTCCTCCACTGTTCCAGTCAACATTCGTCTGCAACATGTCACATCACTCTGAAACCGGTAATTGAAATACCGGTTTCGAGCTACTTTTTCTGAAACCGGTAATGGAAATACCGGTTTCGGGTCAAAATTTTGAAACCGGTATTTCTATTACCGGATTACCCACTTCCACAAAAAAAAAATATCGAAAACTTGTTTTACAAAACACCCTTGAAATACGACTGTTTCAAAAAAAAAAATCTTAAGAAGCATACAATATAATACGTTAATATTTTGAATTTTGAGATTGATACTGGACAATGGAAGCGTTATTGTCAATGTTACAACTAATGTAGTTATCAAGGAAGTTATCGGAAGATTTGTAATTTTCATTGCATTAGTTTATACTAATGATTTTTTATTACTTATATATTTTTTTCTTATGCGTTTCTTAGTTTGAAATAATAAACTTGTGAAATTGAAATCATTATCATTGTATTTGTTAATTTTAAGTAAGTCTATTTTCGTTGTTTCGAACATGCTTTAATTACATTTACTTTGTATTTAATTACCGTGCAACGCACGGGATTAATCTAGTGTTATTATATATACTACTAGATTTTAGCTCGTGTCAAATACACGGACTTACAATTTTATCAATATTAGATGTTAGTTTATTATGATTTAAAATTTAGTTTATAATTTTTAGTAATAAAAAATTGATCTATATTAAAAAACTTTGAGTTTTATAGTGAAATATTTTTTAAAATATGTTCATCGAAGTTGTTTACTGTGACATACATAACGATATTGAATATTACAAAATCATAATATATCCATCAAAGTTGTAGATTGTGACATACTTAGCGATATTTGAATATTAAAAAATCATAATAGGTCACTATAATTTTTATTTATTTATTGTTACACAAAGGGATATTACATTCTTATATTACACTTTTAAAAGTTATACCTTATTTTTAGATGAAACATATTCTAAATATTTCAATTAGAATATGACAATGTTATATGTGTTTTCTATAAAGATTACATTTTTACATGTTTTATTTTTCGTATATGTGTCATAACGATTACTAAAAAAACTTTAAAAAAGAATAATAGTACAATTACTTTTAAAATCTTAATATATTTACATTAAATTTTATTTATTTTTTAGTAATTATCTTTATTTATCTTTATATATACTAAAAGACAACTGATTTAATAGCTTATTAACCAATCATAGCTCTCGATTTTATCAAATTGGAAATTAGAAACAAAATGTTGAATTTTTTTAATTAATTAAATGATGAAAATCTAAAATAAAAATTCTCAAGTTGATAACTACAAATTGTTATAATTATAAATTAAGTATTTAGTGAGGGTTGATAACTACAAATTGTTATAATTATAAATTAAGTATTTAGTGAGGGTAAAAAGTGTAAATTATTGATGGAAAACAAAAAAGTATAAATTAGTGAGATTTTTTCTACAAATATTAATATAAATATAATATACTAATATATTTGGATAATGATTATTAGGATTTTTGATTTATTATTAAATTAATAATGACATCATCAATTTCCAATTTGATAAAATCGAGATATGATTGGTTAATAAGCTATTAGGTCAGTTGTCTTTTAGTATATATAAAGATCATAAAATCAAAAGTATGAGACTGCGTGCAAATAATTTTTTTTTTTTTTGAACGACAAATTTAGATAACTGACGGACCACTGAAGTATCATCGTGCCACCAGGGTACCACCCGATTATATCCCCACTAGGCAATAATACCAATAAGGCAATACATCAATTCAGGAGGAAACTCATTAAAAATGAGAGAACCCCCTATGTAGATTCGAACATGACCTTATAGTCTCTAGGCCTTATCCCAACTACCAAGATACCACTAGGCTATTAAGCCATGAACAATTTTTTATTCAATTGCTTTTTGTTTTTTTACTTTATTTGGTTTTTGTTTATTTGTGTCAATTAGTGGTGAAGCTGCTTTCCTTTTTCGGCTTATGCCTAGGTTCGAATTCATTTGTCAAAAGAATTTTTTTCACGGCACTTCATCTTTTCTCTAGTAATGGGCCTTAGCCCAAATAAGCTGCACAAAACAATAATATTAGTACCATATATTATGTTTTCAGCATATTATGTCAATATAATTGAAATTATCTTTATTAATATTTACAACAGTAAAAATCATAATCTTATTATTTGCATAAGTAGTAATCTGATAGTGTTATAATATTATAAACTATGAATAATACTGTAACTTTCAATATATTTCTTACTTACGTTTTCAGTCTAGCTTGAACAACGTCCGAGTCTAATCTAGTTTATATATGTAACAACTATTTAAGCATGCAATTTTAGAGGTTATGTCTATCATATAAATAACGAAGAAATTAACCCCAAGTTTCGAGGATTAAATTACAGTATAAAAGTTAAAGTTTTAATATTATTTTAAACCCATAACAATAATTATTACGTCAAATTAAAATTAAATAATAGTGTATTAATACAAATAACAAAATATATATAACAATAATTATATTAATACTGATACTGTTGCTTTTATAACAATAATATAATGTGTTATGAACATAATATGACCAGTTATATAAAAAACTTATGATAATGATTTTTTTTTTATACAAATAACGAAATTTCGACAATAATACAGTAATATTTTATGCTACGAACATTACTTGACGCAATAAAATGAAGGAATGTGGATTGAGGTAGTTTGGACATGATAGGAGAAGGTTATCAAGCCCAGTTAGATAGGTGGAGACTTGAGGGGAATGGTAAACCAATACTAAAGCGCGGGATTTATTTATGGGAAATTACTTAGTTGGTAATATTGTAAACATGTTTTTTTTTTAAATAGACAAGTATGTCTGTTTTTTAACCGTTGTTAAGTGTTGAAAAGATAAAGAGACTGAACTTATAAACAATTTATATTAATTAAATCAATACGATAGATTTTTTGTTCATTAAGTGACAAATAAACATTTTTAATCGACATAAGAGATTAAATACCTTTTTATTAAAACCATTAAGTTATATACAAACAGGCTCATAATCTTGTTCGCTTCTTACAATGGTCAAAAGTTACACGCAAAAGGTTGTAAAGTTGTAATGACTACGATTGCTTATGTGAAAGAATCGGATTGTGACACGTGTACATGAGGAAACAAATGTGTGCAAACTGCAGGGTCAACGCACGTACCTCGGGGGTCAAGGCACGATGCAAGCACCACGGCCACGGGCCAACAAACTTAAAATTATTCACTCATCCATAAATATTTCAACTCCGTATAATCTACTTCATTGTGCAACAATTTTAATAATCCAATATAAAAATGAAAAATAAATATATCACTATATAATATGTAGAAAATGATTGAAAATATATAAGAAAATACGCGTGTGAAGGTCGACCAATGAAACAAGTAGATATGGTATGGTCGCGTATGTTTACATCCATCACGGAATCTCGTGGGCACCCGTACAAATTGAGTCGCTGTTTCCACCTGTCTTTCCTTTTCAACTCCCGTGATCCGCCTATCTCGCCATCCTTGTCCATACTCAAGCTTTATAATAGATTTTTTTTTCTTTATAATAGATTGATCTTTCAAAAAAATAATAATTTATTAAACATATTAAAATGACGTTATGACTTATAATATAATTAATAGTTATAAATAAAACATGTTAAAATTTGATGATACTACTATTTTAAAAAATGTTTTGTATCAAAAGTTATTAGTAAGATATGTATGTTAATTATATCTTTTGTGACGGTATATAGTTAAATGTAGATATTACCTGCTAAAATTTTTATATATTAGAGATACTTAATGACATGTTAAATTAAAAGATGTTGAAAAATGGTGATTTTGTCATTTTTGCAATCTTTTATTTTTTTGTATTTTAGGCACCGTATACATTCGACAATAGCTTTTATATAAATATCATCAGATACTAACGATGTTAAACTAAATACTCTAACCAATATTTATTACATTATATGATTAAAATATAATATAAACTCATAATTTGATAAATGTACGATATAAAACAAAAGATAATATAATGTAAAAAAAAATCAAAAAAATGATTTTAAAAAGTATAATATAAAATTTATGAATTATTTTTTAAAATTATATTATTAAAATAATTAATACTCCCTCCGTCCCATTTTAATTGTCCTAGTTTGACTGGTCAAGTCTTTTTCTTCCGACTTTGACCGTAAATATAATTGTTTGTGTTATATATTAGTTGATAAAAAGATTGTCCTAATTTGTTTTTTATGTCTTTTTATTTTTACCATTTGGCTTTTTTATACCTTTTTTTTTGTATTTTTCTTTTGTTTATTTGGTTATTATTCTATTTTTTTAATTTTTTTGTTTTATTATGCACTCTTTCGGTATTTTTTTTAACATATGTTTTCCATACATTTTCTACATTTGGCTATTGTATTTTTTTTCCTGAACCCGAAAATGTAGATTTCTAAAATAGAATATACGAAAGGAC
Organism: Erigeron breviscapus; assembly: GCA_034093135.1. NCBI lineage: Eukaryota > Viridiplantae > Streptophyta > Magnoliopsida > Asterales > Asteraceae > Erigeron > Erigeron breviscapus. Next base: position 16,283,708 of record CM067170.1, read on the forward strand.
GATAGTATTTTCAATATTCCATATGCTATTAAACACACATTCCGACCATCAGCAAAATTTCTTGCACACCAAAGACATCCAACTAAGTAACAAAATATATCATTGTACTTAAACTTTCTAGTTGAAAAATATTCTAAATCTACTAATAATTATTTAATCGGAACACAAAACAAATATACAAACTTTGTTATATCAAAGGTCTCTTTCTCCTATGCATAACATACTCCGCTTTCGTCTTCTTCAAACCAAGCCAAAAACAAAACAAATTCCTTTCAATCTATCTTTCTCTCCATAAGTAAACATACATACATATCTTCTGTATCTATCTATATCTATCACCATTTCTACACACAAATCCAAACTCACATGCATGTCATGTTTTCTCATTAACATAATCCAATCCAATCATCATGATTATGGACGACGTTAACGAATATCCAATCTTAACCAAACTAACCGCCACCTTAAAAAAACCAACATGGGCTTTTCCCTTCCTTATTTTCACTCTCATCGTAATTCTCAGTATCCAAATAACTACAACCAACGAATCCGGGTTCACGACCCGACCCGTTTCATACATGGGTATTATTCCCGGTTCGGATACCTGTGATGTTTCGGTCCCAGTTAGGGCTGTGAAGATGTCTATAGTTGAGTTTGGTGGTGTTGGTGATGGTGTCACGTCGAACACGGCGGCGTTCACGGCGGCGATGGAGAAAATGAAGGAGTTTGAAAACAAAGGTGGGGCCCAGTTGAATGTTCCTACTGGGAAGTGGGTTACTGGTTGTTTTAATCTTACTAGTAATTTTACCCTGTTTCTTGAACAAGGTGCTGTAATTTTGGGCTCTCAGGTAATTTCACATGTCTTTTGATTCTTTGTATATATATATTTTTAAAATTATTATACGTCCTGGCATATATTGTTAGCAAAAGGTTTAGGACGACATAGAAACTGACCACTAGGTTTTCGGACCCAATTGACCATGAACTCATGACCATTTTCTAGCAAAGTATCCCCACAAAGCACTTATATTTATTACTGTATTATATTATATTATAAATCTGTTTGTATAGGTTAATTGTTTTACTGACTGTTTAGACTAATTGCTAATCTGTATTGTAGTTTGAATTTGTATGCCTGATGATGTTAAGTTGTTTAATGGGAAGTGATATTCGTACCACAGAATATGATAAATTTACCACTGTTGTACATACTTTGTCATTGCTATGGAACATGTATAGGGTGGTAAATGAATCAAAATATTTGGTACGATTATCACTTCCCATGTTTAATAGAAATTGATTGGTTAGCTGCCAAGTGGTGAAAAGTCAAATGTTTTGACTTTTCAGAGGTCATGAATAGTTGTTTAATCAATCTGGTCGGTGTTTCTTGATTAGAACAATAGAGTATTAGTAAATGTTGATGGATTGTTATAGCATTTCATATTTCTTTGGTGATGATTACTTATTTGATGGTGATTATTGAATTAAAGTTAATGTTTATTGTTAAACAAATACTTGCTTTTTGCATGTTTGAAAAGATGGAATTATCAAGAACTTTTGAAGCAATTGCCACTTAAATTCCAAGAAACTTCCTGAATATGTGTTTCCAAGATGGCTATTTTCTTCAAAAGTATCGATGTCATTCCTAAGATTTACCATTTTTTTACGGTTAAAAAAGATGCTTTGAACAGATATTAGAAATACCTGGATTTTTGAAATTAGTTTTTTTACTAACAATCAATGTTCTGATCAGAAGGTCCAAAGGGGGTAACTCTTTGTATCTATTTTGGTTGAGTAATTTAATTTGTTTAAAGTGTTTGGTTGCCAAATAAATGAAGTGACTAGAGATGCAGAAACTATTATTTTCAAGAATTCTTTTTGGGTAACCAACAAGGAATTAGCCTAGTGGTAAGGCAAACACTTTGTGACCTTAAGGTCTCAGGTTCGATCCCCGTTGGGCACAAAAAATAATTCCTTTAAGGTACCCGTTACCAATGAAGCCTAGACCCATATGTGGAGTTTAAATACGCGGGTTCGATCCTTCGGGGTGCCCAGATCATGTGGGGATTAGGATGTAGGTATTTTACCGGCATCATATGGCTCATACGGGGTGGGTCGATGGGTATCCAATTGTGGTACCGGGGCTAGGGTTCCCCCCATTACCCTAAGAATTCTTTTTGGGTATGAGAAGTTACTTTGTTGCATAGTTGTTTTATATTACCTATTTCTCGGTTGTTTCACTATAAAAAGTGCAATTAGTAATTATTTCGACAACAAGAAGTACTTAGTTTGGAAATCAATAGTTCATGTTGATTACCATCTGTCTATCCTATCACCACGTTACGTGTTTTGGATTATTGACCAAGAGTTAAACACTTAATCAGTCGTTGCGACTTGCACGTTTAGTTTTGTTAATTGGAATGCTCTAAAAAAGTAACATGGTGTTTGCACATCTGTTAATTCTTCTTCTTATATTTTTTCAAATGGTAGGATATGAAAGAATGGCCTATTATCGACCCATTACCTTCTTATGGAAGAGGGAGAGAGAGATTAGGAGGGAGACATATGAGCTTAATTCATGGTGATGGTCTCACAGATGTTGTCATTACAGGTACACCTTTATCTTTTACTCTCTTTTTTTACTGGTTTATAATGATGTATACCAAAGGTACTTTTGACTACCAAAAAGACAAGTTTTACACTTGATTTGAATAGTTTCCCCAACGAAATCTCACTTTTAATAACCAGGGGTGGAGCCATGTTGAACACTTGAACCCACTGATTTTCTTTTCTTTTTCTAGTTACAAACGACAAATTTTGTATATAAAATTACTTATTCACGGTAAATAATATGACATACTTATACTTCTTACCTTTAAGCTTAGGTCATTTGTTTTTCGATAATATTTTAATACACAGTCTTCTCTGTTTTACTTTTAAATCGGCGTTTACGTGTCTTCATCAGACCTGGGCCCTTGAGTGTCTCGTTTGATTTCAAAATCCAAAATAAGTTCTATGAAACAAATGGTGCTAAACTAATAATACTTATTATAATATTCTCGGTGACGACGATGAATAATTTGATTAGTAGGGAAGCATACCAGATCATCTTACCTTTTCTTGCTGTTGCCACTAAATCGTTGTCATTATTACTTGTTTGGCTCTTTAGTTAGTTTAATACTAATGTGTGGTGGGAAATCATAGCCTTTAGCATTATTTTATATAAGAGAATCTGTACTATATCGTTTATGCCAAATTATTAATCGTATTCGTCACATATCGAAGAGGGAATCATACCTATAATCGTGATGCTTTCGTATACTATTTTTATCAATTAATGAGTTCTTTAATAATGGTTTAGATGTTATGCTTACTTCTATTCCATGTACCAGGTAAGTTAAAACAGATGGGCATTTTAAAGGTTACACCTTTTTATATTATTTGAATATAATCCCATTTTTAAGATACAAAGGCTACAGTCTGTCTTGTACAGCCATGGGAATCTTTTTAGGATCCAATATTAACATGATATATATATTTTACCTTGAACCTAAAATTTTTTTGTACTGTTTAATATATAGAACAAGGGCGTTTCGACTGCTTTTGTGTCCTATACCGCAATTATCAAATGAGGTCTTATCAATTAAAAGTCTTGCATACAAACACTCGATTATCACTTATGGCTATTTTGCTTATAACTCGACTCAAAAGAAAAGAAGAAGAAGAGAAGTCATCAATTTCTTTTTTCTTCAAAAACCGTCTCATATACACATATGCTGATATAGTGATATGCATACAAAAATAGTGCCTAAATCAGTAAATCTAACTTTAGCATCTTTACCCACTGGAATAGAAAGATAAGTAAATGTAGATCCCCATAAAAATTTGCATCATGGAATTAATTCAATGACCACAGAAGTCTAAAGGTTGACTTTTGATTCTTTGCACTAAGTACATGGGTTACAGTCATGATGTTGCATGATAAAGACTTTGGGTTGAATAGCTATATAAATTTTGTAAAGCAGTGGTTGATATGTAATATTTCTGTATGGCTTTAGGGGAAAACGGAACTATCGATGGACATGGTAAGATGTGGTGGGACCTATGGTGGAATAGGACCTTGGAACACACTAGAGGCCACCTTGTTGAAATCATGAACTCAAGAAACATACTCATTTCTAATCTTACATTTTGCAATTCTCCCTTTTGGACCATCCACCCAGTTTACTCCAGGTTTGACCCTTTTTGTTTGACTTATTGACACTCATTGCTAGTAGATATTTAATTCAAGACTTTTATATGGTTAAATTAGTTCTTTAGCCTTTGGTGTTATATGGAGACAAATATTTACATCTCTATTCTACAAGATTATAACAATTTCTAAGTTGAAGATTAGTCGCTTAAAGTAAGTTTGTCTGACTATTAAAGTCAAAGGCTTGAGTTATTTTTTTTACATATTACAGGGTAAGTGTTTTATTGGCACAACCGGTACATTGAAGACTTGTAAATAGACTTGAATTTATGCTACTGTTTGCCACTAAAAGTCATCATTAATTTATTATAGCTATGAATCACTTTGTTACATATAAAAATAGAAAAATAATACAAAAGGAAAGCCAGTGATAGGGGATTGGATAAGTGTCTAATGCTTTTTAATCATAGTCTTTTATGCGATACGACCCCGTCACTAAATATGATCTCGGACCCGATTTGGATCTAAAGGTACTTGATCTTGTATAAAGTGGCATTTATTTAGGTAATTTTTTATTAGGTCAGTTCTTTGAGACCATTTCATTCCATTTTCGTTAATATGTCGTGGGCTCCATATAGAATTGTGAAGTGAACTGTTTTATGCATTTATTTATATCTTCTTAGCATGTCTTAGCACCGTAAACATTGAATAGTAATGAATCTTGAAACACAGTGCACATGATTCTTCACATGTTGGAAGTGATGAACAAAAAATTGCACATGATCTTGTAGTTGTTTTAATGAGCATAATGAGGCCAATGTGGTATAGGGTTTCCACCCAATTAATACATTTAAAGTTAAAAATTAAAAATTGAACTGCTTTTGTCTCCCTCATCTTTCCAGAAAAATTCTTAAAAGCAAATGTGTATGGACTTCAACCTACTATGATAGAACTAAAATTTGTCAAGAGATTAGGTGATGGTGTTTTCAACTACGTCGCGTAACTCAATATATGTATCATTATTTGCAGTAACGTTGTAGTTAAAGACATGACGATATTGGCTCCACTCAATGCCCCAAATACAGACGGTATAGACCCAGGTATGGTTGGTTTTTTCCCCCGTGATGTTTGTTATGTCGTTTCGTGTTATAATTTCATGAATGCATTTTCATGAATTATCAACGTGTTATTTTACAATATGCATTTGTTAACAGCTTGGTTGATACTATTTCAGATTCATGTACAAATGTTTGCATTGAAGATTGTTATATAGAGAGCGGGGATGATCTTGTGGCTATAAAGAGTGGGTGGGACCAATACGGCATATCGATGGCCCGCCCTAGCTCTAACATTCTAGTAAGACGAGTATCTGGTACGACCCCCACATGTTCAGGAGTTGGGATTGGTAGTGAAATGTCTGGTGGCATTTCGAACATCCGAGTGGAAAATCTTGATATTAGAAATTCAGCAGCTGGTATACGAATAAAAACAGACAAGGGTAGAGGGGGTTATATTGTAAACATCACTATTACTAACATTACAATGGATAAAGTTAAGGTGCCCTTAAGATTTAGCCGAGGGGCCGATGACCACCCTGATAACGATTGGGACCCGAAAGCCCTACCAAAAATAAAGGGGATATTTATAACTAATGTGGTGAGTTATAACTCCAGAAAAGCCCCTATGCTTCTAGGTATTGAGGGTGCCCCTTTTGAAGGAATATGTATGCAAAATGTTAGTTTGCTTGGTTTGTTGCCAACCGTACAATGGAACTGTGAACACATATCGGGTTTTGTTAACGATGTTTCACCATCCCCATGTGCACTGTTGCAAAGAAACACATCATTGACATGTAGATAGAAGATTTTACGCCATTATAGAGTCTACATTGACAATAGCAACTCCCATTTGATTACTGTTGCTTATAGTGATAATACATGTTGATATTATAACACACATTCATTGGAACCCTGGTAAATTGTATGGTACGATTTACTGGACGCTGCTCTAGGATCATTGCGAAAGCTGGGTACACTGTCCAGTGGGTTTCATAGTTCGGATTTTGGACTGGCAGTCGCGGCGTGATACAAGTTTTGGTACATAACTTATACTTATTTTTACAATGAAATTCTTGTATTTATGAGGAAATTATAGTTTTTTTCTTATTGAGTTATAACTCCAGAAAAGCCCCTATGCTTCTAGGTATTGAGGGTGCCCCTTTTGAAGGAATATGTATGCAAAATGTTAGTTTGCTTGGTTTGTTGCCAACCGTACAATGGAACTGTGAACACATATCGGGTTTTGTTAACGATGTTTCACCATCCCCATGTGCACTGTTGCAAAGAAACACATCATTGACATGTAGATAGAAGATTTTACGCCATTATAGAGTCTACATTGACAATAGCAACTCCCATTTGATTACTGTTGCTTATAGTGATAATACATGTTGATATTATAACACACATTCATTGGAACCCTGGTAAATTGTATGGTACGATTTACTGGACGCTGCTCTAGGATCATTGCGAAAGCTGGGTACACTGTCCAGTGGGTTTCATAGTTCGGATTTTGGACTGGCAGTCGCGGCGTGATACAAGTTTTGGTACATAACTTATACTTATTTTTACAATGAAATTCTTGTATTTATGAGGAAATTATAGTTTTTTTCTCCCATTTTTGTTGGTGACTTAATTGTTTATTTCATTTAAATAGAAAAGGGGTGAAATACTGAAATGGTTACTGTGAATATGGACTGTATGCGTTGGTTATTTCACGGATTTGTACCCAATCCATGAAAAATAAGCATTTATTAAACCCAATTGTTGCGGGTTGTGGTACCCAACCTAATGCATGAAAAAGGGTATACCTTGTAAGTAGTAATCCTTTCATTTTTCTTTTTTACTTCTTAAATAATTTATGTTCCCTTTTTATGTAATTAAAAGTTTACTGAAAGTTGAAACTGGTGTTTTTTCAATAGTAATTGTGTTGCATTGATTTTTTGTTGTTCAGTCTCATTTTTGGGCTATTAAGAAAATTAGAGTGGACCAAATGGCAGTTGAAACAAACAACTTTGGGCTCTCTCAAGTCTCAAGAATTCCATTTGATATTTGGGATTTAGGAATTCGGAATTGGATAAGTTTTTATTCTCGTTATAAACACCCTTTCAAGTTTCAATTGGTTTGACATTTCGAAATGATTCCTTTTTTCCATCCCTTCTATTTGTTTTCCCTTCCTTTCTTTTCCTTATCTTTTTTTCCCTCTCTTAAATACAAGAACACACACACTCAAACTCACTCTCTCTCTAATTAAATTCATCATTTATTGATGTTTCACCTAAAATTTAAGCAAGAATAATTATCATCATCATCATTAATTCATCATATCAAAAATTTGGTGGTCAAAGTGCAAGAACTTTCCTTTTATAGCTCATTTTCGGATTTGAGCATCTTGTGGAGATTTTGGAAGGTAATTCTTAACTAAAATTCACCATTTCATGTTTATAATCATGTTTCTAAGTCAAACTCTTGGATTTTTGGTCAAAAACGGGTCAAAGTCAAATTAGGGTTTTATTTGACTAAATTAAGTCAAAACCGATTCTTGTGAAAGACTTGATGAAATGGAAACGGATTCGTGTCGTGGGTTATGTGTATTTTAAATCCATGTGTTGCAAAAAATGGGAATTTAAACTTGACAACTCATAAAATGGATTAAATTAGAGTTTTTAGTTGAAATGGGTTGAAATGGGTCAAATGGATTTGGGTGATGATGAATTGAAGCCTTGAAATGGATTTGTGACATTGAAATGTGTTTGTTTAAGTGTAACCAGGTCCAAAACTAAGTACCAAAACACCCTAAACGATTTAGAAGGGCAAAATTAGGGTTTTGTGGTGGTTTGGATCGTTCTTGGTGCTCTTAACTGCTGCTGCTCGATCTGCAAAAACTGGGACGGTGGCCTAGATAGTTGGTTATCGAACAAAAATAGGGGACCTCCTGTTTTACGCCACCCAAACGGTGACCAGACGCTAAAACCTCCTTTTGCAAGCCACCGTCTTAGACGGTGGTGTATACCGTCCCACACGCTGAACTGGACCTTGCCCAGCGTCCCAGACGCTTATGGCCATCGTCCAAGACGGTGGGCCACCCTGGGCTGCCGTGTCAGACGCCTACTGAAAAGTGTGAGACGCTAAGCCACCTTTGTACCACCGTTTTAGACGTTGAAGAGGCAGCGTCTTAGACGCTGCTTTGCAATGCTTAACTTTCTGTTTTGTTTACTAGTCTTCATTCCTAAATCCTTGGGTCGAGTCGAGCTTTCCAACGAGTCCTTTCTCAGCTCTTGTGGTGTCGTATATGAATCGTATGGGTCGTTCAAAGTCGAAGTCTATTCTTGAACACAAATGAAGACATAACTAAACTTAATAACACATACATGTTGAGCATAGTGTTAAGTCATGGCGTATAACGATCCTTGAATGACTATAACCCGATTTAAACTGTTTCTTGCCCTCTCTAATGACCAAGCCGTGTCTCGGGAGTCGGTCAACGTCTTAAAGCACACTTTGTTAGGTCCAGTTTCCTGAGAAACTGGAGTGTCTCCAGTTGCAACTGGAGACCAGAAGATTTGTCTTGAAATAATATGAAGTCCAGTGGCCAGTGTACAGTTTATGCCACTGGAGCTTCCCTCCAGTTGAGATCTGACCAAGACCTGAAGCATTCCAGTTGAAGTCGAAGACAACAAATGGAAGATAGAGAATGACCATGGCAGCGAAGCCCAGTGGACATTCTAACCAGATCGAAACTGGAGAGCATCAGTATAAAGCATTTACAAAGCTTTACACTGATTACGAGGAAGACCTTTTTGCTTTATTAGGGTTTTTTTTAGGGTTTTTTTTTAGGGTTTTTTACAATGAAAATTGCAGGCTGGTATTAATTTATTTTTTTTAGGGTTTTTTTTAGGGTTTTTTTTAGGGTTTTTTTTAGGGTTTTTTTTAGGGTTTTTTTTAGGGTTTTTTTTAGGGTTTTTTTTAGGGTTTTTTTTAGGGTTTTTTTTAGGGTTTTTTTTAGGGTTTTTTTTAGGGTTTTTTTTAGGGTTTTTTTTAGGGTTTTTTTTAGGGTTTTTTTTAGGGTTTTTTTTAGGGTTTTTTTTAGGGTTTTTTTTAGGGTTTTTTTTAGGGTTTTTTTTAGGGTTTTTTTTAGGGTTTTTTTTAGGGTTTTTTTTAGGGTTTTTTTTAGGGTTTTTTTTAGGGTTTTTTTTAGGGTTTTTTTTAGGGTTTTTTTTAGGGTTTTTTTTAGGGTTTTTTTTAGGGTTTTTTTTAGGGTTTTTTTTAGGGTTTTTTTTAGGGTTTTTTTTAGGGTTTTTTTTAGGGTTTTTTTTAGGGTTTTTTTTAGGGTTTTTTTTAGGGTTTTTTTTAGGGTTTTTTTTAGGGTTTTTTTTAGGGTTTTTTTTAGGGTTTTTTTTAGGGTTTTTTTTAGGGTTTTTTTTAGGGTTTTTTTTAGGGTTTTTTTTAGGGTTTTTTTTAGGGTTTTTTTTAGGGTTTTTTTTAGGGTTTTTTTTAGGGTTTTTTTTAGGGTTTTTTTTAGGGTTTTTTTTAGGGTTTTTTTTAGGGTTTTTTTTAGGGTTTTTTTTAGGGTTTTTTTTAGGGTTTTTTTTAGGGTTTTTTTTAGGGTTTTTTTTAGGGTTTTTTTTAGGGTTTTTTTTAGGGTTTTTTTTAGGGTTTTTTTTAGGGTTTTTTTTAGGGTTTTTTTTAGGGTTTTTTTTAGGGTTTTTTTTAGGGTTTTTTTTAGGGTTTTTTTTAGGGTTTTTTTTAGGGTTTTTTTTAGGGTTTTTTTTAGGGTTTTTTTTAGGGTTTTTTTTAGGGTTTTTTTTAGGGTTTTTTTTAGGGTTTTTTTTAGGGTTTTTTTTAGGGTTTTTTTTAGGGTTTTTTTTAGGGTTTTTTTTAGGGTTTTTTTTAGGGTTTTTTTTAGGGTTTTTTTTAGGGTTTTTTTTAGGGTTTTTTTTAGGGTTTTTTTTAGGGTTTTTTTTAGGGTTTTTTTTAGGGTTTTTTTTAGGGTTTTTTTTAGGGTTTTTTTTAGGGTTTTTTTTAGGGTTTTTTTTAGGGTTTTTTTTAGGGTTTTTTTTAGGGTTTTTTTTAGGGTTTTTTTTAGGGTTTTTTTTAGGGTTTTTTTTAGGGTTTTTTTTAGGGTTTTTTTTAGGGTTTTTTTTAGGGTTTTTTTTAGGGTTTTTTTTAGGGTTTTTTTTAGGGTTTTTTTTAGGGTTTTTTTTAGGGTTTTTTTTAGGGTTTTTTTTAGGGTTTTTTTTAGGGTTTTTTTTAGGGTTTTTTTTAGGGTTTTTTTTAGGGTTTTTTTTAGGGTTTTTTTTAGGGTTTTTTTTAGGGTTTTTTTTAGGGTTTTTTTTAGGGTTTTTTTTAGGGTTTTTTTTAGGGTTTTTTTTAGGGTTTTTTTTAGGGTTTTTTTTAGGGTTTTTTTTAGGGTTTTTTTTAGGGTTTTTTTTAGGGTTTTTTTTAGGGTTTTTTTTAGGGTTTTTTTTAGGGTTTTTTTTAGGGTTTTTTTTAGGGTTTTTTTTAGGGTTTTTTTTAGGGTTTTTTTTAGGGTTTTTTTTAGGGTTTTTTTTAGGGTTTTTTTTAGGGTTTTTTTTAGGGTTTTTTTTAGGGTTTTTTTTAGGGTTTTTTTTAGGGTTTTTTTTAGGGTTTTTTTTAGGGTTTTTTTTAGGGTTTTTTTTAGGGTTTTTTTTAGGGTTTTTTTTAGGGTTTTTTTTAGGGTTTTTTTTAGGGTTTTTTTTAGGGTTTTTTTTAGGGTTTTTTTTAGGGTTTTTTTTAGGGTTTTTTTTAGGGTTTTTTTTAGGGTTTTTTTTAGGGTTTTTTTTAGGGTTTTTTTTAGGGTTTTTTTTAGGGTTTTTTTTAGGGTTTTTTTTAGGGTTTTTTTTAGGGTTTTTTTTAGGGTTTTTTTTAGGGTTTTTTTTAGGGTTTTTTTTAGGGTTTTTTTTAGGGTTTTTTTTAGGGTTTTTTTTAGGGTTTTTTTTAGGGTTTTTTTTAGGGTTTTTTTTAGGGTTTTTTTTAGGGTTTTTTTTAGGGTTTTTTTTAGGGTTTTTTTTAGGGTTTTTTTTAGGGTTTTTTTTAGGGTTTTTTTTAGGGTTTTTTTTAGGGTTTTTTTTAGGGTTTTTTTTAGGGTTTTTTTTAGGGTTTTTTTTAGGGTTTTTTTTAGGGTTTTTTTTAGGGTTTTTTTTAGGGTTTTTTTTAGGGTTTTTTTTAGGGTTTTTTTAGGGTTTTTTTTTGGGTTTTTTTTTAGGGTTTTTTACAATGAAAATTGCAGGCTGGTATTATTTTATCCTTTTCTTTCTTATTCAGAGTTATATCCAGAGATGTTTTCAATGGCACTCTTTTACGGTGGTACTTTTACACCATTTGGGGGAAGGAAATACATTGATGGCAACAAGGTAATTATAGACTGGCTAAATTTTGACACTTTTGAAGTTAAGGATTTAAAAACTGTTGTAGTTGAGTATGCAAAGCATAACCCTGATATTCAAGTGTTTTCTTGGTATAAAAAACCTGGTGGTGATTTGGATTTTGATTTATTTAGTTTAAGTACTGAAGAAGATGTTAAGAATATGGTTAGACATTGTAAGAAAACTAGGTATATTGAGGTCTATCTTGAACATGGTGCAACAACAATGGGATGTAACCCTGTTGATACTACTAATGTAGTTATTGAACAAGGGGAGCCAAGTGACAATGAACCTAATATACTTAAAAATGACACTAGTTTTGAGGGGTTTGTATTTGAAGAAGGGTATTGTACTCCACCTCATAATGACATACATAAAGATGATAGGAAGTTTGACACTGAATTACTTGACACTCCACCTCCTGGATTTGAACCAAAGTCTGCTACTGAACCAAAGCAATCAACTATAAAAGAAGATGTAACACCCGTCATTTAAAAAATATGGGTTTTCAAAAACTTTCACCTAACGGTGTCAAATTGCGGAAGAAAAGACTTTAAAAGTCAAAACCGATAAAAACTGTTCGGTTTCTACGTTTAGTTGGTGTTACATGCGATACCATCAAATAGTTTAAAATGAAAACCCAACGGTTGCCCAACACAAAACAACCGTTCAACAATACTACATAAATTCGACATCAAGTACGAAATGTAAATAAATGTCTAAAGAGACAATCGTCTATGGGTAGCTAAGTCCTCCTGCATGCATCTACCCAACTCTCACTCTTATTCCTGCATCATTTAGTCCTTCAAGCTAAACCTGAGGGAACAACCACATTTAAGAAACAAGTGTTAGCTAACGAATTAGCTAAGTAAGATATCACTATGTTATTAAAGCATTTGTCCAATTAAAACAATCTTCATTATTAGACAAGTTTATTCGGCACAACACACATCACACGTTCACACATAACTGCATATCAACTTCATATCAATTAGGGTGAATCCCCTAAATGTGCCTATCCTTCATTTTATTCACACATTATCACACATATCTTCGTTAACTACATATAAGTGTAACATAAGTCACACCCGACTAGATGCTTCACCAAAAGGCTAGTCATACTTCGTCGTTAAGGAATGGCAAGCCAATCCAAGAGTAATCCATATGTGGAGGTTGGTCAAACCCCTCGTATTACTCGCCCTGCATTATAAAGACCATGTTGCAAGGAGCCACCCAAGCAACAACTGCATCAACGCACTCGTCCGGCTGAGACTAGTACGGGTTAAGCTTAACACTTTCCCTGCATTATATTTACGAGCTCGGTTTCACACATATGGTTTAGGTAACACACATTCCTAAACCGTCACACACATATAGTCTAGGTAACACACATTCCTAGACATTCACACACTTTATCTTCATTACGTTGGATCCTTAAACGTGCAAGTGACATGGCAACCTACTAAGTCTAGTGAGCTAGGTGTACAAGCCATGTAAGCATGCATATATCACACATCAACTTCATTTCTACATTCATGCATAAAGAGATACTTCGTAATACTACATAAACTGCATAACAAAACACTACATTAAGCAATACTTCATTTCACTACATTAGAGACTGCATTTCAGGTCTCATGGTCAACTTCATAACCCATAATACCTCCGTGTAACCCCATATGCCCACATGCAATATAAAGATACCAAATGGAAGTATTTATGATTTGAAACCAGCTTTTCGTTGAATCCCCCAGCGTGTCAAAGTAGTGTATCTTACCTCAGCGTAGTCCACAACAATCAACAACTAGTTACAATGCAAGTAACTATGCTCGTCTACCTATAATTAATGAACAAGCATTAGACAACTACATTCTCACGTTACTAAGGTCATAAACTAGACCCCACACACTTTAAAGACTCACTTTAGTTTCAGGTCTAATCTACGTGTCAAACGACGTTATGGTTCAAAATATAACATTTTCTGAAAACTGAGGAGTTGCGCCGCAGCTCAAGCCTCCAGTTGCGCCGCAACACCTTATGTTGCGCCGCAACCTATCTTTCTGGAATTTAGTTGCGCCGCAACTCGTTGCGATTCTGCACAACATCAAACGATTTTACCCCAAACCAGATCCAAACCATTCCAAATCAATTCTCAGACCTTTGTACATCAAAATCCTTCATATTCAAATCATTACAAAGCATTACAACCATCAATTACATCCTACATAACTTTAATCCATCAAAACCACCCTTAATCTTCATTAAACGACTTCACCACAACCCTATAATTAATCCTAATGACTCATATAATCAAAAGGACCAAAAATCAATGATTTAATACCTGCTATACCTGTAGATAACAAATAGGATGCAAAACCCTTGACAATACACACTCGAATCACACGTAGGGAAGCTTTTCGGCTTGCAATTTGATAGAAGAACTTGGTGGGGTGATTAGGGCTTGCTTAAAGAATGTGTTGGCTGCAAATAATGATCTAATGACACACTCAAAGACCCTAATCCCGTTTTTGACTTTCCTCCTATGTCAAAACTAGTCCCTAAGCTTCCTAATGCTTCATTATTGGTCACAAACTACCCTATGGACCATATATAACATTAATACTTCTTTAGATGCCACTACATAGGCGTTTAACCACATTATATCCACATAAATCCTGCATTAAACATTTTAGGCTTTCAAACCTCACACACAATCACACTTTAACTACATATAAACATTAAATCTAGAATAGACTTAACGACACACATAATGTTGACTTAACGGCATTAGTCAACTGTTAAATAAAAAGTTGAGGATGTTACAATTACCTCCCCCTTAAGAGGATTCCGTCCCCGGAATCTCATCAGAAATGAACAACTCCGGATACTTCTCCTTCATTACTGCTTCGGTTTCCCACGTTAAGCTTTCTCCATGATTATGCTTCCACTTTATCAATACAAGATCAACCACTTTTCTGCGTAACTTCTTTTGCTTCCTTCCAAGTATCGCCACTGGCTCATCTACGATTCTCTTCATTGGGTCAATACTCACATCTTTAATAGGAATCACACTTGACTCCCCCGCTAAGCATTTCCTCAAGTAGGATACATGGAAGGTGTTGTGAATTCCATCCAATTTTGGAGGTAATTCCAACTGATATGCTACATCTTTTATGCGCTTCAGAACTTTAAAAGGTCCAATAAAACGTGGACTCAACTTTCCCTTCTTTCCAAATGGAATGACTCCTTTCCATGGTGATACTTTCAGCATCACTAAATCACCAACATTGAACTCAATAGGTCTCCTTTTCTTATCTGCATATGATTTCTGTCTTTCTCTAGCTACACGTAAAGCTTCTTTAGCTACATTAACTTTTTCAGAGGTGATTTCAATAATTTCGGGACCGGTCAACTGCTTTTCACCGGGCTCCATCCAACAACTTGGAGTCCTACATCTTCTTCCATATAGCATCTCAAATGGTGGCATCCCAATACTTGCATGGTGACTATTGTTGTAAGCAAACTCAATCATTCTCAAATGATCATCCCATGCTCCACCATACTCTAATACACACGTTCTCAACATATCCTCTAAAGTTTGTATAGTTCTCTCACTTTGCCCATCGGTTTGAGGATGATAGGCGGTACTCAAATTTATTCTACTACCCAATTCCCGTTGAAGACCCTTCCAAAAGTTTGACACAAACCTCGAGTCTCGATCCGAAACAATAGATAAAGGAACTCCATGTTTCGCAACTACTTCATCAATGTATAACTTTGCCATCTTTGTTAAAGGCACATCTTGTCGGGTAGCTAGAAAATGAGCACTCTTCGTCAATCTATCTACAATCACCCATATCATATCATTCCCTTTCGGCGTTCTAGGTAGCTTCGTTACAAAGTCCATGGTGATATGATCCCATTTCCACTCGGGAATGTCTAATTGATGCAACAAACCATACGGCTTTTGATGATCCGTTTTCACACGTGCACACGTCAAACACTTTGCTACAAAATGAGCTACTTCTCCTTTAATATCCGGCCACCAATAAATCGGCTTCAAATCTGCATACATTTTGGTGACACCGGGATAAACCGAATATCTACTTCTATGTGCTTCCTCGAGGATCAATTCTCGGTTACCACCAAGCAATGGCACCCAAATTCGACCCTTGTATGTTTTGAACCCACGGCTATTAGTCTCCATCACAAGACGTTTCTTCTTTCCAATACTCTCTTGGTCAATATTCTCCTTCATTAATGCCTTGACTTGAGCCTCTTTAATTCGATCAAGTAACCCCGACTTGGCTTGAACCTGCATGCTCATCAACTTACAAGAAGAACTTTGCACCTTCCTACTTAGTGCATCTGCCACTACATTGGCTTTACCCGGATGGTATTTGATTTCACAATCATAATCCTTAAGTAATTCCATCCACCTCCTTTGTCTCACATTCATTTCCTTTTGATTAAAGACATACTGCAAACTTTTATGATCGGTAAACAACGTACACTTTGTACCATAAAGGTAATGTCTCCACAATTTCAAAGCAAATACTACCGCCGCTAATTCAAGATCATGGGTCGGGTAATTCTTCTCATGTGGCTTCAATTGACGTGAAGCATAAGCAATCACCTTGTCCCTCTGCATAAGGACACAACCCAAACCCGTAATAGATGCATCACTATACACAACCAAATCATCGGTACCTTCAGGCAAGGCAAGTATAGGAGCTTCGCACAACTTCTTTTTCAATGTTTGAAATGCATTCTCCTGCTTATCGGTCCACTCAAACTTTACTCCTTTCTTCGTTAGTTCAGTCATAGGCTTGGCTATTCGGGAGAAATCCTGAATGAAACCTTCTATAATATCCAGCCAAACCAAGAAAACTTTTAATCTCAGTAGGAGTCTTTGGCTGCTCCCACTTTGAAACAGCTTCAATCTTTGAAGGATCTACTTTAATACCTTTTGATGAAATGACATGACCAAGAAACTGCACTTCTCGAAGCCAAAACTCGCATTTAGAAAACTTGGCATACAACCTCTTCTCCCTCAACACCTCCAAAACTGCTTTCAAGTGCTCACGATGCTCATCTTCTGACTTAGAATAGATCAAAATATCGTCAATAAACACAATAACAAAATGATCTAGAAAGGAACGGCATACCCGATTCATTAAATCCATAAACGCGGCTGGAGCATTAGTCAACCCAAATGGCATGACCAAGAACTCATAATGCCCATATCTAGTCCGGAAAGCTATTGATGTGCTAAATCGAGTTTAAAAATTATAAACTAGAAATACCTAGAAACTCACTACTACACACTATCGGGCAGTGGACCCGTTCGTATGCAATATAGTTAAGAGGTAAGTCCGTGTTCGTTCTCGGGGATTGGTTTGAACTAGTTGTTTAATAAAATGGTTTGGAAAACAGGGTGTTGCTTCGAGTCTCACTTTGACAATTAAATTAAAATAAAATTAAAAGACAAAACGCATAAAAGTAAAGAAAAGCTTCAGACAATATTAATAAAGATCATCCACCTTGAATTCGCTAGACTTCAAACATGATTGCATTCAATTAAGACCAAATTCATTGAGTTGAAAAGATAATCGTAAAAAGGATTAAGGTGCTCACGTGGTACCACCAACCGTGAGCAAATTACCCAATCACCTAAGTTGCTAGTTTAATTACCCAAGCCGGTACCACCAATGCCTAGACAACCTTACCAACAATTAGTTTGCTTGACTATCGAATTAACAATTGTGCCTATGTGAAGATAACGTGGTACCACCAACCGTTACAAAACACGTTGACAAAATGACTCCTTTTATTAAAATGATATTCACTATCATACCATGAACTAGTGATAATTGCTCATAGACAAACAACCATTTGAAAATCACATATGCATCCAACTAGTACCACTAACGAAGAACACACATGCCACCAATATCATAATAACATATAAAAAGGAATTAAATCATCAAGATCTCGACACAACGATAATTGAAATCAACTCTTTGAATTAAAACATATAGCAATCAAATCATTCGTCTAGTTTCCTCAAGGTGGATGAGTGAATGTTTAGCCACTCATGATCAATTTAAAATAACAATCAAAATAAAAGAAGAACATGTACCAATCGTTCTTGAAATTGAAATTGCAAGACAATGAAATAGATACGATCTAAGTGGGTGCTCTTGAATCTTCAATGAATCGGACGAAGAAATCGACCCTTGATCCTCGAAGGAATCCCTTGGAGAGCAGCTCTTAGAAAGAATTTTGATACTTGGGAAAATAGGGTTTTTTTCTTTTTATACCTCCCCCAAAATCTGCAGCAAAAGGCTGCAACCCTCTTTCTCCCGTGCACTCACTGCGGCGCAGTGAGAATTCACTGATTTGTTTATTCGTAGTTGACTGCGGCGCAGTGGGGTGTGAAGGCTCCCACTGCGGCGCAGTGATAATTCACTGGAATCTTGTGTCTTTTGGTACCCAACGACTGCGGCGCAGTGGGGCAATAAACCTCCCACTGCGGCGCAGTGCATATCTGCTGAAATCTTTGTTCTTCCTTATCAACATCACTCGAACACTCGGGTCAACTTTTTGGCCAACAATCGTCAGAAAATGTACCAAATGGGCGCGCAACCTGCTAAGAACCTGAAAGCACTAATAAACACCATAAACGCGCCAAATGCATACAAAATCGACTCAAAACACATACGAAAAAGGCCAATAATGATGTGGGCGATCTATATAAATTGGTCACATCAAATCCCCCCACACTTGAGCATTGCTTGTCCTCAAGCAAATCTGAAAATTAAGCAAAAAAACATTTCTTGGCACGAAGCTACATGAACACATTACAAATTTCCAAAAAGAAGCCAAACCAAGTATGTCGATGACAAGGACTTTGGTGAAGCAGTTTTAATCTTAAATGAAAATCCGAAATGTTTGACAATATCTGAACAGTTCACAAGCCTCAATAACATGACTAAGCAAAGTGAAACAAATGAGCCTATCAAAATCATCCTACTCCAACGAACTTACTATTGGGGTTGAATATATATATGAATAACCACTCATTGCTCGGTCGTGATGCATATCTTACCATAGGCTTGAACAAGGATCATAGCTCCACCGACGTGGCGTAAGCACCAAGTACATCATCAAAATATGGCATATAAGTCGGTTGTAAAGTTAGGCTAAGGGTATTTACAATGGGATTTGGGAAGTTTAGGTAAGTGTTAATAGGAAATAACAAAAGGGTAAGTTATGTACAAAATAGTCTAATCAAACCCTTACCATTGATTGCCGACAACCCATAAGATGTTATCCCGCTAAGACACCTCCAAAAGTACCAAGTAAACCCGACACCATTGTGGTGTATCAACTTCAAACAACTTCAATTCAACCAAGTCTTCCATTATATTCACGAACCAAATGATACAATAATTCTTTTGACATATAAAAATGAGAAACACCTACTAGTAGCCCAAGTTCTTTTTTTTTCTTTTTTTTTTGAAATCATTTTACTCTACTAGTAGGCACCCTCTTACAATGATGAACAATGTCTATAACAATATACTTCCTTTGAACAATCCAAGACATTCCCCAATAACTTGACCAATTGACGTATTCTCATAGACAAGAATATTCCACTAGACAATCCACTGAAGCTCTCCCAAACCATCCAAACAAACCAATGACAATCAATGGCCCCCCAGATTAGACTATCGGTATAGTAAGGTATAATTAGGTAAAGTTTACATATTTAAGTGGATATATACAAAGGAAAAGGCTAAGTTAAAAAGGATGTATAAGTGTACTTTGCACTAAGGATGAGTGCAACAAAGGTTTACAAAGGAAGGAAAGAAAGTGTATGTACATGTATAAAAGTATGTATGCTGAAGGTAAAAATATACATAAGCAAGGGGTGAAAAGAAAGAAAATATGGGTCAAACCTAATATGCCAATTCGTCATCCAATGTACTTATATCACAAAAGTGATCTCACTGCGGTCTCGTAACGATCACCAGGCCAAGTTCTAGCTCAACACATCACCGGCAAACTCATATCAAAGAAATGAACCCGGAAATGGAATAAATAAACCTCAAATTCGCACATCTTAGTGCATAGTTCGAAATGGAACCCTTACTCCGAATAAATCCAAGAGCCTAAGAGAGGGACAAATTACAAGGCAATCAAACCAAAACCGTAAACACCTAGCACATCTATAAATGAATGATGAATCTCACAACTTTAGGTGTTTGGGAACTTTGAGTATGCAAGTAATGTTATCAATCCACAAGGATCAGCCCAATAACCGTTCAGAACATATTTCGCCGATTAAAATTGTGCCAAGGAAAAATTTTGTAGTAAAATTGCTCATTAAGTTAATATGAATTAAGTGACAAAAGCAGTTTACCACAAGGACAAGCTCAACACAAGTTTCAAATCATACCATCTTCCGTCATCTTACCAAATCGAAACAACCAATCTCAAACATGCACATCATAGTTCAGAGTTCAAGATAGAACCCTTACTCTTGGATAAAACCCAAAAGCCTACGAGAGGGACACATCCACAAGAACGGCTAAATCTCAATGGAAAAACAACAAAAGAGATATATCCGGTTGCTTAAACCTATTTGCCACCCCCCCACACTTAAGATGGACAATGCCCTCAATGTCCATAATCGGTCAGAACAAAGGTAAATAGGGGTAAGCACAATAGACAGAAAGAATGAGAACACATACCGGATCATGGACACATTCCGTTTCAAAACAAGTCGACCCCGCACCACAAATTGCTCTTCCTAAAAAGGAAGTCCAATTTGGTTGACGGGAGAAACAAACTTAGTCCAAAACGGAAGGTGCGAGAGCTGTGTGAAACAATGTTAATAAAGATGCCAATCAAAAATATTGCGTTGAACTTACTGCCAGCATATGCACATGACATCATAGTGAGCTACTAACACGATCACACAATCAAACAAATCCAACGGGTCCTCCCCCACACTTGGGTTCCACTAGGTATTGTCATCAATCGGATCAAACCTGTTCAATAACATTCCAAAAGAGCAACCATCCAAAATATCCAAAATAGTTCAAACAAAATAAAGTACCATGCAGAAAATAAAAGAAAACAAAGAAAATTACAAATGTTTCATCACCCCGTAGGGTGGATACCAGACAATGATAAATAAAGGAATGTCATAAGAATACCAACAAAATCAATAATCATATGATTCCATCCCACGGTACCGGATGGGAATCATCTCCTTTCATTGCTGATGTCCATGGTAGCCATAGGGTAGTCCAGGTTTGCCAAAAATACTTGTCACCCAATCTTGCTCCTCCTCCTGAGCTGAACCTGAACCACCAGCACCTCCCCCTGACTGACCAGCATCAAATCCTGAAGTACCTGCATCAAAACCAGGAACAAAGGAAGATGAACCACCGGCAAAACCTCAGGATCCACCAGCATCATGTCCACCCTGAAAAACCCCAAACTGTACTGGACCACGGGGAGAACCTCCTAAATCATGGGGTCGTGGTGACATGTTCCCCGGAGTCTGAGAGAAAAAGGGCTGACCCCCCTGACGATAATCAGGGACATAAATAGGCGGTGGAGAGAATGGAGGAATCGAGGTCAGGTCGAACAAACTCCCGGCCATGATACTGAGCATCCCACATAGGCTGATAATAATCAAGGCTATAGTTTGTGTGGGCCTGCTGTGATCCAATCCAGGTCATGTCCTAATCCATCCTCCGCTGGTAGTCATCAAAAGCCCGGCGGCTAGCCTGCTGATCATCATAAATATTCTGAACAGTCTGTCCCAAAAGCGTAAGATCAAAGGAGCTCGGGACAGGGATGCTACGACCATGCATCCTAGGTGGCTCCTGGGAAGCATCACCCATCTCTACATCAGCAGCCTCCAAGTCTGGAGGTGGTTCCTCAACAACACCAGTGTCATCCAACAATCTAGCAGGCTGGCTCCCCTGCTTCTTCTTCACTATCTTCCCCCGAATCAATTCCTTAACATGGAAATCCTCCTGATTAACTTGTGGAGACAGATGGGTCTGGCACTCCTCAGAATCAAATACACCCATCCTCTTGTAAATCCGGGTGATGAAGTGTCCCAAAACCAACTCTGAGTCAGAATGATTACACATGCGATCAATCACAACCATCGGGGCCAATGCAAACTTCCTAGGAGCCCCCTATGAAAACAGCTTTAGCAACCACAAATCAGTCTGGTATGCCTTGTCCCAATGAGTAGACCTCTGGACCAAAAACGTCACTATCATCCTGTGAAGCAACCTAAGCTTAACACTGTGGATCTTAGACACACTAACCGTCCCACCAGAAGGCCAAGCCTCTCATCCAGAAATCCGACCCCAAAACTGTGGAATGGACTCACCATCACCCAAATCAGCTTTGACATAATAACCCTGTCTCAAAAGTTGCCTGAAGTCCTGGTTATCCAACTCTTGCCTAGAGTACATACCAGCATAAAACCCGAACTCAGCTATAGACAGCTTCCTCTGCTGTCCCCCACAGTAAAACAAAACAACCCTTTCTTCAAAAATATCCTTGATCTTATTCAATTCCTTAGTCAATTTCAAAGTAGAATAAAACTCAAGGCATAACTCACGATAGACAGGTTCCCTGTTAAGAAAAATCTGTTGCCACATATCACTAACAACTGTCCTATCACCAACCCTCGCTTCTATACTAAACCACCTTCCAATATCACCCTGAACCCCAAAAAACCGAGCATCAGATTGAGCAAGATACCTGGGTGGGCAAACAACTTGCTTATAAAGCGTGTAAAGCTTGTTCAAATAATTGTTCTTGTGGGGTTGCCTAGCCCCATCAAACTCTAACCATGCATGCTTCTCGTTCAATGCACCCGGCCAAAAATTAAGAGGAGGTACCTCTGGTTCTCTCCTAGCCGTCTTACCGGGGACATCGGCAGTCCCGCTAGATTGTCCCACCTCCGCTTGCTTCCTCTTATCAGTAGCAGTCTGCAATCACAAACATTAAAGCAAACAAACACGTTAAATGTGGAATGCAAAACTTGAAACCTCATTCAACATCAAAGTCAACTGTGGGCAGAAGATTCCCACTGCGGCGCAGTGGGACTGGCTGGTCCTCTGAGGC
>CM067170.1:16307512-16410012 GCA_034093135.1 Erigeron breviscapus
AAGAGATTTACCCTAATTCTCTTACCCCCCCTCTCCAAGACTTGACCCTCTATATAAAGAGGAGAATGTCATACGGCAGGGGGGACATTCGATTCCTAAAACCCTAATCACAATACATAGACCTTCAGCCTCATAATCGGCTGGAGACAACAGCTACAGGCGTTAAGCGGCCTACGACCCTCTGACCGCAAGGGAATCGCCAACAAAACACCCAAAATCCCTCTCACACCTTCGGTTGTGGCATAGTGATTATTTGATCAAACAAATTGGTGCCATCCGTGGGACATATCTCAACACACGCTTTTTCGAACCCACCCACGATCAGAATAATCAGCTACCATGGCCGACAGAGATACCAGTCACCTGTCAAGTCCGCGCATTATAGAGGGACCCCAGGTGGCCCAGGAGGACCGAACCTCCAGGAACGGTATCCCCTCGTCACGTTTGTACCAAATTTTGACCTACCAACCATTGTGCTCGATGACAGAAACGCAACAACAAGAGACGAACCGGATTCACACGGGCAAGATTTGGATCGATTTATGCTTATGTCGCGAGGTCAAGGCCCGTGCAGACCTGCATTTACAGTATTGCATCAACGATGTCAGAAGTCCGGATCCGCCCCTGTGAACCAAAAAAGATCGTGCGCCGTCAGGGGTACCTCCCTGACAGATGGGCCACAGGCGAGAGCCCCAGTAATATCAGATCACCCGGGAAACCCTAGCCGAGCATTGACACTAGCAGACCAGGGGATATATGGAGCCCGCATACGGGTTGATTATAGTACGTCAAGACCAATGCACCAAGGCCAAGACCGAGATAGGTCCGCGCCAGGGTTGCAGGGTCAAGACCGAGACGGACCCGTGCCAATGCACCAAGGCCAAGACCGAGATAGGTCCGCGCCAGGGTTGCAGGGTCAAGACCGAGACGGACCCGTGCCAATGCACCAAGGCCAAGACCGAGATAGGTCCGCGCCAGGGTTACGAGGTCAAGACCTAGGCGGACCCATACCAACGCCACAAGGTCAACACCGAGATAAATCCATGTTAGGGTCACGCGGACAAAATCGAGGGAGACCCACGTTACCATCACAAGGCCCAGATGGATCCACCCTCACAACGTTGCACAACAAACACAGGTCGGACCGCACTCCTCCTGACCTGGAGAAAGTGCAACCACATAGGGATACCCTCCGGAGAGGCGAGCCACAAATAGAGACATCGTGGATAACAAAGCAACCCAGAAACACAAACCAAGAGCCAACGTTAGTAGACAGAGAAATTACTGACGCATATGTGCAAGCAAACTATGACGTGCTGTGCGCAATAATTAGGCGTCTAAGAGAGACAGGCCAGGTGTATGAACCAGAATCAATAGCCCGTCACACCTACGACGAACATTGTACAGGGGAAATACAAGAAGGATTCGAACAGAACATATTCATCGGACCATCAACCACAGAACATAGCTCCCCCGATATACGAGGGGACCCCTACAATGGAGAAGTACAGAATCTCCAAACGGGAGCCCCGGAAGGCAGACCCGACCAAGGAAATCATACTCAAGGTCAGCCCAAATGAAAAGCAGGACCAGGAGAAACAGGCGGAGATAATGCCCAGAGATCCCCCTCACCAGAGTGGAAACCTATGGACATGTCACACCTAGGGAACACAAACAGTCCATTTACTAGTAATATACAAAACCACCCGATACCAGTAAAACGAAGTACCCCCAGCACCTAGGGTACTACGACGGAAAGGGTGACCCAGACGACTTTCTGAAAAAGTTTATCGGAGCTGCAATGATCCAAGGATGGGATATGCCAACCTGTTAGGTCGAAAATCGACCAAGTATAATTTGTTCAGAAATAGCTGAAGCTCAGTGAAGAATACTTGTACAGAATTCTGAAGTCGTTCAGAATTAGTTCACTGAAGCTTCACTTCAGTTCAGATCAACGTATCAGAATACCGTTCAGAATGAAGTCAAAGACTGAAATCTGAAGAAAGAAAATCAAGCTCAGATGTGGAGCTCAGAAGTTGATTCTACCTGATCGAAGACTGAAGCATCTCAGTGTAAAAGTACTTACACACTTTTACACTGATTACGAGGAAGACTTTTTACTTTACATACCTTTACCCAGTTAATAGATTTAACTATTAATGAAAGTACAAGGTAAAGTAAAGGTTGGGAATAAAGTATGATAAGTCACATCAATTGACTTATATACTTAACCTTAAAAGTACGCATGTAAGGAATTAGCTTTAATTCCTTAAATACACCCAACCATATTTGTACGATCTGGTCCACGCCATCATGGACTTGGTCTATAAATATAAGTCTTCTCACAACTTGCAAATAGCTTGAAACTTTAGTATTGCAACTTGTGAGATATACTCTAAGTAATCCTTACGAGTATTTCCAAGTTATTAGATCATTTGTATTTCTAGGTTGTTTAGATATTTACACTTGGGTGTTTATCTTTGTTCCGCAACAACCTTTGTATTTGTTTATATCAATAAATCAAATACATTGAAAAAGTACATCGTGTCTCAATGCTACATACTTGAAATATACATATTATTTATATAATTTCAGCACTTATTGTTTCTTGCATTTACTTTCAGTACCTTTATCTTATTGTTTATCCATATCTGGATCGTATTCTGAACTGGTCAACTTCCAGTTAGAACTACTTTCCAGTCGGGTGTTAACCATCTATATTTGGGACTCACAATTGGTATCAGAGCAGCAAGGTTGAATTATATTAATTCATTAACCTTTGATCTGCAAAGATGGTTGACCAAGCATTCAATACAGGCCCTGACCCTAATGCTAATGCTAACACTCCACCTACTCCACCCCCTATCATCAACAACAATATACCATCGCATAATGTACACGTACACTTTCCAAATAATCCTGTTCCCAAGTTTGACGGGAACAGTGAAAATTTTCAAACATGGAAAGCATGCATGCTCAAATATATTGCTGGTGTTGAAAGACATTTGACCGATATTCTTAAAGAAGGACCCTTTGTCCCCATGAATGCCTCCACTGTTGTCAGAAATGCCGATGGGACTCCTAGGGTATCACCTAAGGAGAAGGATCATTGGTTTGAAGAAGATCATAGGCTGGTAGACCTTGATACCAAGCTACAAAATATGATCTTGTATGCTGTTCCTGAAACTCTTATGCCCACCCTTGTTTTACTTGAAAATTCAAAATTAATGTGGGAGGAACTTATGACACAGTTTGAAGGCACCTATGAGACATAGTCACAAGAAAAGTTGCTTTAAATAAAAGATATGAGTCTTTTTTTGCTATCCCTGATGAAACTTTAACTCAAACTTACATCAGATTTACTAATCTGGTAAATCAATTGAAAGCCCTGGGTGTAACTAAAGACAAAGAAATTTTGTTAGAAAAATTTTGTGACATCTTACCTTCTAAATGGGAAAACTTGATCTTGGTTTTAAGACAAGGAAAAACCTTGCACAGTCACACTCTTGCTTCCTTATATAGAGCCTTCAGGTACACTGAAGAGAACAAAGCTGAGAGAGCTGTGGCTGAGCAAGATGCCAAAAATCATGCTTCTACCAGTTCAGTCATGGTTCAGTACTCTGAGCCACATGGGACTGCTCTACTATCTTCTGAGAGTGATTATTCTGACTCGATGAAGAAGATGGTCTCTGAAATGTTAAAAACTGGTATTTCTGGTAATGTAACTCATAATTGTGATGAGGATGACAATGATGATCTGGTTGCCATGCTGGCTAAAACGTTCAATCGTTTTAAGGCCAAATCAAATCGATCTGGCAAACCATTTGCTTCCAGCACTTCTATTGACAAGTCTAATCTTGAATGCTTTAAGTGTGGCAAGAAAGGACATTTCATGAAGGAATGCAGATCTAGTCAGCCTTCATCATCACAATCTGCCCCTAATCATTCTATTTTTCAGAAATCTGATGATAGCTATAAGGCTAAGTACAAGAAGCTGAAAGCCCAAATAGCTCTCACGGCTCAAAACAACTCAAGCAATAATAGTTGTATGATTGCTAAGACTGAAAAATGGGAAGAATCTGACGAATCATCTGATGATGAGGAAGAAGTTAGGGATATCTGTTTCATGGCACGTGAAGATCAAGGTCATTTGGTCAAGTCTGATGTTGAATCTGGTCGATGGGTGGATATAGTCATGAAAAAGGTTAGTGACTTTGGTTTTGAAAGTAATGAGGAACAAAAACTGGACCTTTTGGTTCTTTTAGAGGCTGACATTTCATTTGTCGAAACTGTGCGTTCAGAAAGCCTAAAAATGTTTGAAAGTAATACTTTTGAACTGAACGCCAGTCAGGCCAGACTAAAAGAGCTGAAAGATGTTCATTTGGCTTTAAAAAGTTATCAGTCTATGGTTGCCACTTTAGAGTTGGAAAAAGAAGAATTAAAAACCATCCTTGAAAAGGAACAAAAAATAATTAAATCTTGGATGAAAGCACCAAAACCAGATGCTGCAATTAAAAATACTTTTGCAACTCAAAGAACAGCATATGAATCTGGTGATCTTCATTTGGCATCTATAATCACTGACTTAGATGCACTTCCAAAGGAAATAAAACCAGAAATTATTTTTCCTAAAGTTGGCAAACAGAAAACTGTGACTGATAAGGCCAGGAACAATCTGAGGGTAAATCTGAAACAACTCAGACAACTGTTTTAGAAAAGAAGGCTAAAACCAAAAAGCCATCCCCTCAAACTTCATCTAAGGTTCCAAAAGGCCAAAAGAAGAAGAAAAATATCTCCCCCACTGAGCCTTCTACCTCAGATTCAGGTAAGGCTCAGGTGTCTAATGAAGAATCAATTTTGTTAAGGTTAGAGAGTCAATTTCAGTTATTGGCTAGACAAGTGCAGAGTTGTAATGCACGTTTAAAAAATGTTGAAACCACTCCTCTTCAACCTAAGCAAAATGCAAAACCCTTTTTCCAAACAAATCAAGCAAAAATCTGAGAAGAAAAAGGTTGAAACCCCCATCAAACCAACTATTTTTGTGTCATCTGAGATTATGACTGAGATCCCCTTCGATCCTTCAGTTCCTTATGAACCAAAGAAATCTGAGACTGCTAAGGGAGAGTCTAGCGAACCCATCAAGAGATGGGTTCCCAAAAAGAACTAATCTTTGTGTTTGTGTAGGGAGACCGAAAGAAGAATATATGGTTTCTTGACAGCGCTGCTGGCAGAACCATGACTGGTTATCAAACCCTGCTGGAGGAATATAGGGTGCAAGAGGGGCCCTCAATAACATTTGGGAATGATGAAAATGGACAAACTGAGGGATATGGTGTTGTGAATAATGGACAAGTCAAATTCACACGTGTTGCATATGTGAATGGTTTGAAATATAACCTGATCAGTGTCAGTCAACTGTGTGATGATGGCTTCAAGGTATTATTTGATATTTCACAAGGCACCATATTCAACAGAGATGGAAAGGTAGTATTGATTGCACCAAGAAAAGGAAACATTTATATCATTGATATGAATAGTTCACCCATTGAACAATGTTTCTACACAAAGGCAGATGAAGACACAAATTGGTTGTGGCGCAAGAGATTATCCCATCTGAACTTCAAGAATATTAATAAGTTGTCAAGAAAACAACTTGTTGATGGGATACCCTCAATGTCTTTCAATAAAGACAAGCCATGTCCAGGTTGTGAAATGGGTAAGCAGAAAAAGAGCTTCATTCAAGACAAAGCAAAGTTTTAGTATAACTGAACCTCTTCACATGCTTCACATGGACCTCTTTGGACCAGTGAATGTTCAGACAAGAGCAGGAAAGAAGTATACCTTTGTTATTGTTGATGAATATTCAAGATATTGCTGGGTAATTTTCCTCAGATCCAAGAGTGAAGCTGCTGCTGAAATCATTGCTCTCATCAAACAAATTGAACTCAAGCACAAGTGAAAAGTTTGTCAGCTCAGAAGTGACAATGGCACTGAATTCAGAAATGCCACTCTGGAGTCCTTCTACACTGAAACTGGCATATCTCAGAACTTCTCCTCAGCCCACACACCAGAGTAGAATGGTGTAGTAGAAAGAAAGAATCGTACGCTGATTGAAGCTGCTAGAAGTATGCTGAATGAATCTGGTCTTCCCAATAATTTCTGGGCTGAAGCTGTTGCAACTGCTTGCTACACTCTGAACAGATCTGTCTCTGTCAAAAGACACAAGAAGATAGCCTATGAAGTACTCAGAAATAGAAAGCCTAATATTGGATATTTCCATGTATTTGGATGTCCAGTATACATTCTGAATGATTCCAGTCAGCTTGGAAAATTTGATGCAAAAGCTGATGAAGGGTACTTCCTAGGATATTCAACAAATCGCAAAGCCTTTAAAGTCTTTAACAAGAGACTTGAGAAGGTTGATGAGTCAATTCATGTTACCTTTGATGAATCTAATTCTGCAATCTTTAAGAATTCAACTCCTGTACCACCCTCAGAAAGTCTAATAAGTTTTGGTGATTCTGATCCTATTGTCCAATCTGATCAGTCACCTGAACCTGCTTCTGAACATCTCAGTTCAGAACCAATAACAAACAAGTCAAGCAACATTCCATTCTATCCTTCAGTCAGTTTTAAACTACCTTTTGAACTGACTATTGGATCAGATGTACATGCTGCTTCACCTAAGATATCAGGTTCCACTGAATTACCCCAATCTGAACAGTTTCATGATGCAAATCATGATCTGCAGGAGGAAGATGATGAGACTGAAGTAATCTTTTCTGAAGCACCTCCTGAAGTAAATCAGAGGAGTTCTTGCACTGATATCATTGTTCATCCTGGTCATTACACTAAGTGGATACGAGCACATCCAATCGATCAAATCATTGGAAATTCCACTAGTGGGGTTCAGACCAGAAGAGCCACCAGCGATCAATGCTTAAATGTCAGCTTCTTATCACTGATAGAACCAAAGAAGATTGACGAGGCTATGAAAGACCCTAGCTGGATTGAAGCCATGCAAGATGAGCTTAATCAGTTCAAAAGGAACGATGTTTGGGAACTTGTTCCTTGTCCCAGTGATCTAAAGAAAGAACCAATTGGGACAAGATGGGTCTTCAGAAACAAGATGGATGAAGATGGTCATGTGATTCGAAACAAGGCAAGGCTTGTTGCAAAGGGTTACTCACAAGAAGAAGGAGTAGACTTTGATGAAACTTTTGCACCAGTTGCTAGACTAGAAGTTATCAGAATTTTCTTAGCTTTTGCAGCTCATCATGAGTTCAAAGTCTATCAGATGGATGTTAAAAGTGCATTTTTGAATGGTGAATTGGAAGAAGTTGTGTATGTGTATCAGCCACCAGGGTTCATAAATGAAGAAAGACCTCATTGGGTGTACAGACTGAACAAAGCATTATATGGTCTGAGACAAGCACCTAGAGCCTGGTATGATACTCTTACTAAACATCTTTTGAAAAATGGTTTTAAAAGGGGTGCAATAGATAACACTTTATTCATATTGCATGATAAAAGTGATATCTTACTTGTACAAATTTATGTTGATGATATTGTGTTTGGGTCTACAAATAACAAAATGTGTGAACAGTTTTCTGAAATAATATCATCTGAGTATGAAATGAGTATGATGGGTAAACTGACATATTTTCTAGGTCTTCAAGTGAAACAAACCAGTGATGGTATTTTTATAAATCAAGAAAAATATGTCAGAGATTTATTAAAGAAATATCAATTTGACTGTCTCATCAAAAGATACTCCTATTTCTGCACCATTAACTTTGGACTCAGATCCCAATGGAAAATAAGTGGATCCCACAAAATATCGTGGTATGGTGGGATCCCTCATGTACTTAACTGCTAGTAGACCTGACATAATGTTTGCAGCATGCCTTTGTGCAAGATTTCAGTCTGATCCCAGAGAAGCACACGCAAATGCTGTGAAAAGGATTTTCAGATACCTTAAAGGTGTCCCCAGACTTGGTCTTTGGTATCCCAAAGGCTCAAGTCTAGATCTAATGAGTTATTCAGATTCTGATCATGCAGGTTGTAAAATAGATAGGAAAAGTACCACAGGTGGTTGTCATTTCCTAGGTGGCAAATTGGTTAGTTGGACAAGTAAGAAACAGACTGCAGTATCACTCTCCACAGCTGAAGCTGAATACATTTCTGCAGCCAGTTGCTGCGCTCAGATTTGTGGATGAAGAACCAACTAACTGATTATGGTGTTAAGTATACAAAGACTCCTATATTTTGTGATAACACCAGTGCCATTGCCATCTCTCACAATCTTGTCATGCACTCCAAAACCAAGCATATCGACCTCAGGTATCATTTTATTAGAGATCACATTATTAAAGGTGACATTGAACTTCATTTCATTCCCACTGATAAACAACTCGCTGATGTTTTACAAAACCCTTGGATGTCAAAACGTTTAAACATCTCATCAGTGAGTTAGGTATGCTAAATCCTGTATAGCATCACCTCAGGGGGAAGTGTCAAATATTTTTATGTTTAAAAGAGTTTCTCTCTAAGGGGGAACTTTGCTTCCAGAAAAATATTTTGACTGAAATGCTTCAGAATTTCTGAAATGATTTCAGAATAATTGTGTAAACTGAGATGGTTCAGATTCCTTAAATCTGATCATTCTCAGATTTTGTGTATTATTTCTGAGATGAGTCAGTCCTTTATAATGTATTTTGGATACTTGGTCGTTGTGTGAACACGTGAAGGTTACTGTATAACGTTTGAATAATGATACCTTCAGCTGACGTGTCACACAAGTTGCGCCGTAAATGAAAAGTAATGATCACTTTTTCTTTAAAGTGTTGAAAAGTTTTGTGAAAAAGTGGGGTCATAGCCGTCGTTGCATTAAATGCGGACGTATACCCAAAATTATTTTCGGACTTCAAACCCGATCAAAATTGATTTCATTAAAATAACATTTTTTTTGTGGGTTTGAATTTCAAAATCTATTTTATTTTATTTATTTTGGAAAACCCTTTGTATTCCATCATAAATATAAATACCTTTTCGAAAACAATTCCTTCATTTACTTCTCTTTACATTTACTCCCAATCATCATTCTCTCTCATTTTCTCATTCCTTCATAATTCCAAAACCCTAAATTCATCTTTCATATTCAGTTTTCCCTTGTAGAAATAATGGCTAAATCTGCTTCTCACGCCAAATCATTAATAGCTTTCGAATACAAACCATCCAAAGTAGTCAAGGCCAGTGCTCAATGGCCAAAAGGGTTCGATCCATCGACCCTTAGATTCAATATGAATAATTTCATGGCCGCACTGAACGCCAAAGGCAAAACCTTAATGGGAGGATTAATAAATTTCTTGAACAATCCCCTCTCCATTATGCCTTGACTGCAGATCCTCAAGTAATGTATCATAGATACTTACTTGAATTCTGGTATACTGCTACTCTAAGCAAGGATGAAAAGTCCATTGCTTTTTCTTTACAAGAAGGCACTAAGCAGTATATCCTTTCACTTGATGGGTTTCGGGAGGCCCTTCACTTGAACTACCTTCCCTCTTCTTCAGCCTATGCAAAAAGGCTAAAAGGAGTTAATTTCAGGGAGGTACTGCATGCCATGGGTCATGATGACATGGTCGATGCTGAGCACAATCTGAGAACATCTGGACATATTTTTCTGTCTGGATTTAAAAATTGTTGGCGTTATTTCTAGACTCAGATTGTGGAGTGCCTAGGTGGAAACTGGGGTGGATTGGACCAGATTTCACTAACACAAGTAGAAATCGGATACTACTTGTGGCATGGGATTGAGGTGGACTTCGCTGAGATACTTTTCTCTCAGTTGGTAACAAAATTAAAAGGGAAAAGAAGTCCACATATCTCATTTCCCAGATTTCTGAGCATTTGCTTCATGAACATGCTTGGAGATGTGTATCACATGGAGGGGCTTGAATCTTCAGCGACGGAGTTCTGCAGGGATCTATCAAAGCTATCTACTTTAGATCCAGAACCAGAACTCTCCGCTGCAATGCTTCAGGTAATTAATAAAACTGAAACAGCACGACCGGCTGGCTCAAAAAGGTCACCGAGCGGGTCGCAAAAGAATGCGAGACCCATTGGTGCACCTGGTGGTCAAATGTTGAAGTTGTTTAAAACCCCAGCAACTTCATCTACCCAACCACCAATTCCCTCCTCCACTGACCAACCTGAGGATCTCCCAAAAGATCCCTCAGGATCTCCAAAGGGCTTATTAAAATGTCGTAAATATA
Source organism: Erigeron breviscapus (assembly GCA_034093135.1). Classification (NCBI taxonomy): domain Eukaryota; kingdom Viridiplantae; phylum Streptophyta; class Magnoliopsida; order Asterales; family Asteraceae; genus Erigeron; species Erigeron breviscapus. Next base: position 16,317,790 of record CM067170.1, read on the forward strand.
AGCAGTCCTCACAGCCCAAGGACATTAGTACCGAAGCAAACCCCTCTGGATCTTCCCAACAAGAACCAGAGGAATCGAGTCCAAAGGGAAACCCACAAGCAGCCATCTCCAAAACTTCTTTAGGAGGAGATGGTGAAGAAAATATAAGTGTGTCCGCCCAACACACAATAGAGTCCGTGTCTGCACGCGCACCCCCTGTAACTTCACAAATCTCACACTCTACTGCAGCACGAATTGATGAAGTCTTTGGTGTGACACCACCTGAGACTGAGATTCCAGAACTCTACGGCCGATGAAGTGACTCTTGATGATGGTACGAGGGTCATTAAGGCAACCCCTGTGTCTACTGTCTCTGGCGATGAAGCTATGGCTGAGCCAACCCATAAATCTGGTGACGATGCATCTGCAGTAGCAGTTGTTGAACCAGAAGCTGGTTCAGGTACCAGTGATCTGAACCAGGGCATATCTGATCAGACTGCAGTTTTACTGACCTCTAGGATGAAGATGAGCCACCTCAAGGGAATCTTGATTCCTTTGCTGACTTTGAGTTTGATGAGGGCTTACTGGAGGAGAATCAGTCTTCTGATTCTGAGCCAACCTTCAGCCTCACAAACGTCCCACCTCCCCCAGAAATCCAAAATTTACTTGTTGAACAACCATATCGCCAACCTGAAACTTCTCATGCACATCCATACTTTCCACCTGGCTCTACACCTGCCTATGTCACTTCACCTCGTTTTCAACCACAACTCCAACACTTACACCCACAAATTCACCAAGTACCAAGGCCCATCAGTTATGATGATCAAACTGAGAAAGAGTTGGACTCTGCTACTGAATCTGAGAGTCCAACTGAAATGCAATTGGAGAAGGCATTAGATGGGCTTGGTAGAATTCCCTTTGTGGCTTCTGTTTCTGCACAACCACCTCCTCCTTTGAGTGTAAAAGCACAGTTAGAGAAGCAAAATACCGAAGTCCAAAGCCTCCTTCTCAAGGTGGAGGACTTAACAAAATCTCTAACTGCCAATACTAGTTCCATTGCTGAAATGAAGGGTGCTCAGATGTTCCTTGGCACTGAGTTCACCAAGGTTGCTGGAAATGAGGGACTAGTAAGTGGGAAGCTAAATGAGCTGGTGCATTCATGTAACAAAATAAGTACGGCTATCAGGGAAGCCTTCAGACTGGCCAAAAGAGATGTGCAAGCTTCAGTTGTTGAACCAGAAGCTGGTTCAGGTACCAGTGATCTGAACCAGGGCATATCTGATCAGACTGCAGTTTTTACTGACCTCTAGGATGAAGATGAGCCACCTCAAGGGAATCTTGATTCCTTTGCTGATTTTGAGTTTGATGAGGGCTTACTGGAGGAGAATCAGTCTTCTGATTCTGAGCCAACCTTCAGCCTCACAAACGTCCCACCTCCCCCAGAAATCCAAAATTTACTTGTTGAACAACCATATCGCCAACCTGAAACTTCTCATGCACATCCATACTTTCCACCTGGCTCTACACCTGCCTATGTCACTTCACCTCGTTTTCAACCACAACTCCAACACTTACACCCACAAATTCACCAAGTACCAAGGCCCATCAGTTATGATGATCAAACTGAGAAAGAGTTGGACTCTGCTACTGAATCTGAGAGTCCAACTGAAATGCAATTGGAGAAGGCATTAGATGGGCTTGGTAGAATTCCCTTTGTGGCTTCTGTTTCTGCACAACCACCTCCTCCTTTGAGTGTAAAAGCACAGTTAGAGAAGCAAAATACCGAAGTCCAAAGCCTCCTTCTCAAGGTGGAGGACTTAACAAAATCTCTAACTGCCAATACTAGTTCCATTGCTGAAATGAAGGGTGCTCAGATGTTCCTTGGCACTGAGTTCACCAAGGTTGCTGGAAATGAGGGACTAGTAAGTGGGAAGCTAAATGAGCTGGTGCATTCATGTAACAAAATAAGTACGGCTATCAGGGAAGCCTTCAGACTGGCCAAAAGAGATGTGCAAGCTTCAGTTGTTGCAAACTTAACATCTGGTATTGAACTGCTCAAACAAGAAGTTCTGGCAGTCGGGAAGGAGGTGAATGAGTTGGTTAAAAGTACAAGTGTTAATGAGAAAGAACTTGGGTCTTCTGTTAGTAGTGCTGTGATTAAGAAGCTGAAGTCTGAGATATCTCAGAATCTTGTTGCTCAGATTTCAGCCTCTGTGGCTGAACAGGTTGAAGAAGGGGTCAGAAGGATGGTCTTAGAACTCACTGCAGACACTTCCGAGAAGGTAGATAAAGCTGTTGAAGAAGTTCAGAAATCTGTATCTACTCTTGATGAAGTTGTTAAGGGCCAGTCCAAGCAGTTAGATGAAATTCTGACCCTGCTCAAGAAGGAACCTGTTGTTGCTCCTCCTCCTCCTGCTTCATTTTCTGAAGCTGATCGCAAAATGCTGAAGGATCTTACTGAAAAAGAGACTCTGAACCTTAACTCATCATTCAGGTTAAGGGCTTAGTTCTCTACAATGGCAAAGGGCATTTCTGATTGCCTTCTGCAGCAGAGTTGGGAACCTCTGAAGGCCATACAGACTGCTATTGATTTATATGCCAAGATGCCTTCTGAGGTCCCCAAAGGGGGAAATGTGCCTATTGGCTTGCTCTCCAGTACTCAAGAATTAATAGAGGCAACCAAGAAGCAAGCTGAGGTGCAATCTGGTAGTGCCTCAGTTCAGGAGGAACAAGTTCAGAAATCTGAAGTCCAAATTTCTGAACCAGCTAAGAAGGATAAGGGCAAGGCCCCAGTGGTGGATGAACCTACAAAGAAAAATTCTAAGGGTTCTGGGATTGTTGTTGGTGAAAATGTAGATGAGCATGGTTATCCCCTTCATGATCTTAATGCTGATAGCAAGAAATTAGAGGCTTTCAGAAGCAAGTTTCTAATCAATTCATTATGTGGAGGGAAAACAAGGAAAGAGAAAGGGAACAACATCTGAAGATGGGGACCCTTGATCATGTTGATGCTGCAGCTCTTGGTCTCTCTCTGGAAAGATATCTGAAGATCAAAAATGATCCAAGAGTGCAGAAAGCAGTAGTTGATATGCTTGAATATGAGTGTGGGATGATGTATTCACCTCTGGAACAAAAGCTGGAAAGTCTCACCTTCAAGTTGTCTATTGAGGACTTGGTGAAGAATAGAGAAAAGGAAATGGCAATCAAAAAGAAAGAAATTCTGGCTGGAGTTCTGAAGGTTGAAAAAGAATTGTCAAGGCCACCCACAAAACCCAAAGTGACTGGACCAAGGTCTTCAAGAAAGAACATTCGTGATGCTGACCTTTCTACCTTCAAGCCAATGTCTGATGATGCCACTGAGATCGAAAGGAAACATGAAAAGGATCAGTATGAGCATTATATGAAGCATCGATCCCATCCAGCCAAAATAACTGACATAGAAGTAACAAAAGCTGATGGATTGAAGCTCTTTGATTTGGTTGTTAAAAGAGAAGGAAGGGCAGCTGAAGAATACAATCAGGTTTTAGTGCACGAATTTGGGATTTCTGAGCATAAAGAGATGATCCAGATTCTGAGGGGGAAGCCAAAATCTGCTCTGATTGGTGCATGGTTATCAAGAATACAACAAAAAATGCAAGCCAAGGTAGAGATTGAAGGCAGATTGTTTGGAAAGAAGGATCATTCTCCACTGAAGAGAAAAGCTATTGAAGCACCTTCTGGTTCGAGGCCTGCGAAGAAGTAGTTTTCTTTTCAGTTTATCATTTACTTGTATAAATATTTGCAAATGTAACAAACACTTCAGTTTGTATATATATGTTACATTTTGTAGCTAACAAGTAGATGATAGGTTTAAGGTAGAAAAATCACAAGTAAAATTCTGAGACATCAATGATCTATAAGATGTACTTAGAAAATTTTTACAACTTAAACAAAAACTTGCATTTCAAACTTACAAACATGTATAGATAGAAGTCTGAGATGCATGCACTATTTCAGAACAAATAGGGGGAATTTGTTAGGTCGAAAATCGACCAAGTATAATTCGTTCAGAAATAGCTGAAGCTCAGTGAAGAATACTTGTACAGAATTCTGAAGTCGTTCAGAATTAGTTCACTGAAGCTTCACTTCAGTTCAGATCAACGTATCAGAATACCGTTCAGAATGAAGTCAAAGACTGAAGTCTGAAGAAAGAGAATCAAGCTCAGATGTGGAGCTCAGAAGTTGATTCTACCTGATCGAAGACTGAAGCATCTCAGTTTAAAAGTACTTACACACTTTTACACTGATTACGAGGAAGACTTTTTACTTTACATACCTTTACCCAGTTAATAGATTTAACTATTAATGAAAGTACAAGGTAAAGTAAAGGTTGGGAATAAAGTATGATAAGTCACATCAATTGACTTATATACTTAACCTTAAAAGTACGCATGTAAGGAATTAGCTTTAATTCCTTAAATGCACCCAACCATATTTGTACGATCTGGTCCACGTCATCATGGACTTGGTCTATAAATATAAGTCTTCTCACAACTTGCAAATAGCTTGAAACTTTAGTATTGCAACTTGTGAGATATACTCTAAGTAATCCTTACGAGTATTTCCAAGTTATTAGATCACTTGTATTTCTAGGTTGTTTAGATATTTACACTTGGGTGTTTATCTTTGTTCCGCAACAACCTTTGTATTTGTTTATATCAATAAATCAAATACATTGAAAAAGTACATCGTGTCTCAATGCTACATACTTGAAATATACATATTATTTATATAGTTTCAGCACTTATTGTTTCTTGCATTTACTTTCAGTACCTTTATCTTATTGTTTATCCATATCTGGATCGTATTCTGAACCGGTCAACTTCCAGTTAGAACTACTTGCCAGTCGGGTTTTAACCATCTATATTTGGGACTCACACAACCGCTTGTCAGGCCTTCTCCTACTCTTTAACGAACGATGCAAGAGAATGGATTGATGGTCTACCAGCTAACTCGGTAGACAATTTCAAGACCCTTAAGAAGAAATTCAGATCACAATTCAGTACGCAGAAGAAGCATCGGAAAACACATGTGTCGGCACATAACATAAAGCGACGAAGTGGGGAGACACTTAAAGATTTTGTTGCAAGATACACATGTGAAACCCATGATATAAATGGGCTACCGGAAAGCCAGAGAATATCAGGACTCATTCATGGATTACGGGCAGTAGATCTCGTCGAACACCTCACAACTAACCTACCGGAGACATATAGCGAATTGAAAGTTAAAACCCATATTTGGCTCGACGTCAAAGAAACAACCGGAACAGAATATGCCATGGGAAAGCGAAGAAGAGACCCGGAGGATAATGGAAACGAAAGCCTCATGGAAAACCCCAGGGGGGAAGCAATGCCAAAGAAGGCAGAAGAGTAATACTACTGAAAGTAACAAAATCACCGAACGATATCCTCGCAACGGAGCGGGTAGCACAAACCTTCCCAGCCCCGCCAAGACTAACGACCCGAAAAAGGGATCGAGAAAAATATTGTGAATTCCACAAAGATTATGGACACGACACGGACCTGCGCCAAAATCTCCAAAAAGCCATAGAAGAAGCAATAACCGCTGGAAAATTGCAGCGCCTCGAAAGGAAGGTAGAAGAAGAAGCACTGAAAACGGGACTAAAGGGTAGCACAGCTGACCCTGCGCAGGAACAAGTCCCCATGAGAGGAAGAGGGCTGCTAAACAAAGAACGGAGTCACCACGACACTAAACTAGCAAGTGAGGTCAGGAAAAGACCAGAATCGATGGAAGTACTGACTTGGCCCGCAAGAGGGGAGCTACGGATGAAAGAAAAGGATGAATCACGAACAAAAATTCCATCATCCGACCCATCACCGAGAATTATAACGGTGGAAGGAAACGAGATTGCACCAGCAGATGGGAGAATTGACACAGCTATGCCCAGGTGACGGCTCGCTCCGTAAAAAGAAAGAAAAGCCCGTTCCCCCTACGATTGTCCGGGAAAACAAGGCTGAAAGAAGAATTCTGCAGAAACAGAAAGCATGGGTCAGGAGACTCGCACGAAGTAGCAAAGACTCCGGACAAATATGGAGCAACAGATGAAAGCTAGCAGTTAGGAACTTTACTATGTAATGTCCTCCTGCCAATTATTTTCAAGAAAATAAAGCTTTCAAAGATCGATCGAAAACAAAAAACGCGCGTAATAACAAAAAAATAATATAAAAGACTTTATGAGAAGCTAAGGGGACGCCCGATAACGCTTCCATAAAGCAATCAAAAGAACGTCATAAGGCGACTGCCATAAGACAACCAAGTCATAAGGCGACTGCCATAAGACAACCAAGTCATAAGGCGACTGCCATAAGACAACCGAGTCATAAGGCGACTGCCATAAGACAACCGAGTCATAAGGCGACTGCCATAAGACAACCGAGTCATAAGGCGACTTCCATAAGACAACCAAGTCATAAGGCGACTGCCATAAGACAACCGAGTCATAAGGCGACTTCCATAAGACAACCAAGTCATAAGGCGACTGCCATAAGACAACAACGTCATAAGGCGACTGCCATAAGACAACAACGTCATAAGGCGACTGCCATAAGACAACCATGTCATAAGGCGACTGCCATAAGACAACCAAGTCATAAGGCGACTGCCATAAGACAACCGAGTCATAAGGCGACTGCCATAAGACAACCGAGTCATAAGGCGACTTCCATAAGACAATCAAGTCATAAGGCGACTGCCATAAGACAACCAGTCATAAGGCGACTTCCATAAGACAACCAAGTCATAAGGCGACTCCATAAGACAACAAGTCATAAGGCGACTCCATAAGACAACAACGTCATAAGGCGACTGCCATAAGACAACCGAGTCATAAGGCGACTGCCATAAGACAACCGAGTCATAAGGCGACTGCCATAAGACAACCAAGTCATAAGGCGACTGCCATAAGACAACCGAGTCATAAGGCGACTGCCATAAGACAACCGAGTCATAAGGCGACTGCCATAAGACAACCGAGTCATAAGGCGACTGCCATAAGACAACCGAGTCATAAGGCGACTGCCATAAGACAACCGAGTCATAAGGCGACTTCCATAAGACAATCAAGTCATAAGGCGACTGCCATAAGACAACCACGTCATAAGGCGACTTCCATAAGACAATTACGTCATAAGGCGACTGCCATAAGACAACCGAGTCATAAGGCGACTCCATAAGACAACAAGTCATAAGGCGACTGCCATAAGACAACAAGTCATAAGGCGACTTCCATAAGACAACAAGTCATAAGGCGACTCCATAAGACAACCAACGTCATAAGGCGACTTCCATAAGACAATCAAGTCATAAGGCGACTGCCATAAGACAACAAGTCATAAGGCGACTCCATAAGACAATCACGTCATAAGGCGACTGCCATAAGACAACAAGTCATAAGGCGACTGCCATAAGACAACCAGTCATAAGGCGACTGCCATAAGACAACCGAGTCATAAGGCGACTGCCATAAGACAACCGAGTCATAAGGCGACTGCCATAAGACAACCGAGTCATAAGGCGACTTCCATAAGACAATCAAGTCATAAGGCGACTGCCATAAGACATCCGCGAAGAGACTTCACCAAGACGCCATGAGAGATCACTACAAAATAAAGAAAAAGCAGCAATATTCAGCAAAGTAACAACCACAAATGTCAAAGGAAGTAGTAAAGGATTATATCCAACAAACAGAAAAATGGATAAACGAGTCCAGAAAAGCAAGACAATCTATGAAGTAGGAATTTGCATCAGTTGAGTAGGGGACGCATCAGGATCTGAAGAAAGAGCGCGAAGATACAAAGAATGTATATCCTCCAGCTCACTCATAGCTTTGTTCAAAGGACCAACAGTATCTTCAACAAGCTCGGAACCGCTAAGAGTTATACGACCTTCTGCAGCAAGGGTACGGATCAACTCCGACTCAGCGTCCACCCTATTAGCATTACACAAGTTTGAAATCCTCTTTCCAACCTCAGCACCGTTCAAAAAAGACTTGCAAACATGAGGAATCACATCGACAACAAGCCGTCTATACCTCTCCTTCAGATCCACAAAGGCAGAACGATCATGCCCCAACAATGCATTCTTGGCAGATAGCTCTTCCTTCAACACATTGATCTCATCCCCCTTAGCCCGAATCCCGTCACAAACAGACTTAAGCTCTGCAGTCAAACTACCCAACTTCACTTCCAACTCAGACACCTTAAACTCCAAGGACAACTTCTCCGCCTTGAGCTTGTCGACCTGCTCACATGAATGGCCACCATCTTCCGAAAGCTCGCGAAATCTCAAATCCAACACATTTCCAATTACGGAAGCACAGAAAGAAGACTGATTAAACAATTCAGAAAGCCTTGACACATCCATACCCATCAAACTCGAAATCCACCCGGAGGGGGCAAGAGATTCAATGCTACGGTGACAAGAATGACCACCAGGAGCCTGCACGAAAGGGTTAAACCCTGCAAAAACAACATCATCAGCAGTTTCACATTAGAGCTTCCGATAGGAAGCTCCGAATCTGAAGCCACAACAGAAGGAGCAGCCTTCACAACAAGCTGGGCGAGGAACGATTGCCTGTTAATCATCTGTTTGAATGCCATTACTACAAAAAAAAGAGAATAACAGATGAATAAAACAGAATGAGGGAGCCAACAACAACGGATAGGATACCGTAAGGAACGATTTACATAAACCCTAAAAGCGGAAAAATCAATAAAGAAAAGGGAGCCGACAGGATACAAGCCATCTATAGTCATAGTCACCCCCAGTTCCAAGAGATAAAAGAGGGGAAGGCAATAGACGAAGATTATAACAACTCAAAGATGGAGCAATAAAGCAGAATCAGGGGAAAACAAATATAGGATTGAGTAAAAACAACGAAACTAGGATCTAAAGACCGTCATCGGTCAAAGACAATACTAGGGTTTCAAGTTACAGAACTCAATACAAACATAAATCCCTACCCGCATAAATGATATGGAATAAAGAAGGAGAAGATCAAGAAATGAAAACATACCTGATGAAAAAAGATGATGCCGAAAGAGAAATTGCCGGAGAAGATCTCGCCTATAGGAGGAGGTAACAATCTTTATATCTTAAAATATATAGTATTAAGCAAATAGAAATTTTATATCTTAATAAATATATAAATAATAAATAGGAAGTATTTATAGCCAAAGATGCCAAGCAAATCCTAACCGTCCAGAAAAACTTAGAGATATGTGCTAACAAGTCTCACAAGTTAGTTGCAACTTAATACACGTAATTTATAGTGGACCTCCGAGAAAATGATCTGGGAGGCAAGTTTTTTGAAGTCTAATAAGACAGCCTACAGATAGCCTCTCCAATTAGACTGGGGGCTTGATGATATACCCTATACGGAGCTCTACCTCCATATCCGAAGAAGACGCCTCCGGGCAGGTATAAAACATTTATACGGAGCACCACCTCCGTAGACAGAAATAATCCCGGAGCACCTGAGTTAAATTACTTAGCTCCGGAGGAATATACATATCGAACCCTCTATAAGAAGAAGCATATATTAAGGTCCGAATACCTCGGACACGGCTTATTACAAGATCATCATAAATCTTCCTAAAAGATAGAAGATATTTTCAAAAGAGGAAGAGATTTACCCTAATTCTCTTACCCTCCTCTCCAAGACTTGACCCTCTATATAAAGAGGAGAATGCCATACGGCATGGGGGACATTTGATTCCTAAAACCCTAATCACAATACATAGACCTTCAGCCTCATAATCGGCTGGAGACAACAGCTACAGGCGTTAAGCGGCCTACGGCCCTCTGACCGCAAGGGAATCGCCAACAAAACACCCAAAATCCCTCTCACACCTTCGGTTGTGCCATAGTGTGATTATTTGATCAAACAGATACCAAGCTCAAGAACATGATCCTTGGGGCTGTTCCTGAAGACCTTATTCCAACACTTGTGTTGTTCCCCAGTGCCAAGGCAATGTGGGATGAATTGGTCCTTCAGTTTGAAGGAGGTGATGACACCATTGTCACCAGAAAAGTTGCTTTAAACAAGAAGTATGAATCCTTCTTTGCTTTACCCAATGAAAGACTGACTGGTACTTATACTAGATTCACCAGTGTGATTAATCAACTGAGAGGGCTGGGTGTAGAGAAGGATAAGGATATTCTTCTTGAAAATTTTGTGATATTCTTCCCTCCAAATGGGCAAATATGGTTCTTGTCCTAAGACAAGGTAAGACCCTGCACTCCCACACTCTTGCATCTCTTTATGGAGCCTTCAGATTCACTGAAGATAACAATGCACAAAGACTTGTGGCTGAGCAGGATGCTTTAAACCATGCCCAGAGTTCCAAGGTTGCTAGTCTAACTGAGAAACCTTGTGCTGCTTTAATATCTGCTGAGAATGTCCAGTCACATTCTATGAAGGAGATGTTAAACAGTTTTCTGAACTCAGGCCTGACCACTGAAATCAGTGATGATTGTGATGAAACTGACAATGATGATCTGGTCGCCATGATTGCTAAGACCTTTAATAGGTTTAAGCATAAATCTAATAGATTTGGTGGACCCAACAATGCTTCCAGCTCCAACTCTCTGGACAAGGCCAATCTTACATGCTATAAGTGTGGCAAGAAAGGTCATTTTATGAAGGAATGTAGATCTAGTCAGTTAAACAATCAAACTGGTCCCCCTGTCCCTACCAACAATCGGCCTGATGATAGCTACAAAGCTAAATACAAAAAGCTTAAGGCCCAGATTGCCCTTTTGTCTGTTGATAAGAATCAAAATGAATGCATGATTGCAAAAACCACTGACAAATGGGAATACTCTGATGACTCGTCAATTGATGATGAAGAGGAAAGGGACATGTGTTTCATGGCCTTGGAAGAACAACAACATGTGGTGAAAGATGATGTTATCACTGGAAGATGGGTGGACATCATTTTGAAGAAGGTATGTGATTATGACAACCAAATCGATACAGAACTGAAACTGGACCTTGCTGAATCACTTAACAGTGATTTGATTTTTGTGGAAACTGTTAGAACTGACAGTGAAAGATATTTAGAAACAGTTCTAACTGAATTGAATAATTTAAAACCTCAACTTTCAAATCTGCAAAGTGTCCAGTTGGCTCTCAAAGAGTCAGTTTTAAAATGTGAAGCTCTTGAGCTTGAAAAACAAGAGCTTAAAACTGCTTTGGAAAAGGAACAAAAGGTGATCAAATCCTGGATTAGGTCATCTGGTTTAAACTATGATGCTTTTTCAAAAACTGTTGATGCACAACAAACTGCTTACAAATCTGGAGATGTGCACATGGCAGGCATCATTCCTGATATCCACAGTTTGCCTCCAGATCTTAGGCCAGAGACTCCATATGACCAGCCTAAATCTATTAAAACTGAACCTGTTGAGACCACCCCTGCTGAGGTTAAAACTGGAGCTGATCAGGTTAAAGCTCCAGTTAAAAAGGTAGCTGGTGATAAACCTTTGCCTCATAAGTCTAAAGAGCCCAAGACTCAAAAGACCAAGATCCCTGCTGAACCTAAGTCCAAGGTTCAGCCGCCTGTTGAAAATGATATTTTATCAAAACTGGAGAGTCAACTCCAACAGTTGTCAAGGCAGGTTCAAAGTTGTACTGCCAGAATCAAAAATCTGGAAGGAGCGTCGTCTTCTTCAGTTGAGAAACAAAATATCAAGACCCCTTCAAAACAAAAACAAAATGTTCCATCTGGAACTAAATCTGAAAAGAAAAAGGGGAAGAAACCGCTCAAACCAATCGTTTTTACTCCTGGTCCTGGAGCTGATAACAATGCTCCAGTTCCAGTTTCCAGTTCAACACCACCAGAATCTACTGTGACTTCTCAGGGAGAGTCCAGTGAACCCATCAAGAAAAGATGGGTTCACAAAAAGAACTAAAGATTTTTGTGGTTGTGCAGGGAGATCGAAAGAAGAACACCTGGTATCTGGACAACGCAGATGGCCGGACTATGACCGGATGTAAGCCCCTGCTGGAAGAGTTCACTGTCCAAGATGGACTGGCAGTGACGTTTGGTAATGATGAGAATGGAAAGACTGAAGGATATGGTGTAATCAATAATGGACAAGTCCAGTTCACCAGAGTTGCCTTTGTGAATGGTTTGAAATATAACCTGATTAGTGTAAGTCAACTTTGTGATGATGGATACAAGGTACTATTCGATATTGCTCAAGGCACCATATTTAACAAGGATTGGAAAGTGGTGATGATTGCACCAAGAAAGGGAAATGTGTACATCATGGATATGGAATCTGCTCCAAAAGAGCAATGTTTCTTTACCAAGGCTGATGAGGACACCAACTGGCTATGACACAAAAGGTTATCCCATCTCAATTTTAAAAATATCAACAAGTTGTCTCGCAAACAACTGGCTTATGGGATACCTCCAATTTCTTTTAAGAAAGAAAAGCCATGTACAGGGTGTGAGATGGGCAAGCAGAAAAGGGCCAGTTTCAAAACAAGGCAAAACTTTAGCATCACTGAACCTCTTCACATGCTTCATATGGATCTATTTGCTCCAGTGAATGTTCAAACTAGAGCTGGAAAGAAGTATACTCTAGTTGTGGTTGATGAATTCACCAGATATTGTTGGGTGGTATTCCTCAGATCAAAGAGTGATGCAGCTGCTGAAATTATCTCTCTCATCAAGAGAATTGAACTCAAGTACACTCGAAAAGTTTGTCAGTTAAGAAGTGATAATGGAACAGAATTTCAGAACAAGACTCTTGAATCCTTCTGTACTGACACTGGCATCTCTCAAAACTTCTCATCAGCACACTCTCCAGAGCAAAATGGAGTTGTGGAAAGAAAGAATCATACACTGATAGAAGCCGCTAGAAGTATGCTATCTGAATCTGGTCTTCCCACCAGTTTTTGGGCTGAAGCAGTGGCAACTGCATGCCATACCCAAAACCGGTCAGTTTATGTCAAGAGACATAGGAAGACTGCCTATGAAGTGCTCAGGAATCGTAAACCAAATATTGGATATTTCCATGTATTTGGTTGTCCAGTTTATATTCTAAATGATTCCAGTCAGCTTGGAAAGTTCGATGCAAAAGCTGATGAAGGTGTGTTTCTAGGCTATTCAGATATTCGAAAGGCCTTTAGAGTTTATAATTATAGACTCCAAAAGGTTCATGAGACAATTCATGTCACATTTGACTAATCTAATGATGCAATCAATAAAAGACCAAACCTTGATATCTCTCCAGTCGTTCCATTAAGTTTTGGTGAAACTGACCATGTTCATCAGTCAGATATTTCACCAGAAGATGTTTCCAGTCACTTTGAACTGGAACCAGTACAAATGAAGAAATCGTCCAGTGACATTTAATTTTATCCTTCGATCAGTTTCAATTTACCACAGAAACTGGTGATTGGATCAGATGTGCGTGCCACTCCAATATCAGCACCAGTTCAAACAACTCCAATTCTTCAAGAAATGCCTTCAACTGAAGAATTTCATGATGCAAATCGTGACCTCATTGATTCTGATGAGGATGTTGAAGTAGTTTGGGCTGATCCTCCTCCAGAAGCTACAACTGAAGAGGTTCCTCAGGTGTCTTGCACTGATATTGTTGTTCACCGTCCTAGTCAATACTCTAAATGAACCAAAGCACATCCAATTGATCAGATTATTGGAGAGTCCAGTAGAGGGGTTCAGACTAGAAGAGCCACTAGCGAGCAATGCATGAATGTCACCTTCTTATCACTGATTGAACCGAAGAAGATTGACGAGGCTATGGCAGATCCAAGCTGGGTAGAAGCAATGCAAGAAGAGATTATCTAGTTCGAAAGGAACAATGTTTGGGAACTTGTTCCTTGTCCACCAGGGTTGAAGAAAGAACCCATAGGTACAAGATGGGTCTACCGAAATAAGATAGATGAAGATGGCAATGTTGTAAGAAACAAAGCCAGATTAGTTGCCCAGGGTTATTGTCAAGCAGAGGGCGTTGATTTTGATGAAACTTTTGCTCCAGTTGCTAGACTTGAAGCCATTAGAATTTTCTTGGCTTATGCAGCCCATCTGCAGTTCAAGGTCTACCAGATGGATGTCAAAAGTGCATTCCTGAATGGAACTTTGGAAGAAGTAGTGTATGTTAAACAGACTCCAGGCTTCATTAATAAGAAGCATCCTCACTGGGTTTACAGACTGAACAAAGCTTTGTATGGTCTAAGACAAGCCCCAAGAGCCTGGTATGACACTTTAACTAAACATCTTCTCAAAAATGACTTTAAAAGAGGTGCAATAGATAATACCTTGTTCATTTTGAAAGAAAAAGGTAGTATCTTACTGGTACAAATTTATGTTGATGACATTATATTTGGGTCAACTGATGATGCAATGTGTAAAAGGTTTTCTAAAATCATGTCATCTGAGTATGAAATGAGTTTAATGGGTGAATTAACATTTTTCTTGGGTCTTCAGATCAAACAAACTGAAAATGGTATTTTCATAAACCAAGAAAAATATGTCAGAGATTTGTTAAGAAAATACAAATATGATTCAATCCCATCTAAAACCACACCAATTGCAGCACCTTTAAATTTGGACTCTGACCCAACTGGCAAACCAGTGAACACCACTGAATATCATGGTATGGTTGGTTCACTGATGTACTTAACTGCTAGTCGACCAGATATAATGTTTGCAACATGTCTATGTGCAAGATTTCAGGCTAACCCAAAAGAATCACATTTGCATGCTGTTAAGCGCATCTTCAGATACCTGAAAGGGTGTCCTAGCCTTGGTCTTTGGTATCCCAAAGGCTCAGGGTTAGATCTAATGGGTTATTCAGATTCAGATCATGCAGGTTGTAAGATAGATAGAAAGTCAACAACTGGAGGTTGTCATTTCCTTGGAGGAAAACTGGTGAGTTGGACCAGCAAGAAGCAGACGTCAGTCTCTATGTCCACTGCTGGGGCAGAGTACATTTCTGCGGCCAGTTGTTGTGCCCAGATTCTCTGGATCAAGAACCAGTTATTAGATTACGATCTAAAATACAAAAGAACACCAAAATTTTGTGACAACATCAGCGCAATTGCTATATCTCACAACCCGGTGATGCACTCCAAGACAAAACATATTGACATCAGGTATCATTTTATTCGTGATCATGTTATGAAAGGAGACATTGAAATTCATTTCATCCCCACTGACAAACAGCTCGCTGATGTTTTTACAAAACCTTTTGATGAGAAAACTTTTAAACATCTCATCAGTGAACTGGGAATGTTAAATCCTTGAAACTGGAGACTTCGTTATGAACGCATCAGTGACACTGATGAAGTTCTCCAGTTGAGGAGATCCATATAATCTTTGCTCGCCAGGCTATCGAACGCCTTTGTGATACTATCTTGGCACTTAATGATTTATGGATCATCATTCTAGGGGGAAGACTCAAAATATTTATCTGACTAAAATTATTTTGTTTTGAAAAATTGTCACTTGAGAATTCTCCAGTGGAAACTGGCACTGGACTAATCCTCAAGTGTACATGTTTGGTCTTATCTAAAACTGATGGTCAACCAGATTTCATAATGTTATAAGATACTTGGTCAATTTTGTGACACGTGATGGCACTTGAGTACTCTTTATCAAGTTGTAACCGTCGGCTGACGTGTCAAAGATATTTTTGTAAAAAGATACACTTTTTATTGGGATTGTGAAAAGATAGTGGGCGCGTGGGAATACAGGCCGTCGTAGCATTTAATGCTTGGCACCATGTATTAAATAATTTTGAATTTCAAATTTTCATTTTATCAAAACATCAAATCAGTTTGAAAATTTGGGGATTAAAATTTTATTTTTGTATTTACTTTGGGATTTTATACCCTTATAAATACCCCCACATTTACTCCGAAACACATTCACTTCTCTTCACATTCCTTCATTTACTTCCCAATCATCAAAATCGCTTCTTTTCTCTCTCTGCTTCAAACTGATCTTGGGCAGTGATAATATAAAAATACTTAATCACTCTTACTGTCCCAGATCTCTGGATCAAGAACCATTTATTAGATTACGATCTAAAATACAAAAGAACACCAAAATTTTGTGACAACATCAGCGCAATTGCTGTATCTCACAACCCGGTGATGCACTCCAAGACAAAACATATTGACATCAGGTATCATTTTATTCGTGATCATGTTATGAAAGGAGACATTGAAATTCATTTCATCCCCACTGACAAACAGCTCGCTGATGTTTTTACAAAACCTTTTGATGAGAAAACTTTTAAACATCTCATCAGTGAACTGGGAATGTTAAATCCTTGAAACTGGAGACTTCGTTATGAACGCATCAGTGACACTGATGAAGTTCTCCAGTTGAGGAGATCCATATAATCTTTGCTCGCCAGGCTATCGAACGCCTTTGTGATACTATCTTGGCACTTAATGATTTATGGATCATCATTCTAGGGGGAAGACTCAAAATATTTATCTGACTAAAATTATTTTGTTTTGAAAAATTGTCACTTGAGAATTCTCCAGTGGAAACTGGCACTGGACTAATCCTCAAGTGTACATGTTTGGTCTTATCTAAAACTGATGGTCAACCAGATTTCATAATGTTATAAGATACTTGGTCAATTTTGTGACACGTGATGGCACTTGAGTACTCTTTATCAAGTTGTAACCGTCGGCTGACGTGTCAAAGATATTTTTGTAAAAAGATGCACTTTTTATGGGGATTGTGAAAAGATAGTGGGCGCGTGGGAATACAGGCCGTCGTAGCATTTAATGCTTGGCACCATGTATTAAATAATTTTGAATTTCAAATTTTCATTTTATCAAAACATCAAATCAGTTTGAAAATTTGGGGATTAAAATTTTATTTTTGTATTTACTTTGGGATTTTATACCCTTATAAATACCCCCACATTTACTCCGAAACACATTCACTTCTCTTCACATTCCTTCATTTACTTCCCAATCATCAAAATCGCTTCTTTTCTCTCTCTGCTTCAAACTGATCTTGGGCAGTGATTAATATAAAAATACTTAATCACTCTTCACTGTCCCAGATCTCTTGAGAAATCTTGACTCCCTCGTATCTGAACCTGGGGAGGTTGAGATTCCTTCGAGAATGTTGTTGGCATTCTCTAAAACCGACGCACCAATACCAGGTGGCTCGGAAAGACAACTGGGCGGGCCTCAAAACAATGAGGGACCTATCGGTTCGTCTTCTGGCAATATGACAGTTGTTGGGCCTGAACAACATTCTATCCCTGCCAGTTCTAGCGTTTCAGTTCCTACACCTGTCACTAGAGACCTCCCAACAGGTCCTCCAGTTGTCCAAACGACTCCAAGAACTAAACGTCCTAGGAATAAGTCAGTACGAACCACTGACACTAGAAACCCAGCCAACCCTCCAGTTGCCTCCCAACAGGAAACTGGAGAAAGTCAAAGGGATATACAGCAAGCAACCACTTCCGCAATTTCTGTAGGAGGAAGTGGTGAAGAGAATACTGGGTCCGCCTAACCCAGATTAGAGTCCGTGTATGCACCACATGGGTCTGGCCAAACTTCTGACACAACTCTTGCACAAACTGATGATGTTACTGCCCAGTCACAAGTAGTAACTGAAGTTCAAATCTCTTCGGCCGATGAAGTTATGATTGAGGATAGAGCAATTGTAACTGAGGCAACCCCAGTGACCTCTATTCCTGGCGATGATGTCACCACGACTGAGCCAACAACTGATGCAACCATCCAGGAAACTGGAGAAGTTCATCAGGAGTCTGAACAACTGGTTCAGCCACCTGAGACATTCATGGATCTGGACATGGATGTTAATGAATGTGAAATCCAAATAGAGTCTTCGGACTCTGAAGGAACTGCTTCAGATACTGAGATACTTGATGCTTCTATACAAGCTCAAGACCCTTCATCTCATATCTCGCCACCAAATGATTCCATTTCAGTTTCACCATCCCACACAAATGTGCTTACTGAAATTCCACCCTCAACATCAAGTTATGTGTTTAGAAATAGACATATGGCACAACCACCATCATCTGGTATGATCTCTCTTTTTAGAGATAGATCTATGCCACCACCGCCGCCGCCCAGTGTACCTGAGAATACTCGGTACATTGAGCCACTTGATCTCACTCGACGTCCTTCTTCTTTTCCACTTTCTGTTTCTATTCCTTCTTCTTCTGAGTTGCTAACTGATGAGGTTTCCCTAAATGTACCCTCTCCAGTTCCACCGGTTGAACCTGTTGCCGGTCCAGTGACACGTCCTCCTCAGTCACTGGAATCTCAATTTGTCTCTTTTCAAACCGACATCCAAAACCTTATTCAAAGGGTGGAGGATGTTCATAATACAATTGAGAAGAACGCCAAGTCCATCTCCAGGTACAACAAGGATAATCTAACGAATCAAAAGGTTGTGGATCTGGGGATAAACAAGTATGCAGCAAATGAAGACTTGGTGTTCAAAAAGCTCAATGAGTTGGTCAATGGCTGCAACAATTTATCCAGTTCTCTCAAGGAAGCCTTTGACCTTACTCAAACCAAAGTCACAACATCTATCTCCAGTTAGCTGGGCAATACTGTACGTTCATCTGAACAAGATCTTAAGGAGATAGAGAGACAGGTCAAGGAAATATTTAATAGACCTGCTCTCAATGTGATTGAGCTTGGGCAACAGTTGGCCACTTCAGTTGGTCAGAAAATAGAAGATACTTTGGCTGCTAAAGAAGAACAACTTCTTCAAAAGGTGATGTCTGAGATCACCAAGATTGCTTCTCCTCAGGTTGATCTGGCCCCAATTACATCTGAGATCAGCCAGTTGAGAACCAGTCTTGATTCTTTAGCTGCCAAGGTATCTGAACACTCCACAACTCTTGACAAACTGACGAATGAAGTGGCTAAGGAGAAAGAGAAAGAAAGTGTGCCTGAAAAGGAGGTTGTGCCTGCTAGTCTCTCACCTGAAGATGCCCAACTGATCAAGGACATCAAGACTAGTCAAGACCAAGTTGCTGGTAATGTCTTGACTCAGTCCAGGGAGACCAATCATCTTTGGAGGTCATTCAGAATGATGTGCACAATCTTCAAAGAATGCAAGGACATGCAGTCGTGGTAGAGTCTAAGCAAGTTGCCTCATAGTAATGATGATTGGGAGGCAATTCGTGTTGGCTTAGACGCTGCCAAGGGGGAAAGGTCTGTTGCAGTCCTTGCACCTGGTTCAAGTGAAAGGCAAGTGGTTGTTGCTACTAGTACTGAGGCTAGTCAGCTGGAAGCTGCCAGTACTGATGCTGGTCAGCAGGTTATTGAAAGATTTGATGATGTGGTTGATAGGGGGAATGTTGATAAGGGTAAGGGCTTGGCCACTGAAGAAGCTGCCACTGTTGCAACTGTTACTGAAACCGGTTTGCTTGAAACTTGCAATGTTGATCGACTTCCTCCATTGTCTGAAAGTGAAAGTAGAAGACTGGCAGCAATTGGCAACTCCTTTAAAGAAAAGAGAAAGCAAAGAAAAGAAGATCAAAGGGTTGTCAGGGCTCAAATCTTGGATTTGGGTGCCTTAGATGCCAGTGATGCCGGTTTGTTGGGCATCACACTGGAGCAGTATGCAAGAGTGAAACATGATCAAAGGATAATGGGTGTTGTTATGGAAATGCTCGATATTGAGCTTGATAAAGATTATCCTGATGATGAAGTCGAATTCGATGCCAAAACAATCAACGTGTCAGTGGAGAAAGCTAGAGAGATGAGGGCTGGTGGGATTCAAAGGAGAATTGATAATGTACAAAAGATTGTTAAGAGGGTATTGAATCCACCAAAGCCCGGAACTCAAACAAAAAGAAAGCCTCTGCCCAGGGATGCAGACCTAAGGACATTTGTTGAACCCACTGGTGAAGTGTCGAATGATGATATCAAGGCTGCTGTGCAGGCTGCTGGATCTGAAAAGGTTAGAATATCAAATGAATCTGAAGCCAGAGCCTATTATTCCTCAATCATGTCAAGAAGGAAGCACAGTGGTGCCATTAATGGAGTCAATGTCTTCATCAAGCCAGGAACTAAAGTCTTTCATGTTCAACTCAGTTATACCAGAGGGCCACTGGTGAAAACTGATAATCCTTCAGTGTTGCAATATGGGTTCGGTGAATGGGTGGAGATGGTGAATGTTTTGGAAGCTAAGTCAGTGAAGAATAGGGTTGAGAAAGCATGAACCAATTTGTTGAAGGGCAAAATACAACACAAGGAAAATCTGGAAAACAGACTGCATATTGACCCTGAAGATTCTCAACCTATTGGTTCACTGAACAAAAGAAGAAGAACTGGTGAAGGGCCATCTGTTTAAGTTCTACTTCTTTGTTATCTACTTGTATTTTTATTTGCTTTCTTGTAACTTGATGTAAATTTCCTTTTCGTGTATATATACAAGTTGCCAGATTGTAACCCACAAGATAGATAACTGATTGAATCTAACAAACTCAAAAGAAATACCCAAGGCATTTAATGATCTATAAAAATGCCTTGGAAAATTAGATAGATTTAGTCAAAACAAGTCTTTCAAGTTTATACTTTGTATAGATACAAAACTTGAAAAGACTTGGTATTATTTCAGGACAAATAGGGGGAATTTGTTAGTTGCATCTGGAGACCAAAAGATTTGTCTTGAAATAATATGAAGTCCAGTGGCCAGTGTACAGTTTATGCCACTGGAGCTTCCCTCCAGTTGAAATCTGACCAAGACCTGAGCATTCCAGTTGAAGTCGAAGACAACAAATGGAAGATAGAGAATGACCATGACAGCGAAGCCCAGTGGACATTCTAACCAGATCGAAACTGGAGAGCATCAGTATAAAGCATTTACAAAGCTTTACACTGATTACGAGGAAGACCTTTTTGCTTTATGTACTATTAACCGGACAATAGCAATTGTCTATGTTTAAAGTACAAAAGTACATAAAGCAGGTTGGATAAAGTGACTTTATGTCTTACTTTATCAAGCATGTTCAAGGAATTAAATGCAATTTCTTAAATGCTCTCAACCATATTTGTACGGCAAGGTTGACATCCCAATGTCAACCTTTGCCTATAAATAGAGGTCTTTGCACAACCAAGAAACAACTTTGCATAACCTGACTTTGCATATTCTTGGTGACTTGTGCAATATTCTCTCAATCGCAAAAAGGAACATTTCACAACTCTAAGTGTTTCGATTGTTTAAGAGAATTTCCAAGTTTAGATCGATTGTATTTCATAGGTTGTTAGGATATTTACATCTTTGTATTATCTTGGTTCCGCAACAACCTTGTAATTTATTTAACATCAATAAATAAATTACACTTGAAAAATTACATATCTCACCAATTTACTTTACAAGTATTTATTTATTGCATTGTCTTTTACTTATTATTATTGTCACCTTAATAAGTAATCTATCCAGTAACTTGGTATACATTCACTGCAACTGGTCGTCTCTAGTTCAGTGAACTTATTGCAAAGGAATCTCACCATTGACATAGAGGTGTCTTCAGTTAGTACCATCCATTGAGTTGGGACTTACACACTTAAAAACCTAATTAGGGTTTTATTCGGAGTTTTAATACTTATATGAAATTTATGTTATAGGTGGACTTGTGACGCTCGTTGAACGATTATAATTACATCTTAGCTCGATCTTAACTACTTTTGCCGATCAAGGTGAGTTCCGTAGTACCCTACTCGATTGAGATTCGGGCTGAAAAGTGTACACGTGTTTGATTTATTGATTGGTTGATTTGATTGACGGTTTAACTCATAGTTTGTTGGATTATGCTTTCGATTTTGATTATACGATGTAATTAGGATAGTTATACATACATGGAAGACGATGATACCTTTAATGAGTTGTAGATGTGGTGGGAAGGCTGCGGGTGACCCTATATATAAGCATCTGTGATTCCTTAAGTGTAAAGTCGTATGAAATGTATGTGCATTGTGGTTTTGGATGATTCGTTGTACGATGGACTTGGGTTTGGGATTGGTTATGCATGTACTTGTTGATTGGTTCGACGTACTCTCAAGTATTCATACTTGGTGATTTGTGCTACGTACTTCCAGGTGTTATACACTTGATAATATGGTTTTGTACAACGTACTCCCAAGTGTTTCACACTTGATGATATTACTCGGTACGACGTACTCCCAAGTATCTTATACTTGATGAATATTTATGGTTGTGGTTGTGTTGTTGTTGTCGTGGGATACTTATGTTACTTTAATTAGCATACTATTACTTGTGCACACTCATTACGCGTTCACTAACTATCTCGTGTAGTTCCTTGTACGGATACCTATGTGTATGGCTAAATTGTACTTGAGCAAACCCTAATTACGTTCATGAGTAATACATGAACGTTTCGTAAGTTATTACTTGCCTTATTCTTGTTCTTATTGTGATTGATTGACGATGGTTCCTTGTGAGCCATTACTACGAACTCACCAACCTAGTGTTGACCTTGTTTAGTACACTTTTCAGGTAATCAGGCAAATCTTGGACGTGAAGCTTGATTGTTGCTTATGTGGTCTCGGGCTTGGACTTATGTGGATCAAGGATTCATTTGCCCACTTGTTGCATCATGCTTAGGATCGATAGACACCTTTTGATTGTCTTTTGTAAACGTTTGATGGTTACTTGCTCCTTGTGCATTTTGTACTTTATATTTAATGTTCGGATTCACCGGATCCCTTGTATTCCTTTAGTCTTATTCTACGATAATTCCATGCATATGCTATATCTTTTCGGTAGTATTTCGAGCCTAGATCGGGGTGTTACAGAATGGTGGCCCATGCTTGGTCGTAGAGAATTAGGCGGTTTGACCTAGACTACGACTTAAGTTAAAACTCTTCATATAGCATGCATAATTAGGGATTTTGTGTGCAACGTGAATTATGTGAACCCTAAAAGGTGTACATTGTGAGTTCGTAGTTAAGACCAACTATGTGATGACTTGAGTACAATGTGATGAACGTGTGATGAGTACAATGTGGTTAACGTGTACATTGATTTGAACTTGATTGTGGTTGAGATGGATTGTTGTTATTGGTTGGTGATAGTTTGATGATTTAGGGCAAAGTGAAGTTATGGCATTAACATGGTATAACATTGTGGCAACCCTAAAATAGCCTGATCAACTATTTTATGGTCACCCGGTATTATAACAAGTTAATGACATCACGGATTGCACATGCTTGGTTTAGGGTATAATAAGGAACCGATATACTTAATGGGAGTTGATTGGGTGGAGGGAAAGCCGATGGTATCACCTGTATACAAACCCGGTCAATAACTATAGAGCATATCGGATTCAGATTATACTTTGAACCACTTGTTTTAGTTGCTTACTTGTGTGATGTGCTGGATATGAGTACTTGATTTTGTTGATGGACAATTGTTGTGAATTTGGCATGATGACATGATTGATAACGATCCCCTTAGAACTCTAGCACTTTTGCCTTAGCATAATGATATGAAATGTGTATGTTATCTCGATATGAGAGCATTGACTACTTGTGTAACTAACATGTGAGCATCTTGAGACTAACTTCTGGGTCAACGTGTTACTTGTATTATAGAAATGGTGAGACCAAGACGAGCCGGAGCTAACTATAGGGCTAATTCTCAAGAACCACAACCGGAAGCACAAGGAGGTCGTGGTAGGGGCCGTGGTGGTAGAGGCCGTGGTGGAGGCCGAGGTAGAGGTCGTGGTGAGGCTCCCGGGCCGAACTTGGCGGAGGTGATCGCTCAAACGGTCACCAATATCATGCCAACTATTGTTGCCCAAGTCACGGCAACTCTTGGAGGAAATAATGGGGCACAACCTAATGTGCCACGAAACAATGAATCCCCGGTGAATGAGAACAATGAAAGGGTTCAACCGGTAGTTGTAGAGGAGGAAGAGGCACCGGCGGTGCAAGATAACTATATCCCCATGTTTAATCAACATGGAGTTTACCGCCAAGGTTGTCCATTAAAAGACTTCAAGAATTGTGGGGTACCAGAGTTTGATGGTAAGGGTGGCCCCACGGATTGTATAAGATGAATTGAGAGAATTGAAGCGGTGATTGCTAGAAGTCATTGCACATTTGACGACCGGATTACTTATGCATCCGGCATGTTTAAAGATGATGCTCTTAGTTGGTGGATGTTTGATCAAATAATCGCACTATGGCTCAACCAAAGGTATGAGAGGTGTTTTGGGTGTTTTGTTGGCGATTCCCTTCCGGTCAGAGGGCCGTAGGCCGCTTTACGCCAATGATCGTTAACCCTTCGCCGATCCGTAAGGCTTAGGGTTTATCCGGGGGTTAGAGATTTGGAAGTCGAATGTGTTAATGATGAGGGTTTTAATACGTGGAGTATGATGATGTGCCGTATGGCACCTCCTCTATTTATATAGAGGGTAAAGCCTTGGAGAGGAAGGTAGGAATTTAGGGTAAATCCCTTCCTCTTTTCGTGATATCTTCTAAGTATGGAAGATATATCTAGGACTCTTAGACCGTGTCCTAGTTTATAGGAGTGTTTGATTTCATTCCCTTTTCGGGAGATCGGATAATCATGGAAAGAATTCATGTGTATCCGTTTATTGTTTGTGATCATCTTTGGGAGCTCCGGAATTACGGAGGTATACATCGTAGCTTCGGCTACGGATACGTCTGCTTGGTACAATGTATTAGTACCTTCGCTGTTTACGAAGGGTCCTTCGTATCCGTTCCTTTATACGGAGGTAAAGCTCCGTATATGGTATATCATCAAGCCCCCCAGTCTGATGGGAGAGTCTATCTGTAGAGTATCGCATTAGACTTCAAAAATAATCTAATAAAAATAAATAAGAGCGTACCTGTGTAACCGGAGCTCGAAAGAGCTTTGGTTTTGGATGCTCCGTATCTTCTCCGGAACTCTTTTTAAGGGTAAAATTGCCATTTTACCATGCCGCGTATATATCCCATCAAGAGTTAATTTGAGCGCGCTTATCCCTAGGAGAAACCCAATCGACGGTTTGGGTAGGTTATGCGCCGGTTTTTCAAACCATCCATTTTGTCTCCTATTTAATTTGTGACGGCTCCGAAGATTTTCTTTTCTTCTTCTTTTTGCTTTCGCTATACTTCTGTACTTGTTCTATTATCAAATATATCCACTCCCCCCGTTCAATCTTCTCCATACTATGGATCGCAATCATTTTCGTGTTATTAGTACCACGTATTCAGAGATGACTGAGGACGATGTCGCATGGTTTCGCCAGTGCTTCTGCCGCCCTAGTGATCCTGAAATTAGGGTTCCGGGACGATCGGAATCAAACCTTGATGCGCCTACTGGATTTATAGGTATGTATACCGCTCCTTTTTCCGGTGGCAATCTTAGGTTTCCTTTGTCCCCTTGGTTATTAGGGTTACTCGATTACCATAATCTGTATTTATCTGTGGTGCACCCCTTAGCGATTACCATGATAATGTCATTTATCGTTGTTTGTCGTGCATATGAGATAGAGCCCAGGATAAGTGTTTTTCGATATTTTTTCAAATTCGGTATTCGTGATGGTTGGGTTATGGTGGAAGAGAGGCCTGGTAGGTTATTTTTTGATATAGGTGATTCTGATATGTTGAACTGGAGGCCGGGGTTTTTGTTTTTCAGTGAGGAATACATTCATCCGCTGTTTAGGGGTTTGTTGGATACGAGTAGGTTGGTGTCGGGGATGTCTTTTGAGGATAATGTGCATGACTGGGTTACTCTTGATAATGCATTGGTCCATCAGGTGCATAGGTCTCCATTTGAGTTGGTCATTTATCCCTCTGTGATTCTGTATCTTTGTGGCGTTACGATGTCATGGGAGGGTTATCCTGATCAGCCGGTTTTGATATGGTGTTGTGAAGGTACCATTCTTTGTTACTTTTTTTGTTGATTTTTTATTTTGCTTTCTTCTGACGTCTTTACGTTGTGTTTGCAGAGTTAACACTTAGAGAGGCTGTGACCATGAATCCTCGAGGCATGGTTGTTGGTAGAAGGCCTCTGTCTCCTTCGGATGATGGGAAAGGTCCCCTTTTTGCTGGTGTTGCTATTTATGGGCCTCCTCCAAAGAGACAGAGGGTAACGGGTGGTTCATCCGGTGCAACGGACCCTATGGCTGCAGGTCCTTCTGTCATTATCCTTGATTCTTCTCCAGTAAGAGATGAAGTTGTTGCTGCTACTGTTCCAGTTTCTAGTGCTGACCAAGGTACGTGTTTTGTCCTGATTCTGTTATTTATGTCTGCATAGGTCTGAGATGTATGTTTTTTTATTTTTTTTAGCCGGTACCTCTGAACCTGGACGCAGGCCTGGGAAAGAGCCAGTTGAAGAAACTGGAGCTACTACAACTGGAGCTACCACAACTGGTGAGTAGCTGTAGATTGTGTGTATATTTCAATCGTTGTTTCCCTATATTACTGATTGAAACTCTTTGTAATTTTTAGGGATTCCTCTTCAGAGTGAATTGCCTGATCCGCAGCTTTGCCGAATGAGTCTGGATATGCTGGTTCCTGATCACTTAAGGACTATGTTGGATACCATGCTGGCTCAGAGGCTTGCTGAGATGACCAACCAGGCCCTGTTTGCTGCTGGTATGATTGGTTCGGCTAGCACCGCCAGAGTGCACTATCTGGAGGAAAATCTGCAGAGGCATAGGGCAGAGTTGGCTTCCCTGAGGGCCGCTTAGTCTAACGGGGGTGATGCTTCTTTGATTAGTTCTTTGCGGAGGGAGCTCGCTGATTCCCAGGAGGCTTTGTCCCTTGCTACACAGAGTTTGGATGCTGCCCATGAGCGTCTGTCGGGCCTGCTGCGGTGATCAACAGTTTGGAAGAGAGGGTTGCTTCGAGGGAGCTGGAGTTGGAGAATACAAGAAACTCCATGCGCCAGGTTATTTCTGGTGTTATTCCTCATGTCTTCCGTATGTTGATGGCGAGTCCTGAGTTTGATCAGAGTCTTGATGAGTTGATCGAGGCTAACCGGGCTGATTCAAGAGCCTTATTACTTTTTCGTATAGAGAGTCGTGGGCAGGTTGTGTTGAGTGGGAATAGGGAGAGGCTTCTTAGTACTAAGGAGATGATCGTTGCTGCTGAAGAGGCTTTAAGGAATGTTTATTTTCCTTATATCCAGCAGATTTCTTCGAATCCCGATGCTTCGGTGGCTGATCTTTATAATATTAGGCCTCAGGGAATGTGAACTGCTGATCCTCTGTACTTTGTACATATATTTTTTGATGCCTTAGGCAGGACTTGCTCTTGTACATTTGTTTATTATTTGCTCCTTGTCTCTGTTTCTACCGTCATTGCTTCGCTATACTTCGGAGCTTATCATTCTGCATTCTTTCGTGGAGAAGTAATATCTTTTGTTTTTTGTTATGCTTATACATTCTTAAAAGAGTGTCTTATGCATTTATGCTTATGCATTTCAATCATAAGGAAGGAGTGACTTATGCATTTTATTCATGGGTTATTACCTCATGACTGTGTTGAAAAGTCTTATGGGCGTCCCCTTGACAATTCAAAAAATAACTTTTTATGCGCATTTAGAAAATTATTACGATCGTTTTATATAATTTTTTGGGAGCTTGTAAGTACATGGCAGGAGGAAGTTACAATTTCTTTGTATTGTTCCTAACTGCTACTTTTATGCTGCCCTATTTGCTCCCTATTTGCTCCGTTAATTTGGCTTATTGATGTGTAAAATCGAGTTATAAAATTTATAAACTAGAAATACCTAATTAGCGACTACTACACACTTATGGGCAGTGGACCCAACTGTATATAGTATAGAATAAAGGTAAGACCAGGTCGATCCACGAAAACTGTCTACTAAGAATAAAGCGAGTTTAATGTAGTTCTAAAAAGTTTGGATTTTAAGGACTCCCGTCACCTTGGATTTGAAAAGTTGTTAACTAAATTAAATTATAAACTAAATCCGGTATGACCGGGCCAGGATCGTCCGTAAACGATATTGAAAAGAAAGTTTTGTGTAACAATTAATGAAAACGTTTCGTTCCACAACCAGTTGCACATAAATTAAGCTCAAATTCATATATGTTGAAACAACAATCGGGACTCAATTAAATCACTAGACTTGGTCACGTGAGTACCACCCTATCCGCTAACAAATCCGTATCCTTTACTTAAATCCCCTAATTAACTAGTTCCATTGCAAGCGTGAGTACCACCCTATCCACTTTACAATTTTCCTAATCAACTAGTTTGTTTGATTATTTAAATACAATTATGTCTACCGATTCTACCAAACCGTTAACACGTTTAATCTTATTATCTATGATTGTTCTCTAACGCACTACCATGAATTAGAGCCAATTAATTCTACCAAACCAATTGAAATAACAAACACATAATCTAGCTACCACTAAAAATCATGCATAAGTTACCAACAAATCAAAAGATAAGTGACAAAGATTAAATATATTAAGATTACGACACAACGTTAAGTGAATTCCAACTTTAAATAAAATCATGCAACCGTCACATATTGTTTCACTTCATCTAAGTAGATGATAAAAGATTTAGTTCATAACTAGACTAGTAATAACCAAAACAATAACTAATGAACGAGAATTCATAGTGAATCAATCTAAAATAATTGTTGGTAAAATTGAACGATCATTAAAGCTATGAATTATAAAAAGAAATCGAACACTGATAAGGATTGGATTAGAATTTGCGGCTGTGATATCGAATTGTGGCTGCTATCTCGCGAAACCAATACCAAAACCCTCTGCCAATTAATTTTGTTCTTAATTTTCGGCGGCTCCACTTGCTGCGCCTTCAATCCCACGTACACCCCCAAACACCAACTCCAACCTTCCTAGAATTCTTTATTGCGATAGATATATATAGATGTGTTGTCGGAGTTTGATGACAACCGACTTCACAAAGACCATAGTCCAAATTTTTTTGGTTTCTGTTTCTTGCATCCCACTTAACAAGAATTATGGGCTTCTTCTTTGTTCCTTTCTTGCTTTAGCCGAGCCCATAGCCCAATCTTTCAATCAGTATTCCATAAATCGTATGGACTCCATGTTCCTTTATTGCCTAATCCCAAATATCTTTCCTTTTATATCTTCAGTAAATGAAGAGAGTATTGTTTGCATCCCCCCGTGAGATTTGTACTGTACGCAACCATGTATCGTTGATGCTATCATGTGGAATTTCCTCATTCGTTCTCTGCCCAGGAGCATGTCATAAGGCGAGTTTGCTTTTATCACAATTGCCAGAATCCTTGCGGTTCTTCGCCAGGGGAACCCTCTGATGGTGGCATCCAACCATATTTCTCCCAATGGGCGGATGCGTTCACTAGCGAATCCTGCTACTTCCGTATCCAGTGGCGTGATTGTTTCCCGCAGTTTTTTAGGCAATCGGAGAAAACTTTTCTCATAGATTATGTCTCGTCCGCTTCCTGTGTCTACCTGCGTATTCTTCAGGCACACGCTGCCTATGTTTACTTTTATTAGCACCAGGTCTATCGATGCCTTGTCATCCAACTCACTGAAGTGATAGTGTTGTGTTCCTTTTCGGATCAAAGTATTTGATAGTATCCTCCTCCGGTGCTCTTCCAGTTCTGCTTCGTCGAAGCTTGGTCTGCTCCTTTTCACAAGGTGTGCTAGCTTGTTTTCTCTCACCGCGTTGTCTATCTGTCTTAACAACTCTCTGCAGTAATCCGTACTATGCCCATACCCGTTGTGGAAACAACAAAATTTGTCTAGGTTTCTGGTTCCTCTTCCGGATAACGGCAGTGGTCTGACGAATGTTTTTGCTACTTCTTCTGATGACAGGATTTCTGATGGCGTTTTCCAGAGATTGCCAATTGTTCTCTTGTAGCTATTCGTCCTACTGCATGTAGGAGAGAACTCATCAGTTGCTACATCCTCGATTGTCTCGGTTTGCTTCTCGTTCTTCTTTATCATGGTTTTCCATTTGGCCATAGCTTTTTCTGCTATTTCTTCGGCACTCCTCCACTCGTGGAATTTCTCCATCAATTCCAGGTACGCTCCATCCTTCTATCTAAGCTGCTTCGTCGACCATCCTGAGGAACTCTTCGACGTCGGAGGTGCCGTCGTACCAAGGTAATTCTTGGATCTCCAGTATCTTCACTGGAGGTACATGTTGGCGTAAATCTTTTGCGAATTGTGGGCATGACCCCTTGTATTTAGGCTCTGGTCCCTTTTGTTCAACCTTGTCTTTTTCGACTCCAGTTATCGGGCATGCCTTAAGATACTGCGGGGTCACAATACCGTATGGGTAGTACCATGACGCCTGCATGTGTCCTGGGTAACTTCCACCAAAGAGCGGCGTCCCCATGTGCTGGGTCTGTGGCCCTCCGTACGGGTAAAAGTATCCTTCGTAGTAGTACGGTGGATATGCACTCGCTGACTGGTACATCCCTAGTCCGGATATTGTCTGCATGACGTCTGCTACGGTTATCCCTACCAGAGTCCCCTGATAGATCGGGTACGGCGGGTATACTAGCATTGGGTTTTTTGCTGTTATGGAATCATCTTCTTTGTTTCCTGCTTCCTTCTTCTTGCTCAGATCTCTTCCAGTGGGCCTTTGGTCGGTCCTGTCTATTATTGTGGGATTACCTCCTTCACCTTGGATTTGGTTCCTGTCTTCTTCCCTGGATTTCTGTACCACCGGTAGCAGGTTACCTTGTGCGGTGCACCCAAGGTGCGGCACATCATCTTTTTCTGATTCTGAAGCTGTATCTCCTTCAACGTTACTCCCCCTTATGTCAAGGTCGCCATCTGTTGCTTTACTTAGTGCCATTATCTGGCAGGTCGATCGACCTGCTGCCTGGTCGTCTGGCGATTGGTGACCCGCTCCGGTCCCTTGTTCGTCTGGGGAGCTGGGCCCCTTGACTGGGAGAGTCCCACCGTTATCTTTTTCTCGGTCATAGACGGTGCCTGATCCGAGTCGTTCTGGAAGGGGATTAGGGTTTGACATAATGCTTTTTTGATCGTGGCTGAGTTCGAATTTAAGACAAAGGTCCCACGGATGGCGCCAATTTGTTTGATCAAATAATCGCACTATGGCTCAACCGAAGGTATGAGAGGGGTTTTGGGTGTTTTGTTGGCGATTCCCTTCCGGTCAGAGGGCCGTAGGCCGCTTTACGCCTATGATCGTTAACCCTTCGCCGATCCGTAAGGCTTAGGGTTTATCTGGGGGTTAGAGATTTGGAAGTCGAATGTGTTAATGATGAGGGTTTTAATACGTGGAGTATGATGATGTGCCGTATGGCACCTCCTCTATTTATATAGAGGGTAAAGCCTTGGAGAGGAAGGTAGGAATTTAGGGTAAATCCCTTCCTCTTTTCGTGATATCTTCTAAGTATGGAAGATATATCTAGGACTCTTAGACCGTGTCCTTGTTTATAGGAGTGTTTGATTTCATTCCCTTTTCGGGAGATCGGATAATCATGGAAAGAATTCACGTGTATCCGTTTATTGTTTGTGATCATCTTTGGGAGCTCCGGAATTACGGAGGTATACAT
This sequence comes from Erigeron breviscapus, assembly GCA_034093135.1. Lineage (NCBI taxonomy): Eukaryota > Viridiplantae > Streptophyta > Magnoliopsida > Asterales > Asteraceae > Erigeron > Erigeron breviscapus. Next base: position 16,349,391 of record CM067170.1, read on the forward strand.
CGTAGTTTCGGCTACGGATACGTCTGCTTGGTACAATGTATTAGTACCTTCGCTGTTTACGAAGGGTCCTTCGTATCCGTTCCTTTATACGGAGGTAAAGCTCCGTATATGGTATATCATCAGTGGAATAAGGAGGTGGGTTTCATGGGGTTAGATCGGGCCAACAACTTGTCTTGGGCCGATTTCAAGACAATGGTGAGGGAGAAATTTTGCCCTCCATATGAACTCCAAAATCTAACCATAGAGTTTGTCCACCTTAAAATGGACGGGGCCGACTACAAGGGATACATTAGGCATTTTCAAGACTTGTCTACTCTTGTCCCTTATTTGGTGGACCCCGAACAACGGGCAATTGAGAATTTCGTCTTGGGCTTGACTCCACAGGTCCGTTCTCTAGTAAATTCGGTCATGCCTACTTCATTGACCGAAGCTATAAACCGTGCCGGTAGTGTTACCGAGGACTTGTTGAGAAGTGGGGTATTGAGTAAAGCCTCGTCGAAAAGAAAGGAAGTTGGAGAATCTAGTGAAGCAAGAAAGGCGGGTAGGTTTGACCCCAATGGTTCTAATAGGGGTAGAGTTATGGCGGCGGTGGAGCCGGTGAAGAAAACTTACTTGGGACCTCACCCCTTTTGTGCAAAGTGTAATCGTCATCATTCTCCCACCATCCAATGTGGGACGTGCTTCAATTTTAATCGACCCGGACATGAGGCTAAGGATTGTAGGGCACCGAAAGCGGCACCATTGAATGTAGCTCCTCTTCAAGCCGTTCGTCCTCAAGGCAACTTCCCATGGGGTACATGCTTTGGGTGTGGAAGCCCCAATCACTACCGAAACAATTGTCCACAATGGGTTAGACAACAAGTCCAAGTGGCGGTCCATCCCAACCAACTCCAAGTCGCCGGGTAAAATCAAAATCATGGCCAACAAGGTCACCAAATTCAACCCCGAGGACGAGCTTTCGCGGTTAACCCAAACGAGGCCCACAACAATCCCAATGTTGTTGAAGGTACATTTCTCCTAAACGGTCCTTATGCCATAATGTTATTTGATTCCGAAACCGAATATTATCTCGTTTTCCCTAAGCTTTGCTCTTTTGTTCTATGTTCATATGTGTGTCTTGAATCGTGTGCTTGATTTTGAGATACCCAACGACTCACTAACTAAACTTAGTCAAATGCCCCTTGATTGTATTTTGACTCTAAACGACGACAAAATTCTTCATGTACTTAATGCTTCGTGAGATCGAGAACCTTGATGTTAAAGTAAGTACGATTTGGATGCCAACGGTTAATACGGTCATTGATTTTAGTAGTAAAGTTATTAATATATATACCATTGTCTAACGGTAGGGTTTTTAGGGTTCAATGTGAAATTTTCAATTCTTATAACTCTAAGCCTTTAGTACTACCGACTCAAAAGTAGAATCTAACATCGTTTCTATTATCCTTGAATATCCTCGATGTCTTTCCGGACGACTTACCGGGCTTATCCCATCTCGATAACTTGGCCATCGTATTCGTTTGACTTCCTAACACCGCGCCCGTAGCCAAAGCCCTTATAGACTCGCCACAACCGAGATACGAGAGTTGAAGACACAAACTAAAAGGCTTCGAGAGAAGCAAATTCTTTCGTCTTAGCAAATCATCATAGGGAGCCTCTATCGTGTGTGAGGAAAAGAAGAATGAGTCGTTTCGAATACGTGTTGATTTTCGGGGATAGAAATAAACACATGATGAAGAACCGGTGTCCGTTTCCCCGAATTTATGAAGTGCCTGACCAACGATGAAGTGTCAAGTGTTTTCCAAAATGACATAATCACTTACGTGTTTAACTCAAGGGAAAGGAAGATGTAAGGAGACGATATGCAATGGACTTCATCACGAAGTCACCGAAGACAAGAAATGGCCACTATACGATTCGAGTGATCATTTACATTAAAGGGGTATTTCCTAAACACAAAATTTTAATTTCTATCATCTCCGATAGTGATCCTCAATTTAATTCGACTCGACATGAGTAAGACGCCTTATCCTCAAACGGATGGACGAAGTGAAAGAATGGTACTAACGCTTAAAGACACGCGGAGGACTTGTACTATTGATTTTGGTGGTAATCGGGAGGGTCACTTGCCATGGATTGAGTTCTCACATAATAATAATCATCAAGTGATTATCTAAATGGCACCATTTAGGGCACTTTATGGTAGGAAGTGTCATCCTCCCTTAGCTTAGGTTTTGAGATTTGTGATCACGTGCTCTTGGGAGTATCTTCTTGGAAAGGCATTGTACGGTTAGTAAGGCGAAGCAAACTCGGGCCAGGGTATGTTGGTCCTTTCTTTTAAGAAATTCTTGAACGGGTTGGCAAAGTGACATATCGATTGGAGTTTCTCAAGAGCTTAGTGGTAAGCATGACGTATTCCATGTTTGTAACATACGAAAGTACTTGGTGAATTCTACTCTTCATGTACCTATGAATGAAAATCCGAGTGAACAAGAAACTTAACGTCGTTGGAGAGTCAGTAAGGATTGTGGACCGTGAGGTCAAGAAACTAAAAGACACATACGACACGATTGTCGAAGTCGGACAAAATACTAAACAAGAAACCAAATACATATAAGAGCGAGAGAACCATGTGGGATTTAATCGTTCTGAATTGTTTAACAACTAGGGTTTTGTCGAATTTCGGACGAAATTCTTTTAACGGGGGAATGATGTAACATCCGAGATTTTTGACCGATTGACCTTATATGCAAATTGACTAACAAATTATAAGTTGTGATGTACTTGGAGCCATTTTATGATTTACCGACATAATTTAATTTATTTCATGACTAAATGACGGACAATTACACTTGGCGGGTCGGTTGACCCGCTTACTATATGTTATGATGCTAAGCGATACGATGTGACGATTGTTTAAGCTAGTAGTTGTGTAGACGGGTCAACCCATGGTTAGGATCCATGGCCCATGACCCACAAGACAACCCAACCCTATCCCCACCCTTTCACTCTTTCATCCATTCATTTCTTTTCCTTATCTTTTCTCTCCCTCTCTTAAATACAAGAACACACACACTCAAACTCACTCTCTCTCTAATTAAATTCATCATTTATTTGATGTTTCACCTAAAATTTAAGCAAGAATAATCATCATCATCATCATCATCATCATCATCATTAATTCATCATATCAAAAATTTGGTGGTCAAAGTGCAAGAACTTTCCTTTTATAGCTCATTTTCGGATTTGAGCATCTTGTGGAGATTTTGGAAGGTAATTCTTAACTAAAATTCACCATTTCATGTTTATAATCATGTTTCTAAGTCAAACTCTTGGATTTTTTGGTCAAAAACGGGTCAAAGTCAAATTAGGGTTTTATTTGACTAAATTAAGTCAAAACCGATTCTTGTGAAAGACTTGATGAAATGGAAACGGATTCGTGTCGTGGGTTATGTGTATTTTAAATCCATGTTTTGGTCAAAAACGGGTCAAAGTCAAATTAGGGTTTTATTTGACTAAATTAAGTCAAAACCGATTCTTGTGAAAGACTTGATGAAATGGAAACGGATTCGTGTCGTGGGTTATGTGTATTTTAAATCCATGTGTTGCAAAAAATGGGAATTTAAACTTGACAACTCATAAAATAGATCAAATTAGAGTTTTTAGTTGAAATGGGTTGAAATGGGTCAAATGGATTTGGGTGATGATGAATTGAAGCCTTGAAATGGATTTGTGACATTGAAATGTGTTTGTTTAAGTGTAACCAGGTCCAAAACTAAGTACCAAAACACCCTAAACGATTTAGAAGGGCAAAATTAGGGTTTTGTGGTGGTTTGGGTCGTTCTTGGTGCTCTTAACTGCTGCTGCTCGATCTGCAGAAAACCCAGCGTCTCGGACGCCATGCCACCGTCACAGACGGTGGCCTAGATAGTTGGTTATCGAACAAAAATAGGGGACCTCATGTTTTACGCCACCCAAACGGTGACCAGACGCTAAAACCTCCTTTTGCAAGCCACCGTCTTAGACGGTGGTGTATACCGTCCCACACGCTGAATTGGACCTTGCCCAGCGTCCCAGACGCTTATGGCCATCGTCCAAGACGGTGGGCCACCCTGGGCTGCCGTGTCAGACGCCTACTGAAAAGTGTGAGACGCTAAGCCACCTTTGTACCACCGTTTTAGACGTTGAAGAGGCAGCGTCTTAGACGCTGCTTTGCAATGCTTAACTTTCTGTTTTGTTTACTAGTCTTCATTCCTAAATCCTTGGGTCGAGTCGAGCTTTCCAACGAGTCCTTTCTCAGCTCTTGTGGTGTCGTATATGAATCGTATGGGTCGTTCAAAGTCGAAGTCTATTCTTGAACACAAATGAAGACATAACTAAACTTAATAACACATACATGTTGAGCATAGTGTTAAGTCATGGCGTATAACGATCCTTGAATGACTATAACCCGATTTAAACTGTTTCTTGCCCTCTCTAATGACCAAGTCGTGTCTCGGGAGTCGGTCAACGTCTTAAAGCACACTTAAAAACCTAATTAGGGTTTTATTCGGAGTTTAATACTTATATGAAATATATGTTATAGGTGGACTTGTGACGCTCGTTGAACGATTATAATTACATCTTAGCTCGATCTTAACTACTTTTGCCGATCAAGGTGAGTTCCGTAGTCCCCTACTCGATTGAGATTCGGGCTGAAAAGTGTACACGTGCTTGATTGATTGATTAGTTGATTTGATTGACGGTTTAACTCATTGTTTGTTGGATTATGCTTTTGATTTTGATTATACGATGTGATTAGGATAGTTGTACATACATGGAAGACGATGATACCTTTAATGAGTTGTAGATGTGGTGGGAAGGTTGCGGGTGACCCTATATATAAGCATCTATGATTCCTTAAGTGTAAAGTCGTATGAAATGTATGTGCATTGTGGTTTTGGATGATTTGTTGTACGATGGACTTGGGTTTGGGATTGGTTATGCATGTACTTGTTGATTGGTTCGACGTACTCCCAAGTATTCATACTTGGTGATTTGTGCTACGTACTTCCAGGTGTTATACACTTGATAATATGGTTTTGTACAACGTACTCCCAAGTGTTTCACACTTGATGATATTACTCGGTACGACGTACTCCCAAGTATCTTATACTTGATGAATATGTATGGTTGTGGTTGTGTTGTTGTTGTCGTGGGATACTTATGTTACTTTAATTAGCATACTATTACTTGTGCACACTCATTACGCGTTCACTAACTATCTCGTGTAGAACCTTGTACGGATACCTATGTGTATGGCTAAATTGTACTTGAGCAAACCCTAATTACGTTCATGAGTAATACATGAACGTTTCGTAAGTTATTACTTGCCTTATTCTTGTTCTTATTGTGATTGATTGACGATGGTTCCTTGTGAGCCATTACTACGAACTCACCAACCTAGTGTTGACCTTGTTTAGTACACTTTTCAGGTAATCAGGCAAATCTTGGACGTGAAGCTTGATTGTTGCTTATGTGGTCTCGGGCTTGGACTTATGTGGATCAAGGATTCATTTGCCCACTTGTTGCATCATGCTTAGGATCGATAGACATCTTTTGGTTGTCTTTTGTAAACGTTTGATGGTTACTTGCTCCTTGTGCATTTTGTACTTTATATTTAATGTTCGGATTCACCGGATCCCTTGTATTCATTTAGTCTTATTAGACGACAATTCCATGCATATGCTATATCTTTTCGGTAGTATTTCGAGCCTAGCTCGGGGTGTTACAATATACCAAAACAACACACACTCCCTTTATTTCTGTCAATAACCACCGCCGTCGTCCATCATCACCAACACCCCGGCTACCGCCGTCCATGATATCCGCCGCAACGCGCGGGTACCATGCTCGTTAAAACAAACTAGCATCTCATTTTAAGTAAATTAAACATTTTTTAAATATTCCCAGAATAATCCTAATCAACTCTAACACATCAAACACGTAATGATGTTTCTCTTTCTCTCACATGCACACACATCAACACCACCACCTACCGCCACCGCCACCGCCGTCATTACATCCAGGGGCGGAGATAGTAGGGGGACTGGCGGGTGCTTAGCCCCCGCCAACCGTCCATGTTTTTCATTGCAAGGCTAGCTCATAGCTAACTAGTACAAGGTTTTTTCGAACCGAGCCACCCCCAATCTATATATGTTTGATTTTTAGCCATGGCAGTCCAAGTAAAACCTTTACATAAAGTAAACCATCGTAATAAAATTCTATTTTACTAACTTTTCTATTAAATGATTATGTCTTTCACATTATATTGTATACAACGATCGGGAAAAGAATACGGTTGAGCCCCCATTAACGTGAATTCCTGGCTCCGCCTCTGGAAATGGGGATACATCGCATCGCATGAGTACCATTCTAATAATTTAAAATATGAAATGAAAAAAAAATATTCTAGCCAGGGGTGACGACCTTTTACCGAAAATAAAACAAAATTTAACGGAGTAAACTTGTGTCGTGACATTGAGACTTTAAAAAAAAAAAAAAAACATTTCCTATATTTAAAACATACTCAACTGCGGTACATTACACGAATTTTCACTTAATATGAACCGTAACAAATACACATTTGTTTGTTTAAAAAAAACATTTTTGAATGAATTAGGAGTTTGTATCGTTAATCACTTTTTGTTGCTGATTTAGTATGTGTTTGTGAAAGTTAAAAAAGAGGGAGAAACTAGTGGCTGGTCCGGGCATCGGCCACGTTACAGAGTTGGCGGCAACCGTAGCATTTTTGTATAAAATAAAACACAAAACAATCAATCAAATGGCGATTTCTTCTTCTTCTTCCATCCCCAAATCTTCTTCTTCTTTAAACCATGAGGAGGAGTCGCTTGATTTCATCCTTCATCTCTCTAGGGTTTCGTCGCCGGACCTCTACCACCGCTTTCCGTCATCATCCCCAATTCTCAACTTCCATTCATCCAGGTAGGTAATCTCCCCATTTCTCTTTTTTATTTACATTTCATATTTTATTAAATTCCTATCAAGTAAAAGCAAATCATTACATACAAGTTACATTAACCTTTCAACAAAAATGCGGTTAATTTATTATATATATATTTACATTAAAAGAAGCGGAAAGACCAATGATCCCCGTTCCAATTGTTATGAGGTGAGGTGGGAAAGTTTACTCTTTGTTCCTGCTTGGGGTTTCGAGTTCGATCCTTTTGGGCCGCGTTTCCTCGAACTCGGCTTCGGTATTTGATCTAATTAGGTGTCTAACCATTAACACTGCAGTTCAAAAAAACAAAGATTCTGGTGTTGACACACCTTTTTTACATGTTGATGCTCCAATATAAAATAAAACATATATTGTTTCATATAAGCTAATAATGTAGATATGATTAATGCACCATCCTTTTTTGATTCGGTCATCAACATTGTCAGTCAGCGTAGTCCGTTGTTTTTAAAAGTTGTGTACTTTGGTGTATCAAATAACTTTTTTGGTGTACCAATCATTTCCCATAAGTCTAGAGGTCCAATGCAGTCGTGCATCATTAGTAACGGCTATGTGTGTTCACTAATGGTGTCAGTGGGTTATATTAATTGCCATTTATCCTTTCAAGTCTTGTAGTTATCCAGCTTTCATTGAGTAGATAGGTGTTTGCTTTATTCTGAATTTGTGTAACAAGTATAACATGATCTAGCTGTTTTATCTTTATTCAAAGTTTGCTTTTATTTAGGACCTCTTACACAGTATAAACATCTTGTCAAGGAAGGACAACTACAGTTTGATCCGTATCAGGAGAAAGTTGCTTTGGAACTAGATAACTTGCTTGAAAGATTGGTTCAGTATGACAAGGAAATGGAAGAATATCATGTAGGTTTAAAATCCCGGGGTTTGTATTATTGTTTTATTTTATAATTAGTTGGGTGGTTTATTTGTTATTATATCCACCCAAAAGGTGTAAATTGGGAGGGACACCCTGATCCCGGGTGCCTTTGGCGCGAGCCACTGTCCGCCCTCAAGGAATAACTTCTGCAACTCCTTAGTCTTAGTGGCGCATGAGGCCAGGTTCAAACCTGAGACCTGTTATCCACCCAAGGTCACTTCAGTGGTATCATGAACATTTGCAGGGGAGGTACTAGTTGAACTGAACCCCAATTTGTTATTATATCTGTATAGGTCAAACTAGCCAAGTGGGAAGAAGATCGTGAGAATGAGAGACGTAGGCTGTTATTGAAGGAAGCCGAGAGTAAACAGCAAAGAGGTGAATCGTTAGACAAGGCACACAATAGATTCTTGGGCAAGTGGCTCGATAGGTAAGGCAAATTAAACTTAATGCAACTTTAATTCCATAGGAATATACTTTCAGTTTTCTTTATTCTTTTGATTGATGCGTTTGCAGGAAAAAACCCGTGAATGTAGAACCTGGAGTTGGGAAATGGGTTTCATATCTAAATCGAGAAAGGAAGTTGGATTCAGTAGTTGGCACACGTCCCACTGTACCTACAGCTCCTAAAGGGTTATATATCTACGGGAATGTTGGAAGTGGTATGTTTGCTGATCCCTTTCAACTAGTTGGCTGTTAAGATTACTTTATGATTCTTTTCTTCAATGTTATATCTAGTTTCTTGTGTATAGTAAATTACTATGGTTCATTTTACTTTTATTCTTCTATTGAACTTCTTGTAGGGAAGACGATGTTAATGGATATGTTTTATAATTCCACCAAAGGAATTGTAACACACAGAAGAAGATTTCACTTCCACGAGGTGAGTGTGCAATAGTATTTTGTGTCGCGTTATACATTCATCTATCTCTGCAAATAGGATTTTTCTTATATGAAAAAAAATGTTTCTCTTGATGGTCTCTTCTGTAGTCAATAAGAAGTCATGTGTGGAACATTAAAACTAAACCACAACAGAGGACCTCATGACTGAAAAAATATTACATCATTGAAAACCATCACCCAATCAAAACAACATCTCACAAAACATGAACACGACTCAAAATAAGTAAAACTCTTGCCTGATTAGATTAAATAGGTTTGTAAAATAGAATCCAATCTCACATGAGGACGCATTTTCTTTTGCAATATCACGAGTGTTTTTGAAGTTTTTTCATGGGTGGTAACAGTCTGTTATGTTCATATATTTACATAAACAGGCTATGCTAGATATAAATGAGCGTATGCATAAGGTATGGAAGAATCAAGTGCATGAAAAGTCTATGCAATCAAACATTGCTAATTGGATAATGAGCCTTCCTTTTGATACTAAAGTTAAGGAATGGGTGGCTGCAGAAGAAAGTTACAAGGAGGAGATGCAAATGAACAATATTCTTCCTGTCGTAGCTGATAAGTTTCTTGTTGACCAGCGCAATGACAAAAGAGGAGCAAGCATACTATGTTTTGATGAAATACAGGTGAAGCAACTATGTTAAATATGTTTTGAATATGCTGTTTGTATAGAGTTATTTCATCTACTAAGCTTGAAACTTATTTTATAAAATATTTCGTTTTGTCTAACTTGAAGGTTTCACGCTTGCCAAGCTTGAATTTTGCAATTTTCAACTAAATGATGCGAATATTGTGGTTTCTGTTATGGACTATTTATGTTTTTGCTATTGCAGTCTTATATGGAATTAGAAGCAGTGTTACCCCACATCTAAAAGTGCACCTGGTAACTTGATTCTTGAACTAGGCGAGGAGCTCATAATAAGCATGATTTCCCATCATCATATTTATAACCACTAAAATTTATATTGCAAGGATACACGTAGTTAAACATGGATACAAATTGCGGAAGACTTTAAGCATATGAGATGTAATCTTTTATATATGTTATCCACATGTACCTCATCTATAAAAGTATTCTTACAAAGTGGATAAAACGGGAAAATGCGGTCACTCAACTAAAATCTCACCCGATTGAGATTTTTTGGGGAACGGCTACTCGTGGCAACAAAATTGGCTCGAGTACTTTTTTTTTACTTATAATATATAGATAGGTTTATTATGACAAGCACATTAATAATCTATTACCGAATCCACAATTTCACGCTGTTCATTTAGGATGCAATATTCAAGCTAGAACTACTGACTGAACGTCTGAGTTTGACAAAGGAAAGAAATCTTGGATATGTACTGTCTGTCTAACTGGTATATTGCATGTTGCAACTACATAATGTGAATGTCTTGGTATTTATTACAGACTGTTGATGTTTTCGCTATTGTGGCCTTATCTGGAATTATAAGCAGATTGCTAAGTACCGGAACTGTTCTTGTTGCCACAAGTAACAGAGCACCAAGCGACTTGAATCAGGTGAATTTGAGTTTAATTAGCATGTTTTCAATGACCCATTTATTAGCATTGAGCCACATATCAAAGGTTGATACCAGGATTGTGTATAAGTATACAAGTATAAACCCAAAATCATTGAAAGAAGTGTTCTTTCATGATTTATTATACAGTAAACATGTAAAATAGTAGGTATGCACTCTCGGTTATTCTTTTTTACTCTTGTTTATTCTTTTTGTTAGGAGTTATGTATCATGCGTATACTTGGTATAAACTCTCGGTTATTCTTTTTTAATCTTGTTTATTCAGGATGGTATGCAATGGGAGTTCTTCTTGAAGCTTCTTGCGAAATTGGAAGACCACTGTGGAACTCTTTTGATTGGAAGTGAAACAGATTACCGCCGTCTGATATCACAAAGATCTATCAACCGGGTGAGGAAAGCTGATAAGCTATTTATTCCCCTAATGTATATGTCCTAAACAACTGATTAACATTATCATGCTTTCTTTTCGTATTCAGGTGTCTACTTGTACCTTTTTGATTTATAAGGCTTTTCATTTTGTAATAGATATTTACCAACAATCAACATCTTGATGCATTTAAATAAAGGAATGCTTACTTTTTCTATGTAGGTGACCTACTTTTATCCTTTGAACAGTGTTGCAACCAAGAAATTCGAGACTGTGTGGGAGGAAACTATACAAAATTTTGGCGGACAAGTCATCTCCGAAACCATCTCAGTAATGTTTGGCAGGTAGGTGCTAAGTCAACAAGTTTTCCAATGCTGCCACTTATTCACCTTGTACAGCTAAATAATGAATTATCATGCGTTATGCAGAAAGTTAGAAGTTCCTGAAAGCTGTAACGGTGTGGCAAAGTTTACATTTGAATATCTATGTGGTCGGCCGGTATTGTTCATTCATTATATAGTTTCAGTACTTATGTATAACTATATAATGTTTTGCTTTTCAAGATAATAATTAGCATTACCATTTAGGTGGGGGCAGCAGATTACATAGCTGTGGCCAAAAATTATCATACAGTCTTTATTTCAGATATCCCCATGATGAGTATGCGGATTCGTGACAAGGTACTTTACTTATTGGCCCTCCATCCCGTAAAACTTTAATTATTTTCTTATAGCATCACATTGTTAATTATTTTCAGGCTCGGAGATTTATCATCCTTATTGATGAGCTATACAATTATCATTGTTCCTTATACTGTTCAGCAGCTTCTTCTATTGACGAACTTTTTCAGGGAACAGAAGAGGGGACTCTTTTTGATTTAGAGAGGCAAGTCATCTTCAGTTTAATCTTTAATTCAATTCATATGTAACATAATGTCTATTTAAAGTTAATATTTGGATATATTTTGGTTTGTTTTGTGTAAACTATAACTGTATGGCTACCTTTTTGTTAATATGATATTGTGCATTTCTTTGTTCAGTTTCCAGTTCGAAACAGAGACGGAAGGTTCAAAGCTTCGTCGAAACGTTTTAGCAGAGGGAAATACTGGTTCAGGAGGTGCAACTGCCGCGATCATTTCAATGCTTTCTGGGAAAGAGGAAATGTTTTGTGACGACACTGAGCCGTATGTCTCTCTCTCTCTCTCTCTCTCTCTCTCTCTCATATATATATATATATATATACCTAAAAAGATTAACATTTAGAGTTATGTAAATCATAGTTGTCAAAAGCGAAGGCGACCTCAAAGCGCAAAGACCCCAAATAGGGCGAAGGCGAGAGGCGCAAAAAAAGCGCACGCCCGGAAAAAAAAAGCGCACTAAGTAAATAAATATAAAATATTTATATATAGTGAAAAATAATAGTAAAAAAAATCAAATGTCATTTATAAAACCAAATATCATTCAAAAAATATAAACTTTTCAACCAAAAACTTCAAATTATTAGACTATTATAAACATATATAAAAAAAACATAATTTATTACATAAAAATAATATATATATATATATATATTTATATCTATAATATAATGGAGTACCTTTTTTTTGTTTCTAATGAATATAAATAAAATATGATATTCTCTTTTCTCTCTCACCTATTTTACTTTGCCCACCCCACTGTATTCTCTGTCTTCTTCCCCCCATTTTATATTTTCTCTATCTTCTTTTATCTTCCTAAACAACTATGGTCACTCATTTTGGCCGGAAAACATTAGATCTAGCCACGATTTGGCTGGAAAACATTAGATCTAGCCACAATTTGTCCGGATCTGAATGATTTGGTCGAATCTTGACCCATTTGACCGCCGTTGACCACCACAGTTGACCGTCGTTGACCGCCTTTTTCATGGTCGACTTGGGCCTAGGGTTTCAGGCGCTGGAGGTGCGCCTCGCCCGCCTTTTGCGCCTAGGCACAAGAGGCGATCGCCTTTGACAACTCTGTGTAGGACAAGTTCTAAATGCCATGCGCACCAACTTTGACTTCACAAAATTTATATAATAGATAACAGTTATAAATATTGACACAATTTATATTTGACTCCACAAAATTTAATGACCAAGTCATCTCTTTCATAAATTCCGAGTGACAAATCTACTTTTGTTGACCTAATTCAAGTGTAAATATTCAAAATCCAATTAAAACCCCCTAATCCAACTATAATACAAATTATAAGGAACTTTTTTATATAATAGCTTAAATCAAACTGTGCATCGCGCACGCGTATTATGACTAGTGTATAGATACACATACACACACACATATTTTAGACGCAAACTCAAATTGCATGCTTGCACATGTTACATATATTGATATCTTACATGTGTATACATGTAGTTACAGCTTCAAACTAACCAAACGTTTAGTGAACCATTCTTGAACTGTTTGGCAGGAAGTGTGTTTATGTTTGTTTATTTATTAGAGAAGCGAACATGAAAAATATTTTATGCTCATTTAATTTAATTAAATGACAAAACATGATGTTTCATTTGTCCAATTACGGCCTTGAACATTTGATATGTTGTTTTTTAAAGTTCATATATGTTTGCTCGTTTATGATGTGGTGTTATAGATCAAATAATGAATAAGGAGTTATTTTCTGAAACCCAATATCAACTTGTCCAGTTTCTTCTTCTCTCCTAGCATATAAGCCTCATATAGCCCACATAATGAATAGTGCTTGTAAAGTCATTGAACCTGCAAAAAAAGTCCTTTGTGGCCTGGTTTCAGAAGTCAGAAAGCAATATTTACTACACCGGATTTTCTCACATTAGTGCTAAAAAGGTTATAGTGTAGTTATATGGTATTCTGACATTGATGGTGGTTGTGCAGGTTTCACGTCTCATAGAAATGCAAACACCATTTTATCAGGAAAGAGTACGGCTTTATCATCCACTTTTTCAGGCAGGTGGCAAGGTCGTGGAGAGCAATAATACGTCAAACATGTTACCAATATAGCGGTGGCTCTTATAAGGTAGATCTGTTTTGCATGATAATAGAAATTTGAGGAAGAAGAAAAGTGGAAATAATGTTGTATATTACGAATGCTAAACGTAATGTTTCATTATTGATGATGTAACACCCAAACAAGACGGAAACATGGGGCATTAAAAGAAAAGCACAGCATGACATGGAGATTAAGTAGAGACTACTAAATGCATTCAAGGATTAAAGTAATCCAACATAATTCAAGTACAAATACAATATCGGATCAAATAATGCACAAGGAGCACAACACCATCAATAGTTTACAAAAGATATAGTTCAAATGATGGCTAACGATCCTAGGCATAACCCATAAACGGGTGCAATGAATCACGGATCCACAAAAGTCCAAGCTCAACCCTAACACATGCAATGCAATCATCCGTCATGCCTTTGATTCACTTGATTACCTGAAAAGTGTACTAAAATGCGTCAACATAAAGTTGGTGAGTTCGTAGGTTTTGACTATAAGAAACAAATGTCGGGATAACAACCGTTTAACCTTGATACGAACATAATTAGATCATTAAATGATCATATAACCTTGAAACCTTGGTTTGGATCGATAAACGATCACACAACCTTGAAACCTTGATTGGTTCATTAAATGATCTCGTAATTGGGATCGTTAAACGATTCTCCAAGCCTTGAAACCTTGATTGGATCATTCAATGAACCTCACAACCTTGATACGAACACATAACAAACATACAACCTTGATTTATAATTCAATCGGATACATAACCTTGATAACTAGCCAAACAATCATACGACCTTGATTCACAAGCAAACGAACACATGACCTTGATAAACTGGTCAAACATTCATACAACCTTGATCTACATATCAAACGAACACATAACCTTGATAATCTAGTCACACATTCATACAACCTTGATTCATAACTCAAACGAACACATAACGATCAACAAACCAAGAAAACACGTTGTACACTTTTCACCCCAAAATCATATAAAGGAAAAGGGGCTACGAACTCACCTTGCCCGGCAATGACGAGTTAATATCGAGCTATGGTGATTCAATAATCGCTTTACGTCCTCAACCTATTAATATAAATATATATTTTCGTATTAACATATAACGTTCATTAATAAGTCCATTAGAGTTTTCATACTAGTTAACTTGGTCTCCCGACTCCATATGATCTTTAGAACCCGACTACTACACTAGAAATAACAAGTAAAGGTTCAAATGACAGGTGGGTTCGATCCAAGGAGAAGGGGAAACAAGCTAGAAAGGAAGTAAGAAAACTGAAGAAGGAAGTACCGTAACTTACGGTGGGCAAAGTATAACCGGCGTAAACTACGGTGTGATAGGGCGTACCATACGCTGGGTGCAGTTGAGGGAGCGTACCATACGGTTGTTTTGGGCGTACCTTACGGTGGCCTAGAAAAGGGACTTTTAGCGTCTGGAAGCAAGCTTTTGGGCGTAAACAGAAAGAATGCAGCGTAAGGTCAAATTTGAAGCTAGAGACAACCGTAACCTACGCCTTCTAGGACGTAGCTTACGCCAAGGCACCCCCAGGGAGCGTACCCTACGCCAGAAAAGGCGTACCTTACGCCTATAGCTGGAAGAACTCGAACAGCAGTAGCTAAATATGCCAAACACGAACCCAAGAACCTTAAAACTAGATTTTTGACTTAAAACGATTTGTGGGGCTTGAAGACAAGTTTCTATCAACATTATAACATGCTTACACGTAAAAGGTGTTAACCCAACTCTTGAATTTGACCCATAACACCAAAATCTTACCCAAGTGGTCACTTGACCCATTTCACATTTTGAAAACCCTAATTCGACTTGGAAACCGGTTGGAGGGGTTTAAGGTTCAATTTGAAGTATAGACGACATATTTAGACATTAATAGCCGTAACCCACTGTGCCATTTCGTTTCTAAACACCAAATCGACCTCGAATTCGTTTTGACCCATTTGAATGACATGAACCCTAGTTTTGACCTAAATGTTCATTAAATCCGGTTTTGACCCAATAATTTCCAAGATTTGTCATGGGAACAAGTTTATAAACATAAATGATGAATTTGGGAGGAGTTAACTTATTTGACCCGAAAGTGATGATTCCTTGAGCTTTAAACCCCAAAATCTTGATATGTTGGAGAGATGATGTTAATGATGAAAAACCCTAACAAAACCTTGCTAGAAACATTTATTTTGGTGCAATAAATTTAGAGAGAGAGTGATGTAAGATGGTTGGTGATTTTAGAAATGAATGAGGGAGGGAGAAGTGTAAGAGAAGTGAGTGGGGGGAATAGGGTCATGGGTTGGGTATGGGTTTAGGACATGGATATGGGTTGATCCATGGATAGTTCTTACACCCAACCAACTAAATTCCATCATAATTAATCTTGACAATTCTATTAAACAATCAACTAAAGCGAACGACAACCTTGATTACTCCAAGAACCTCATTTAAATCATGCGATCATTAATTCACATAAACACCTTGAACACAATTATATCACAAGCAACTCGATCATATAACACTTAACTAATACCAATTAAGTCAAAACTACATACATTAAACGGGTCAACTAAAGTCAAAACTCACGAATGTTACATTATTCCCCCGTTAAAGGAATTTCGTTCCGAAATTCGACCAAACTCTAGCTACTAAACAAATGAGGGTATTTGGCCTTCATAGAATCTTCACGTTCCCAAGTGAACTCGGGTCCGCGCCTAGCTTGCCATCTAACCTTGACGATCGTATACCGAGTATTCTTCAATTTTCTAGTTTGACGATCAAGTATTTCAATTGGTTCTTCTACAAACTTTAACGTTTTATCCACCCGGATTTCTTCAAGAGGTACATGAAGTGCCGGATTCGCCAAACACTTCCTAAGATTACACACATGGAACACATTATGAACTCCACTCAAATCTTGGGGAAGCTTCAAATGATAAGCAACCGGACCGATACGCTCTAAGATCTTGAATGGGCCAATATACCTTGGCCCCAACTTGCCACGCTTCACAAAACGAACCACACCCTTCCAAGGGGACACCTTTAACAAAACAAAATCACCCACTTCAAACTCAAGAGGCCTTCTTCTCACATTAGCATACTTCAATTGTCTTTCCCGAGCTACCCTCAATTTCTCCTTGATTTGTGAGATCACCTTGGTCGTTTCAACGACAATCTCGGGCCCAATGAGTTGGCTTTCACCAACCTCCGCCCACGCTAAAAGTGACCTACAATCTCTCCCATATAAGGCCTTAAATGGAGCCATTTGAATGGAAGCATGGTAACTATTATTATAGGAGAATTCGACCAAAGGGAGGTGTACATCCCAATTGCCACCAAAATCGATGGCACAAGCCCTTAGCATATCTTCAAGTGTTTGGATCGTTCTTTCACTTTGACCATCGGTTTGCGGATGGAACGCCGTACTCATATCAAGTCGAGTACCCATTGCTTTTTGGAACGCCTTCCAAAACTTTGAAGTAAATCGGGCATCCCGATCGGTTATAATGGAAATCGGCATCCCATGTTTGGATATCACTTCCTTGATGTACAAACGTGCCATGGTCTCAAACTTGTCGTCTTCTCGAATAGCTAAAAAGTGAGCCGATTTAGTCAATCGGTCAACGATCACCCAAATGGTATCTCGACCACTACTAGTCCTTGGTAACTTCGTGATGAAGTCCATAGCAATTCTTCCCACTTCCACACCGGTGTTCTCGGTTGAACTAGCAAACCGGGTGGTTTCTTGTGGTCGGCCTTGACTTGCAAACATGTAATACATTCACTAACATACCTAGCAATATCTTTCTTCATCCCCGGCCACCAATACAAATCCCTCAAACCAAAATACATCTTGTCGGACCCCGGGTGAACCGAGTATGCCGACTTATGGGCTTCGTTCATCAATTTCACTCTTAGACCCCCAAAGACGGGAATCCATAATCGATCCACAAAATACAACCCATCATCATCCTTCCGATCAAATTGTTCTTCCAAGCCATGCAATGCTTCATTAATGAAGTTTACCGGTAAGGTAGCCATTCTTTGAGCTTCAATAATGGTGTCACGAACACTTCTTTGCACGGTGAAGCTCATGGCTCTAATTCTTCTTGGATGTACACGTTCCTTCCGGCTCAAAGCATCGGCTACAACATTTGCCTTACCCGGGTGGTACCGAATAACACAATCATAGTCACTAAAAAGCTCTAGCCACCTCCGTTGTCTCATATTCAACTCGCTTTGATCAAAGATGTGTTGTAGGCTTTTGTGATCGGTATAGATCACACTTTTGGTGCCATACAAGTAATGCCTCCAACACTTCAAAGCAAACACAACCGCTCCTAGCTCCAAGTCGTGTGTCGGATAATTCTTCTCATGCACCTTCAATTGTCTAGATGCATATGCAATCACCTTGCCACATTGCATCAAAACGCATCCCAAGCCTTGCCCGGAAGCATCACAATACACAACAAAATCATCGGGCCCATCGGGCAAGCTCAAGATTGGTGCATCACATAACTTGTCTTTAAGCAATTGGAAGGCCCGTTCTTGCTTATCACCCCAATCAAACCTCCTTTCCCGTTGTGTCAACAAGGTCAGGGGTTGGGCGATCTTTGAGAAACCTTCTATAAACCTCCTATAATAACCCGCCAAACCAAGAAATTGGCGAATCTCGGTTGGCGTCTCGGGTCGCCTCCAATTCTTAACCGCTTCAATCTTACTAGGGTCCACATGAATACCCTCCTTGCTCACCACGTGACCAAGGAAATGGACTTCTTCTAGCCAAAATTCACATTTGGAGAACTTGGCATACAACTTTTCTCCCCGAAGTAACTCCAACACTAACTTCAAATGCTCGGCGTGTTCTTCCTTCGTTTTGGAGTAGATAAGAATATCATCAATAAAGACAATGACAAATTGGTCTAAGTAGGGTCGACACACCCGGTTCATCAAATCCATGAACACCGCCGGTGCATTGGTCAACCCAAAAGGCATCACCGTAAATTCAAAATGTCCATATCTTGTTCGGAAAGCGGTTTTAGGAATGTCATCTTCATGTACCCTCAATTGATGGTAACCCGACCTTAAATCAATCTTGGAAAAATGTTGAGCACCTTGAAGTCGATCGAATAAATCGTCAATCCTAGGAAGAGGATAGCGATTCTTCACCGTTAGCTTATTCAATTCTCTATAATCAATACACAACCGGAAAGATCCATCCTTCTTTTTGACAAACAAGACCGGTGCGCCCCATGGCGATTGACTAGGGCGAATGAAACCCTTGTCTTGGAGCTCTTTGAGTTGGGCGGCCAACTCTTGCATTTCGGTCATGGCTAAGCGATAAGGCGCTTTGGCCACGGGAGTAGCATTAGGAATGAGGTCGATACGAAAATCAAGTTCACGAGATGGAGGCAAACCCGGTAGGTCATCCGGGAATACATCCGCAAAGTCTTTAACTACGGGCACGGTTTTCAATTCAACTTTGGTGGCGTTTACATTATAAATTTTCCCTTCCCATGGCTCGGTTGTCTCTCCTTGGACCACTAATTCTTCCCCGTTCTCTAATGGTATCCTCACAACTCTACTACCACAATCGATCACCGTGTTCATAGCCGACAACCAATCCATACCCACGATCACATCAAAACTACCGATATCAAAAGGCATCAAGTCTATGTAAAACGGGTGGTCACATAGTTCTAGCACACAATTACGAACAACTTGACTAATTCTAGACAATCCACCATTTACCATTTCGAGTTCAAAATAATATGACAACGGGCTAAGGCTAGCATCGATCAACGGGATAAAATCATTGGAAATGAGGCTATAATCGGCCCCGGAATCAAATAACACGGTAGCATATTGATGATTGAGAAGAAAAGTACCTGCTACAACATTTGGGTCAACACGAGCCTCGGCCGCATTCACGGCAAAAGCTCTCCCACGTGGCGCTAGTTGTTGTTGACCTTGTTGTCCTCGATTTTGATTTGGACCGGCGATTTGCAATTGATTCGGGTGCACGGTCACTTGAACTTGTTGGCCAATAAGGTTAGGGCACCTATTACGGTAGTGGTCTTGGCTACCACACTCGTAACAATTACCCCGGGCCATCGGAGGATATCGAGCATTGAGAGGCATAGGGTTCAAAGGAGCGGCACGAGGATTGGTGGGGCACATTCTTGAAATATGACCCACTTGATTACAATGGAAGCAGGCATCACACCGAGTGTGAGACCTATGATGACGATTACACCGAGGGCATAAAGGAATAACCCCGGTGTTAGCTTCTCTAGCCGGCGCAACCGCCGCAAACACCTTTCCACCTCTAATAGCCTTCTTATGATTGTGCCTCTCATCTTTCTTGGTGCCACTAGATTCGGGCACATCCTTTCTCTTACCGTCATTCTTTCCTAGCTCACCACCCTTCACAAGCTCCATGGTGACACTAGCGGTTCGGGTGATAGCTTCATTAATAGTTAGTGGCATGGTAGGGTGAGTAACAAGCACTCTCACCTTATGAGGCAAGCCGACAACATACTTCTCCACTTTACGGTCTTCGGGTCTAACTAGATGGGGTATGAGTCTAGAAAGTTGGCCAAAACGGCGAGTGTACCCCACATGATCGGCACCCTTCATGGTGAGCTTAGTGAATTCTTCTTCCAAATTCCTCATTTCATAGGGTGGACAATACTTAGCAATGATCATTTGCTTGAAATTCTCCCAAGGAATGGAGTTAGCAAGATCGATCCCCAAGTTATCCACCTCAAGGTTCCACCATTCAAGTGGATCACCACTTAACATACCGGTGGCGTGAGAAACCCTTTGATCATGAGTGCATCCACTTCTCGGAATCACGGATTCGATCTTCTCTAACCACTCTAAACAACTGGTGGCTCCACCTTCACCCTTTCACTCCGGAGCTCCACAAGCCTTGAAGTCTTTGAAAATACAACCTTGACGGTAAGCATTGTTGTTTCTTTGTTGGACAAAAACATCTTCCCCATTCCCATCGCCATTCCCATTCACATCTTCATTTTCATTCTCAACATGAACCGCTTCATCTTCCGGTTCTTCTTGTTCATTCCTATCCATGGCCGCCGAGATTCGGGCCACAAGTTCCGGCATAAGCTCATTGAGAGCTTGAGTGATGACCTCGGTTCTTACCGGGGGATTAGCACCACCCCGGCCACCACGACCTCCACGATTTCCCCTACCTCCTCGACCACCTCTACCACCTCGATTCCCACCAAGATTTTCTTGATCAACCGGTTCCTCTTCTTCATTTTGACGCCTATAGTTAGTGTTAACTCTCCTTGGTCTAACCATCTTTCCTGAACACACGTGTTAGGTTAACAAGTTAAGTATCACAATTCACACCCGAATACCAAAATCGACCTTCAAGTAACACACAATTTCCACATCCAAATTAACAAGTTAATCATTGCATGAATATAATTATCTCTACGGGGATATTATCATGGCAAAAATCTAAGGCTTCAACGATCATATAATTCACAATCAACAATACCATCACAACTCATTTAACATCATATCAAAAGGGGTCAAGTCATAACAAGGCGGGTTAAGCATAGTCCGAATCTAACTTCAACATTCACTACATTAAAGGTGTATGTATACAGGGTGTACCAGCGGCTAACCCTCCACACCGTTAATATATTGAATGGATGTCAGGACTCGGTTCCGTTATGTCCTCTAAGTATTGGTCGGGTATGTATACAGGGTGTACCAGCGGCTAACCCTCCACCTAACCAATACTCATTAGACACACCGGGTTACCTACTATACCTCATCCGCAATGCGCAATCCACGAGATCATTAACTTCCATATGACATAGGGTAATCATAGATTCGTTGATCAGGCTCCTCTATGGTTACCGAATGTCATACTTCCGCCAATGCCATCGTTTCATTTTGCTAGGGACAAATAATAAATGGTTCCAAGATTCCACATATCAACATTCATCACAACGATCCAACAATTCACGGTGTATCCCGACACTATTTCGATCATCAATTACTAAGCTTATCAAAACCCTACGAACTCCGATCAAACAAATCCATACATTCCAAACAAATCACATTGCACACATAATTTCCTATCACGCAAGCTAAATATGAAGTGTTTATGCAATGGTCATAGTCTAGATCATTCCACCTAATTCTCTACAACCACGGCTCTGATACCATTCTGTAACACCCCCAACAAGGCGGAAACATGGGGCATTAAAAGAAAATCACAGCATGACATGGAGATTAAGTAGAGACTACTAAATGCATTCAAGGATTAAAGTAATCCAACATAATTCAAGTACAAATACAATATCGGATCAAATAATGAACAAGGAGCACAACACCATCAATAGTTTACAAAAGATATAGTTCAAATGATGGCTAACGATCCTAGGCATAACCCATAAACGGGTGCAATGAATCACGGATCCACAAAAGTCCAAGCTCAACCCTAACACATGCAATGCAATCATCCGTCATGCCTTTGATTCACTTGATTACCTGAAAAGTGTACTAAAATGTGTCAACATAAAGTTGGTGAGTTCGTAGGTTTTGACTATAAGAAACAAATGTCGGGATAACAACCGTTTAACCTTGATACGAACATAATTAGATCATTAAATGATCATATAACCTTGAAACCTTGGTTTGGATCGATAAACGATCACACAACCTTGAAACCTTGATTGGTTCATTAAATGATCATATAACCTTGAAACCTTGGTTTGGATCGATAAACGATCACACAACCTTGAAACCTTGATTGGTTCATTAAATGATCTGCCTTGAAACCTTGATTGGATCATTCAATGAACCTCACAACCTTGATACGAACACATAACAAACATACAACCTTGATTTATAATTCAATCGGATACATAACCTTGATAACTAGCCAAACAATCATACGACCTTGATTCACAAGCAAACGAACACATGACCTTGATAAACCGGTTGGAGGGGTTTAAGGTTCAATTTGAAGTATAGACGACATATTTAGACATTAATAGCCGTAACCCACTGTGCCATTTCGTTTCTAAACACCAAATCGACCTCGAATTCGTTTTGACCCATTTGAATGACATGAACCCTAGTTTTGACCTAAATGTTCATTAAATCCGGTTTTGACCCAATAATTTCCAAGATTTGTCATGGGAACAAGTTTATAAACATAAATGATGAATTTGGGAGGAGTTAACTTATTTGACCCGAAAGTGATGATTCCTTGAGCTTTAAACCCCAAAATCTTGATATGTTGGAGAGATGATGTTAATGATGAAAAACCCTAACAAAACCTTGCTAGAAACATTTATTTTGGTGCAATAAATTTAGAGAGAGAGTGATGTAAGATGGTTGGTGATTTTAGAAATGAATGAGGGAGGGAGAAGTGTAAGAGAAGTGAGTGGGGGGAATAGGGTCATGGGTTGGGTATGGGTTTAGGACATGGATATGGGTTGATCCATGGATAGTTCTTACACCCAACCAACTAAATTCCATCATAATTAATCTTGACAATTCTATTAAACAATCAACTAAAGCGAACGACAACCTTGATTACTCCAAGAACCTCATTTAAATCATGCGATCATTAATTCACATAAACACCTTGAACACAATTATATCACAAGCAACTCGATCATATAACACTTAACTAATACCAATTAAGTCAAAACTACATACATTAAACGGGTCAACTAAAGTCAAAACTCACGAATGTTACAGATGAAGTGACATCTAGGGACCTATTTGGAAGCCTACCTTATACGCAAGTAGAAAAATGTCAGATTACATGTCTCTAATAAAAGAGTGGATTCATATTCTGGGCAATTTATGTGTGTGTGTGGGTGTTTAAAAAAATTTCAGATTGCCTAGATCTTCAGAATTTTGCACCTTTTTACTTTTGTATAATAATTGCTAATCTTATATTTCATACATATTTTAGCTACCATCATTTTATTTAAGTATTTTTAAATAATTTAATTTGTTTGAAGTTGATTAAAAGCTTATATTTCTCATCTAAATCAAAATCAGTCTACACACACACACACACACACAAAATATCATCTTTATTCTTTGATTTCTCTCTTTTGCATGTTTACATTATACCAATATGGTTTTTACAACTTCTTATGCATATGGTACAACTTTTCGTATTTTATTATATATGATACAATCCAAGTCCTCTTAAATTTTGAAGGTTTTCAACTTTTACTACTTAACTTTTGTATAATCCAACTTTAGCCCCCAACCTTATTTTTCTCTTTTAATTTCTACCCCCTTCAATCTTCAATAATAGACAACCCCAAATCTCCTGACCACCGCCGCTGGCCACCTACGCCCACCACTGACACCGACGGTCATAAACTTTGACCACCACGGCCGGAAACCAACCTCATCCGGATCTATAACCCCGATGGCCAGATACCACAGCTCACAACACCTATCAGACCATGCCCAAGACCGTCGGTCATAAAATTTGACCACCACCCCAGACACCAATCTCATCGGGATTTATAACCCCGGTGGCCAAACACGACCAACAACCTTCAAAACCACATCCATACACAGATATAATAAATCAGATATATACCACTGCCACCATCAAATGACAAATAAGATATAATAAATCTGTGGGATGTAACGTTATTATTGATAATAAGAATATAAAAGAAGTATATTGTGCTTTTAATATGTTGCTTGAGCGATAAAACGGTGGGGAAAGTTAAAAATGTAACATCCCATTCGTTGTTCACAAAGTAACAACAACCTTAACATTATTTATGATAAATTGATAATAGGAATATAAACTTCGAGTGAGAAAATGGTGAGGAAAGTTGAAACTGTTGTTGGTAAAATAAATTATAAAGAGGGTAAGAGAAAGAGAGTGATAATTGTATTGACAGAAAACAAAACAGTGGGTGGGTGGTGAACCGGTGATGCATAGCCGCATGGGTGGTCATTGTTACTTTGTGCACATAATTGTTTTATTAATACTGAGGCCCATGCTTATAGGGCGTCTGCCTCGCGTCCGACGCACCCCGGCATGAAGACGTTAGTAGCAGCAGCTGCGTCCGTGCCTTTCCTCCGGTTTTAGACGCAAGGTTTGAAGGGTGTGTGGGGCCCAATTTAGTATTATATTGTACAAAATTAAAAAAAAGGATTTTTAATTCAAATTTTTGAATACCAACGGCTACTTGATTGATTATTATTATTTTTTTTTTCTTTTAAATTTTTGATACCCCTATTTAACCAACTTAACACAACCATTTCAAACTACAACTTATTTCTTTCAACTCCTTTTCATCCTCCATAAACCATTCTATAAACCATTTTCCTCAAACCATTCCATTAACAATGTCTAGAAGTGGGTGGACTCAATCAGAAGATCTTTGTTTGTCGAGGTGTTGGATGTTGAGGAGCCCGGACCCTGTTACGGGTAGGTGTGAAATGGATAATCCCGGCGAATCCTTTTGGAACGACGTTACTGAAATGTTCAACACGGACACCACTGAAGGACCACGAAGCAAGGCTCAACTAGTAGGTCACTGGACCAAAATTCGGAAGGAATGTAAGCAGTTTGAGGCAATTTTCATATACTTGAATGCACAGGGGAGGCCCGACGATGATGAGCAATATTATGCAACGGCGCATCAGCTATACCGGGAGAAGCATGGAATGGGCTTCAGATACGAGCACTGCTTCAGGGAGCTTATCATGGTTCCTTTTTAATTGTTCTAGTAGTTTATGTAACATCCTAAATTTTTCTATCATTGACTTTGACTTTGATCGTTAGTCAATTCTTAATTCTATTGCGTAACCGTTAGTTGATTCTTGACGCCGTTTGTTGTTTAAAGTGCTAAGTAATTAGCTATTGTTGTGTAGATGATTAATGTGATGCTTGATTGAGTTTAAATGATTATGAGATGTTATCATAGCTGCCGGTTTGCCATTAAGCGTGGTAAGTTGAGTCCTCGTTCTATTCGACCATTTAAAATATTCGAGCGAGTGAATCAGCAAGCCTATAAATTGGACCTTTCTCCTGAGTTAGATGGTATTCATAACACTTTCCATGTATGTTTTCTAGAGAAAGTTTTTAGCAGAGGAGATGAGTGCAATTCCTTTGGAAGGTGTTAGCATTGACCCAAAGAAGAAGATGGTAGATGAACCGGTTGAGATTCTTGGCCGGAAACAAAAGACCACGAAGCAAGGCTCAACTAGTAGGTCACTGGACCAAAATTCGGAAGGAATGTAAGCAGTTTGAGGCAATTTTCATATACTTGAATGCACAGGGGAGGCCCGACGATGATGAGCAATATTATGCAACGGCGCATCAGCTATACCGGGAGAAGCATGGAATGGGCTTCAGATACGAGCACTGCTTCAGGGAGCTTATCATGGTTCCTTTTTAATTGTTCTAGTAGTTTATGTAACATCCTAAATTTTTCTATCATTGACTTTGACTTTGATCGTTAGTCAATTCTTAATTCTATTGCGTAACCGTTAGTTGATTCTTGACGCCGTTTGTTGTTTAAAGTGCTAAGTAATTAGCTATTGTTGTGTAGATGATTAATGTGATGCTTGATTGAGTTTAAATGATTATGAGATGTTATCATAGCTGCCGGTTTGCCATTAAGGGTTCGTTTGGTCGTTTGAGTTCCCGGTTCGTTAGTTAGAGCCTTAACGATCGTTAGTTTTAAGTCGAGGGCACTTTGGTCATTTGCACAAGTGGGAGGACGGTTTTGTTAGGGATTAGGCAGCCCTAATCCCTCATTTTTCCAGGTTTTTATGTGTGTGATTGAGTGTGTGCCTCCTTCATCTTCCTTGCTTATTTCCAATCGGTTTTGGGTGATTTGTGATTGTTTGGTGCTTGTTTTCGATCCCATAATCATCCATCAAGGTATTGATTGAAATCTATACTTGTTCTTGGTCATTTTCTTCCATTTATTTCGTTCATCTCTGGTCTTGGTGGGTTGATGATTAATTTAATACGTTTTGATATTAGAATTGATGATTTCGGGTTAATCGGTAATCGTTATTGCAATCGATGGGTGTGTAGAGATTTCCTACAGGTATGATCAGGTTTTTTGATGATTGTTTGATGATTCAATAGGTTCATTGTTGGTGTCAAACCTCGTCTTGGTCATAGTTAATCTATTGTTACCGAAATCTTTAATTTTCGTCGTTTCGGTGACCTAAAGTGAAATCCTTTGAAGGTGAAATCAATTGAGATTATTAAGTGATGAATTGGGGTCAATATAAGTGTATATGATTTCTGGAAAATGGTTTTTGATGATTGTTTGATGATTCAATAGGTTCATTGTTGGTGTCAAACCTCGTCTTGGTCATAGTTAATCTATTGTTACCGAAATCTTTAATTTTCGTCGTTTCGGTGACCTAAAGTGAAATCCTTTGAAGGTGAAATCAATTGAGATTATTAAGTAATGAATTGGGGTCAATATAAGTGTATATGATTTCTGGAAAATGGTTTGATGTGTTGAAGTCGTTGGATGTTGAATAAGGTTTCAAAACAAAGGGCTTTGAAGGTCTGAAATTTCTTCTGTTTTGCAAAAATCATAACTCATTCACCATAAACTTTCAGAGGTCGATACTTACATTTTTGAAAAGGTCTATGTGTCTACTAAAATCGTCCAGAAGAAAGTTTTCTTTGATTTTGCTTCAAACTATGTCTAAAATACTGATTTCTAAAAGTGGTCAGATTCTAGACGAGTTGAATACGTCAATCTCCAAAAATTCATAGAAAAATAATGAAAAATCGTATTGAGGTGATTCCAATGACCATTGCTAGATAAAAGAGTTATATTTACTTTGTAATAACAGATTGTTAATATGTTGGGAAATGGTTTGTGAAAAACGTTGTTTTTGACCGACGCGCAGTGCTGATCTCGTATAGACTTTGTTGTGGAGTTGTTTGAGTGAGTCCATGGCGAGTCCATGGTGTTTCGGCATCATGATGATCATAACAACTGTATAATCAGAGATGTGATTATATTTATGTGTTTATAGGTTGTCAGGAACACGTTGTTTACACGGTAGAGTTGTTTGTGCTTGTTGTTCATCCCGATAGGTAAGATAACTTACTTTTGACACACGAGGGACACAACAAAACATAGATTTGATAATTACTCCCCCATTTATGATGTTTTAACTATCTCATGCGTATGTTGGGTATGGGATGTACAGGGGGGGTTGCTGGTAGACATTTTATGCATGATTATGTAGAAATGCTTGTGATGAATAATTTGTTGTGTGATAGTTGCTTGTTGTTGGCTTGTACACATAGTACACTAGACTTATTTAAGTTGCCATGTCACGAAGCACGTTAAGGGCCCTAATAATGTAACGAGGAATTATCGTGTGTTAACGTGGAATTTATAGTGTGTTTAAGTCTCGAGCACAACGTAGAAAAGTGTTAAGCTTAACCCACATTAGTCCAATGGACTCTTGTGTACGTGGATCACTCGGGGGCAATGTACATGCTTCCCGTGTTACTCAATCATCGTGGAAAGAGTATACCGGGTGGAGTGATTGACCACCATACGTGCGGAAACGGTTTGCTCATGGATTTGGTTATGCCTATCCATAACGACACCGATGGACCCCGAAAGGTTACCCATCATGTCGGGTGTGAGGTTCCTGTAAGGTCTTATGACCGCCTACACACAAATCTTTTGTTGTTGACTATTTTGGCATAACTATACGTGGATATCGTGGAACGTGGAAATTGTGTTGTAACGTGGAATAATAAGGATTGCTAGGCACTTTATAGGATTAAATATCCCTATAATGTTGTTTACGTGGAATTGTGTGATTGTGCCTATACATATGTGTGAGATATATTCTTTATTAAAATGTTTTAATTGGCAATCCTTGTTTTGTACTAACCTGTTATCTTACTCGGCTTTCACAAATCGTCCTTATGGTTTTACTAAAAAATCATGTTTCATCCTTTAAACTTCAAAATGACACTGGTAATCCTTTATACGCGGATAATGGTCACGTTTCGTCCTTTAATCTAACGGACGTTAAGTGGATATCGTTAACCTTCACATGTGCTTTCCATGGAGGGTGTTTGTGTCTTTTCCCACCCTTAAAGGACCATTACTGATAATTTTTTCATTCTTTTCTTCTTCTTCTACCTTCAAAACCAGATATATATATATATTTACACACACACTAGTGTAATAGGAAGGCTGCCAAGTGTATATATATATATATAACAACCAACTTAAAATAAAACAAAAATCAACTCTAGATCTAAGTCATAATCGAATAATTTGTTGAAAACCCGATGGGGAATACGCGCGATGGTGGTGGCCGGAGTTTTGAAGGATTTTGGTGAAAACCCGATTGGGAATACATGCGGTGGTGGTGCCCGACGTTTTTCATTGATTTTGTTGCGGGTTGGGAATACACACAGTGGTGGTGGCCGGAGTTTTGAATGATTTTGTTGAAAACCCGATGGGGATTACGCGCGGTGGTGGTGGCCGAAGTTTTGAAGGATTCTGTTGAAAACCCGATTGGGAATACACGCGGTAGTGGTGGCCGGAGTTTTGAATGATTTTGTTGAAAACCTGATTGGGAATACACGCGGTGGTGGTGGCCGGAGTTTTCAATGATTTTGTTGGAAACCCGATTGGGATTACGCGCGGTGGTGGGGCCAGAGTTTTAAAGGATTCTGTTTAAAACCTTCTTCTTACACTAGTATATGTATATATATATATAGATCTATATATATATATGTATATATATATATATAGATCTGGTTTTGAAGGTAGAAGAAGAAGAAAAGAATGAAAGAATTATCAGCAATGGTCCTTTAAGGGTGGGAAAAGACACAAACACCCTCACATGAAAAGCATATGAGGAGGTTAACGATATCCACTTAACGTCCGTTAGATTAAAGGACGAAATGTGACCATTATCCGCGTATAAAGGATTACCAGTGTCATTTCGAAGTTTAAAGGATGAAACGTGATTTTTTTAGTAAAACCACAAGGGCGATTTGTGAAATTAACTCTATATCTTATTTATATAAAAAAAGTTATAAATCTTAGAGTTATCGACACAAATCGTCCCTGTGGTTTACCCAAATAGTCATGTTTCATCCTTAAAGATCAATAACCTCAAGGACAGTCCTTTATAGGTGGATAAGGTTCGTGTTTGATCCTTTGACTAGTTGACCGTCAACTCC
Organism: Erigeron breviscapus; assembly: GCA_034093135.1. NCBI lineage: Eukaryota > Viridiplantae > Streptophyta > Magnoliopsida > Asterales > Asteraceae > Erigeron > Erigeron breviscapus. Next base: position 16,379,394 of record CM067170.1, read on the forward strand.
CCACCGTTAACCCTCCCACGTGCTATTCACGTGAAGGGTACTCTAGTCTTTTCCACTCTTTTGACTCTGTTTCTCTTCCCCGTTTCTTTATTTGCATACATATAAACAATCAAAACTGATAAACAAGATGATAAACAAACACATACAAAAATGATAAACAAGATGATAAACAAACACATACAAAAATGATAAACATGAAAAAGCAAAGCCAGGTCTGAATTGGGTTAATTCAAATAATCGGTGCTACTACTAATCAAAATTCCCAACTGAATAAAATATATACACACACATTCAAACCCATATGATTGGGTTACACATTTGAAACCATTCACCGCAGTGACATCATATTCCGGCAGTACCCCAAATATTCCGACAACAGCCCTTTATTCCCACCGGCCTAAATCCGCCGCCTCTTCACCATCTCGCTCGCTCTCTTTCTTCAGCTATATATATACACATGTATATGTATGTATATATATATAAATGTATAAAACCCCATTAATTTCCGGATCTTCATTTATCCGGATCACAATCACAAGATCCATAAACATTTGATTTGAATAAGAAATTAAACCCACAAGTCTTGTATCTACAAACCACTTACTAGGACACCATCAGTACATGATCACCCTCACCCGTACCGACACCAACACCATCTTCTTTCCCACATCTATCCATCGAGTTTTCATCTAGTGACAACAACCACCAACAAAAGTTAGATCGATCGGATGAATCAAAAGCGAGACGAGAAGCGATGGCGAGTGCTACATCGCATTATGAAACGGCTCCGTTCCAGTCGTCAACATTCCTCGCTATTTCATCGGTAAAGTTGGCCGGAGATCTATAAACACCATTGTCTAGATTTGGATTGAAAAATGATGGTGAGTTATATAACTTATTGTAGGAAAAAAATAAAAGGAAGATTAAAAAGAAAAAAAAACAGAGAGTGGATTTGATTTTGTTTTGATGATGGGTGTCCTTGATTTCACGATCTTCATCAAGCTGCTACATATAAGTTGTTTTCCTTTTGGGGCTTTTATTATACATGTGTGGGTTTTGAGGATTTAAGAAACAATATAGATCTGTGGTTTACGAAGAAGAAATATAAGAGAAAAATGGAGATGGTGATTAAATAGATATGTATATCTTGTTTTCTTTCTAGATCTATTTTTCTTTTTAATCAGATGCATTCTTTTTATATTTATGATTTCAGTTAGTATAACGAATTTGTAATCTATATGTATAGATTATGTGTATGTATTGAAAAGAACATAGATTTGAGATTGTATATTTGGAGAATAATTGAATTTGTGGATGAACAATTGGATTTGATTAGATCTATTTGTGTATGTATATTTTCAAAAACATTTTTCTAAAGTATCACCTGGTATTCTTTTAAGGGTGGGAAAGACAAGATTACCCTTCACGTGAATGGCACGTGGGGGGTTAACGGTGGGGAGTTGACGGTCAACGAGTCAAAGGACCAAACACGAACCTTATCCTCCTATAAAGGACTGTCTTTGAGGTTATTGATCTTTAAGGATGAAACATGACTATTTGGGTAAACCACAGGGACGATCTATGTCATTAACTCTAGTTCTTATTATGAGAGAATTTCATATTATGTAGAAATCAGTTAAGAGCTATTTCTTTTAGCCGACTATAATAAAATGTTTACATGTTATGGTCTCGTTTTTTTGTACGATAGGTATATTGCTTGAGTTAACTATAACATATATATCTATAACTTTGTGTAAAAAGTGTCATAAATATTTATATATATACACATGTATATGTATGTATATATATATAAATGTATAAAACCCCATTAATTTCCGGATCTTCATTTATCCGGATCACAATCACAAGATCCATAAACATTTGATTTGAATAAGAAATTAAACCCACAAGTCTTGTATCTACAAACCACTTACTAGGACACCATCAGTACATGATCACCCTCACCCGTACCGACACCAACACCATCTTCTTTCCCACATCTATCCATCGAGTTTTCATCTAGTGACAACAACCACCAACAAAAGTTAGATCGATCGGATGAATCAAAAGCGAGACGAGAAGCGATGGCGAGTGCTACATCGCATTATGAAACGGCTCCGTTCCAGTCGTCAACATTCCTCGCTATTTCATCGGTAAAGTTGGCCGGAGATCTATAAACACCATTGTCTAGATTTGGATTGAAAAATGATGGTGAGTTATATAACTTATTGTAGGAAAAAAATAAAAGGAAGATTAAAAAGAAAAAAAAACAGAGAGTGGATTTGATTTTGTTTTGATGATGGGTGTCCTTGATTTCACGATCTTCATCAAGCTGCTACATATAAGTTGTTTTCCTTTTGGGGCTTTTATTATACATGTGTGGGTTTTGAGGATTTAAGAAACAATATAGATCTGTGGTTTACGAAGAAGAAATATAAGAGAAAAATGGAGATGGTGATTAAATAGATATGTATATCTTGTTTTCTTTCTAGATCTATTTTTCTTTTTAATCAGATGCATTCTTTTTATATTTATGATTTCAGTTAGTATAACGAATTTGTAATCTATATGTATAGATTATGTGTATGTATTGAAAAGAACATAGATTTGAGATTGTATATTTGGAGAATAATTGAATTTGTGGATGAACAATTGGATTTGATTAGATCTATTTGTGTATGTATATTTTCAAAAACATTTTTCTAAAGTATCACCTGGTATTCTTTTAAGGGTGGGAAAGACAAGATTACCCTTCACGTGAATGGCACGTGGGGGGTTAACGGTGGGGAGTTGACGGTCAACGAGTCAAAGGACCAAACACGAACCTTATCCTCCTATAAAGGACTGTCTTTGAGGTTATTGATCTTTAAGGATGAAACATGACTATTTGGGTAAACCACAGGGACGATCTATGTCATTAACTCTAGTTCTTATTATGAGAGAATTTCATATTATGTAGAAATCAGTTAAGAGCTATTTCTTTTAGCCGACTATAATAAAATGTTTACATGTTATGGTCTCGTTTTTTTGTACGATAGGTATATTGCTTGAGTTAACTATAACATATATATCTATAACTTTGTGTAAAAAGTGTCATAAATATTTAATATACTAGCATGATGCCCGTGCAATGCGGCGGCGGTGGCGGCAATGCGGTGGTGACGGATGGCGGCGGCGACTGATGGTGTTGACGACGAATAGTGTAGGCTATTAATGTAAATGTAATTAATATAGTGGTTAGTGTAGTTATTTTAAGACTTGAGGGATTGGTGGTGTAATTTATTTCATTAAAGGTATTTTAGGTATATTAGTGGAGATAATTAAATTAGTGAATAAAGAAGATGATGATGTAGGAAAAGAGTAGGGGTATTATAGTCATATTGCATAGGGTAATTTTAACATTTCCATAAATAAAGGGGCTATTCTTTTTATATGTAGGTATAGATAGATATCGTTTTTTGTACGATAGGTATATTGCTTGAGTTAACTATAACATATATATCTATAACTTTGTGTAAAAAGTGTCATAAATATTTAATATACTAGCATGATGCCCGTGCAATGCGGCGGCGGTGGCGGCAATGCGGTGGTGACGGATGGCGGCGGCGACTGATGGTGTTGACGACGAATAGTGTAGGCTATTAATGTAAATGTAATTAATATAGTGGTTAGTGTAGTTATTTTAAGACTTGAGGGATTGGTGGTGTAATTTATTTCATTAAAGGTATTTTAGGTATATTAGTGGAGATAATTAAATTAGTGAATAAAGAAGATGATGATGTAGGAAAAGAGTAGGGGTATTATAGTCATATTGCATAGGGTAATTTTAACATTTCCATAAATAAAGGGGCTATTCTTTTTATATGTAGGTATAGATAGATATCGTTTTTTGTACGATAGGTATATTTTGTTTTTTTGGGTTGGCGTGGGGGTATCTTCTAAATCCACTATGTGGGTCCCGAAGGTGAGTTTTTCCCAAGGTCTCGGGTTCGAGTCTTGAGTTTCTCATGTCAAGGTATTTTCTATGAGGAGGGGGTTGGAGGTTCAGCAAATCGTTTTAAAATTGTCTCCAGCACGTCTGAATCGAAACTAACTTTACAAAAAAACTATAACATATATATCTATAACTTTGTGTAAAAAGTGTCATAAATATTTAATATAACTATATTAACTGATAGTTTACATCGAAGATTCGATCTAGCTAGTAAGGAACATGACCGATTATTTTAAAATAGATATTATGTAAAAATAAAAATAAAATCTTAACCATTGATCATGATATAATTGATGAGCAAAGATTTATAGAACATAAAAGCATATTTTCATATATTGATGTACGAAAACTTTGATATGATTTTCAATTATACTTGTTTTATGTGATCCAAAGTCGATAACAATATTATGTAAACTTACTCAACATGTGCATGTATTGCCATTTGCCAGCCTTAATCCTTCTTAACCATTCCATAGACACAATACATCAATGAACCAAACATTTACTAAAACAAGTCCAAGATACGGATAGTCTAAAATAACACAACTTTCAGCTATTTCTTGCAACGTAAAAATATTACTAATTAAATTCAAGATAGAGTTTCAACAATCACAAATTTCACCATTAATGTTTGTCAACACACAAAGAACCGAAAAGGACAATCACTTTTAATCATATTGAAACTCTCTTAGCTTTCCTAGCTACAATCACCATTTAGTATGTACTTGCTTCTAAATCTACTTCTACTTCCTTTCTTGCATGCCAGCCGTTGTGTTCTTCAGGATCTGCAAAACATTGATTCAACATCATAATATTAGCCATATATATATATATATATATATTACATATAATATTAGCCATATATATATATATGCAAAAGCTCCACTCGAGTTTACTTAATATTATTGGTAATTCAATATACAAATTCTATATTTGTATGCCCAAGATAGCAACATTTTTATCTTTTGACCTGGTATTGCAACTTGCAATAAGATCATATAATTATGCACATACAAGATATATATATATATATATATATATATATATAGAGAGAGAGAGAGAGAGAGAGATAGAGAGAGAGAGGTACATGTCTCAGCATCTGGTTCTCATTTTGTAGTGTCGACAAACGCTCTTCAAGCTCAGAGTTTTTCTTCTCCAAGTCTTTCACCCGTACCTCCAATTCACTCAAGTATGCCTTCTTTCTCTCCCTTGCTTGTTGAGCTGAAACTCGATTTCTCAGCAGCCTATTTTCCATATACAAAAAATAAGTCTTACTTGATACCCCACAATCATACAATACAACAAACAAGTATGTAACTTGATTCCAGAATATTGTTATTTGTATTGACCTTAATTGATTACTATTCATCCAGTTTGCGCCTTTTGAAACAGGCTTCAACTATAACAAAGAAATATTCAAATTGTACACTATACATGAAAAATACAACGGGGGCTACGAGCAGATAACAGCCAACACCTTAAACGGTCCCCAAGCCCAGCTAGGCAGGTGCAAACTTACTAGAACCAACGAATGAGTGACAGGTCCCTCTGGGCCTAGTAGGTATATTTGTGCAACTCTCAGTACCACATTATCCCAATGTGATGGCAACATTTTCCCATTTAGGCTGCTCTATACAAATCCATGTTCGAGTTTGATCTTCTTTGTGCCAATGACTTTATCTATGGTTGAAAATCTGCTAATATTTTTTTGAAAAGCAAGTATCTACGCGTATCCACACAGATTTACAATTTGTCCATTATGTTACTAAAATTTACAACCTAGTGATAGAAGGGTCACCTAAATATTACTAGGACCAAGTTCATTTGGTAAGCACCTGATATTTATAACCTTGATGATTTGTTTCTGAATCACATATAAATATAATGTTTGTATAGGAGTGACGTTAAGTGTTATGCCAGCTATCAATACTAAGATTTCATACTTTGATTAAGATTTGACCTTTTTAGAATGCGAACATCTATGTTCTAATTCTGATTAAGCTCTTTAATCTTTAAATGTGGCAGGTGTAAAGACTTTGTATAATAGGACAAGTATACCAAATTTCAACTAGTGGATTGTTCCTAAGAAATTGACATTATCGGTAAGATAGTAATCTAACAATGGCTTCAATTACTACACATAAGTGTTAAGCAAGAAGTTAGCATTTTTATTATTAAATCATATTCCAAGGGGATTAGATGTCAGCTCAAGATAAATTTGGGCATTTGCAAGTAAAAGTGGTACTAAATTTTCTAGGATGATGGATACCTCTTCAACCGCTTGTTTTCTTTGTCAGCCGGGTTTTTCCCTTTTCTTCTTGTACCTTCACCGGAGCCTTGAACCCGGTCTGGATGTGTAACTGACCCAGGTCCTCTGCCAGATCCCGATGCTCCTCCAACAGCTTCCCCACCCATTTCCGGCACCCTTCTGATCTCATCATCGCTCTCCATTCCTATCATTACAAATAAGACAGACTAAATATATCAAAATGACCCAAAAATTCCTACGTGTTATTTTTTAAATAAGTTAATACTAAAATATAAAGTTAAGATTTCTCTAGAAACAAATCGAAATTCACAACTTGTTTGTGCGATATCTTTAATATTAATATTGATATCAGTTTGTTAATAAAATGTTTTTTTGGGGGGGTCCAATTTCCAACCAACGAAAAACAAAAGCTGGTGTTATATACGAGTATTAAAATTCTATTTCTTTGTATAAGAGATAAATAAACTAGTAGCTATCTAGGTACAATAAATGACATCTAACAATTCCAAAGTAACACCTATTTTAACTTGCAAAAATGATAGACATGACTAAATTTCATAAGCCTAAACATCTCTAAGTTGGATATTAAGACACATTGAAGGTGAAAATGAAAATAAGAAAGAATGGAATTCATGTGTCAATAGTTGAATCAATTATAGCATGTTTAAGGTTATGTATATCAGGCTTAAATGTCACTACTCTTAACTTTTTTATCCATAAAACAAAATGACATCAATGCACAAAATAACTCCCTAAACAAAATCCAAATCACAATCACACCATACACATTACTAGATATACACATAATGTCATGCTTAATAAATTAATGAATAAAAAAATTCACACAAAAAAAACACATCTTTAGGCATACATATTTACATTACTTACGGATTTCTAGTTACATTTTGTTATACATTTGAGTTTATCAAATAATGTTAAAGACCACATCTTAGACAAATCTTTAAAACACAAAAATAAAAAAATAAATAAATAATTAGAAATCTATATCTAAAAAGGAGGAGACATACATATATGTTTCAAATTTTGTTCAAAAATAAAAATTTGTATGTTTCAAACGTCACACTCAATTCCTTATAATTCCAACTCAATATAAATCACCACTGAGTTTAAAGACTAGTATATTATATCAAATGATACCCATGTAAAAAAAAATTAAAAAAATTAAAGAAATCATAAAAAAGCAACCTTCTTTGACATTAATTTGAAGAGCAGAACTCGAAGATCTTTCACTACTTGAAGGCAAACTAGCTGCCATTGAACTTGTTGCCCCTGCCCCTTGGTCTTGCATTTTTATTATCTTAATAACTTTATCATATAGATACAAAAAAACATATATCTATATATTTTGTGTGTGTGGGTAAGTGAGAGAGTGAGAGGAAAAAGTGTTGTTTCTTTCAGTACTATGTCATAAAAGTGGAAAGAAAGAGGGCGGGAGGGATACTGGTCATCAAGAAGATTATTAATGGAGCGTCGGATGATGATTGATCGGACGATGCTGAATAGGGGAGCGTGGAAGAATGAGGAGCCACAATGTGTATATGTTAATCCAAAGGCAGGTGGATGGGATACGTGGAGGTGAGTATGACGTTTAAATGCGGGAATCATCTGACGGCTGAAATTGGTTTGGTGAGTGGTGGTGATTTTAAAAGGTTTTAATGGGGATGTATCTGGGGTCCACTTATGTGACGCAATATATGATCTACTTACTTACTAGAACAAAAAATTTAGCAAATGAAGCTAGCTCAACTGGCAGATGCATCTCTGGTTTTTCTCACAGGTCTTGAGTTCGACTTTTAGGAGTGACAAGTCTGTAGGTTTTTTTCTCTGAATCACCTGTAACGGCTTATGGTCTACATCTCGTAGTATAGAGTACGTGCAGTGCTTCACCATTATTTATTTTTTTGGGTGAAATGCGAAGTATATATTAACTAAAATTCAAGCTATTTACAAGTAGACTTCAAACGGGTACTATGGACATGCCCATATACCACATAAGAAGCCAAAGCTATAGAAATTACATTTCATATTCTGCATAAACCATATTCATTCTCAAAAACAACTTGCACTTGATCTGTATTCAACTTCTATTCAACTTCTGGATGCTAAACTCATTCTGGTAACAGATCCATTCATAATCACAATTTCAGTCCTCATTAATCCCACACCTTGTCCACATAGTTAGGTTGTATACCCCATCTTTTGTATTCCTCATCCACTTGATAAGTTCTGCATACTTTTAATCCCAGAAGCCTCAGCTTAATGCTATTACTTATAGCCTCAATAACTGCATTTTCATCTCTCTTCTCATTCACAAAAAGCCTCTTGTTTCTTTCTTGCCAAATATGGTATACGGTTGCCCCTAGAATGAGCCTTCCCACCACATTAGCAACAACATTATTGGTACATTTGTATGACATTACATTGATGATGCCTCTCCAATTTCCAGAAATACCTTGCAAAGAACTCTTCTTAATCATTTCTCCCCAAACTGTTCTAGAAAATTGACACTGGAAAAAGAGATGCTCGTGTGAATCTTCACAACTGTTACACAATGGGCATTTCATATCACCAGCCTTATTCCATATTCTTATTCTATCTTGTGTCAGCAGTCTGTCTTGCACAGCCAACCACATTATGAACATGTGACTTGGTATGCCTTGTTTGAACCAAACAATCTTGTTCCAATTAACAACACTCTCATTTCCTCTCAAATCTTCCCATACCTTGTGCACAGCAAATTCAACCTCCTTTCCATCATTCATTTTCCAAATAATTTTATCATCATTGTTACTCTCTTCAGGAATTGGTATTTCTGCCAGAAATGGGTATTGTTCAACCCATCCATTAGGCCATCTCCACCTTTCATTTTCAATTATGTCATTCACAGTCATTAAAGGTGATAACCCAGCTTCATAAATTCTTCTTCTGCTTATATATCTACTCAAATGCCCATTATTACACCACCTGTCATACCATAAAGAAGTATTCCTACCATTTCCGACCTTATGCCAAACATGATATCTTACTTTTTCTCTTAAATCCAATAGATTTTTCCACATCCAAGTATCAGAATATTCATGTTCAATCTCCCAAAAATTCCTATCCTTAATTCTTACGGCATGCACCCACTTTATCCACAGGCTTTCCTTTCTGTTAACAATATTCCAAATATGCTTAACAAGTAAAGCTTCATTCCAAATTCCCAAACTTTTCAATCCTAACCCACCTTGAGTTCTAGGTTTACAAACAGTTTTCCAAGCTACCTTAGCTTTGCCTCTACCAAGTTCCCCTTGACACCTTTTATAAAGGCACTTTGGTTAATATTAACCAATTTATCAAGTCCCTCTTTGATTCTGTTTGTCAAAACCTTGCTGATGCACTTGTACAAAACATTGCAGCAAGCAATAGGTCTGTAATCTGTTACACTCTTAGCATCCTGCATTTTTGGTATAAGGGCAATTACTGTTGCATTAATTTCCCTTAACAGCTTCCCGTTTTGAAAAATTTCCTTGACTGCACTACACACTTCATTACCCACAACAGTCCAAGCCCTCTTAAAGAAACATGAGGTGTACCCATCAGGCCCAGGTGCCTTATTATCATCTATATCAAACATGGCTGCCTTGATTTCTTCATTTGTGACCTCTCCAACCATGCTCTCAGCTTCTTCAGTTGTTAAAGTTCTAGTGAACACTTCATCTAACTTATCCAGTCCCTCAATTGGTTTAGTATCCCCTAAGAAATCTTTGAAATGCTTCACAAATTCCTTAGGAATGTGATCCCCTTCTACAACTGTACCATCAGTTTTAGTGATACTCAAAATTCTACTTCTCTGCCTTTTGCTCTTTACCACTCTATGAAAGTAGGCACTATTTCTATCTCCTTCTCTTAGCCAATCAACTTTGGCCTTTTGAAACAACAGCTTTTCTTCATCATTAATTGCCTCATTATACTGCTCAAGAATGGAAGCAGCCATTTCTTTGATTTCTTTGTTATGTGGATCATTGCTAACTTGAATCTGTGCATTAGCAAGTTCTTCTTTGAGTTTCTCAACTCTCTTGAACACATCGCCATTCTTCCAACTTAAACCATTCAGATTTGTTTTTAAATTTTTCAGCTTTTTAACAACTCTAAACATCCCACACCCAACAATCTTCCCACTCCAACTCTGTTTAACAATTGGGATAAATTCTTTTTTGTCTGCAACAAAGTTAGCAAATCTAAAAGATTTGGCCCTCTTCACCATTTCTTTTGGCAAGGTTAAAACTGCAGGGCTGTGATCAGACACCATAAAAGGGTGAAACTTAACAGAGGCATTAGGGAATCTGTTAATAAATTCTTCATTGGATAATACTCTATCCAACTTCTTGAGGATACTGGTATCAGGTTTAGATGGTGATTTTATCCAAGTGAAATGTATCCCTGTGTATCTCACGTCTTCAAGCTCCGCCTTATTAACACAATCAATAAAATCTTGCATGTCTTGTGTTATATGTGATCCACCAACAGAATGTTCTTCGGGTTTTAAAGTAACATTGAAGTCCCCCATGATCACCCATGGCTTTTCCAGAAGTGAGATTCCTATAAATATCTAAATCCCTCCATAATTCCTTCCTCTCTCTTCCAGAGTTAAAAGCGTAAATGAAACCACAGTAAAGCTTATCCTTAGTGCATCTATTCTCAATAATGCACAGAATACTCTGACTAGATGTGTGTACCACTTCTATTTGAACCAGATTATCATTCCATCCCACCACTATTCTACATCCCTTTTCACTATATCTACTATTGCAAATCCAGTCCCATCTATCAAAAGTCTTATCACATATATCTTTTAATTTAGAGCTTTTAATATGAGTTTCTAGCACAGCACACACATGAACATGCTCATTCTGAATGAAATTCCTCACTTCTTTTTGTTTTTTCTTATTATTCATACTCCTAATATTCCAAACTGCAATTTTATAATCCATAAATATCAAAGACTGCATACCTCTAATTCACGAGTGGAACACCTATTCCTTCAACCAAATTAGCTGTCAACACTTCAGCAGTCCCAGTATGGTCATCCAATACATCTTCCACAATTCCTTCCATCTTATCAAGGTTCCTATTTCTTTCTCTTTCCCACTGCATCTTAAAATACAAAATCATGTCTTGAGTCCAGTTTTTCACTACTTCTGGACCTGGTTGAACTTCTTGTCTCACATATCCATCCACAATTAGTCTGTCTAGGCTAATCCTCAATTCATGTTCTTCTCTATCCCCTTCATCACCAAGAGTCTCAAATCGATTCTTATTTTGTTGCCTTCCAGCTGCACCTGCCCCTTTTTGAGCTTGTGATAAACTAGGAAATTCCTTATTATACTCTTTTTGCACATTCTTTCCTTTGACATCTCCTTTTTCACCTTCTTTATTCTTCTGAGTTTGCTTTGGTATCCATTTATTTCCAGCTTGCCTATTATCCTTCCATCTTCTATTTTTTACATTGATCCATTTGTTTTGTTCCCTATTCTCTACCATCAATTTATTATTCTCAATCTCTTTAATTTCTTCAATTGTTTTTTCCCTCTTAGTACATTCTTTAAAATCATGTCCAAACACTTTACAGTGAGCACATATCTCTGGCTTCCAATCATAATCAACTTTTACTACCTTAACTCCCTTTACCTTGTTTTCAGTATCCCTATACTATAATTCAACCTTTTCTTTGAACCCTTTTTTAGCATCCATTTCCACTAATATTCTGGCAAATTCAGATCTCCCAATTCCATTCTTGAACACATTAGTAGACATGTTATCCATAATCATAGGCATACCGACACTACTAGCTATTGCACTCAATCCTTCCACACTCCATGCTTCCATTGGAATACTAGAAAACTTTACCCATATGGGGATTTTGTCATGCTCAACTTTCTCAAATCCCAACTCAGGATTCCATCTTTTTACCATTAGAGGTTTTCCATTGACCATCCAAGGCCCTAGCCTCAGTACCTCACTTAATCCTTCCCCGGTCTTAAATTTGAACAGCCAATTTCCTTTTGCATTATCAACAATCTCATCTATTCCGTATTTCCCCCACATTCTTCTCAAATGGTACCTAAGTTCAGGCAGAATCATCCTATGTCCAACTAGATATCCACACAATGTAAGTTTCCATTTTCTACTGCCCAAATTCACTAATTCTTCATCAAAAATGACCACTTCATTACCACTCTCATTCAATACAGTAGGTATGAATTTTAACTTGTTTTGCTCCATTATGTTTGTTTTGGCAACAACGTTAGCATAAGACTTCTTCACATTCTTATCCATTAATTGCTCATTCTTCTCCTCCCCACTTGCAACATTCTGGTTCATATCTTTACTATTAACAATATTATCTATATCATCTGTATCTATCTGCACAGTTTGTGTAGCACTTACATTGTTTATGATTCTTTCATCACTTGCACGTTCAATTACAACTTCAGATTCCTTAATTCCAACTTCTTCCGTTTTGTTTAGTAATTCTTCATCTTTATCCTGCATAATATCTTCAATCTTCTCCCTTTCATTTGATTGTTCGTCAGCTACTTCATCACTTTTTGATCGCTTTCCTTGATTTAACGTATGTACAGAGTCCTTATACTTCTTTGGTACCGTAATTCTTCTATTAGATGTTCGTTTCTTATTTGACATGCTGTCATATACACAGAATCATTCTTAATTGAAATTTAGGTCACTCAGTAAGCTTTTCCCCAAATTCGCAAAATTAGGGTTTCTAATTGCTAACGAATTATTCTAATCAAAACTGAAAATAGGGATCGGAATCGAAAACAGAATCGAATACAATGATTTTTAAGCTAATTTTATGCTGAAATGATGAAAAAAATGAGGATTCGGCTATGGCGGAAGTTATTTGTGTTTCCCGCTCAAATCGCCATTAGAGAGAGGAAAAAAGAAAAATTGTATTTTACTATTATACTTATTAATATTCAAGTTTTGTATGTTATAGGGTTTCACCATTATACGGTGAGGTGTTCCTGATGTCGAATACCGACTAACTATTCAAAAAAAAAAAAAAAATTTATAATATGTTCAGAAAAAATATACAAAGTGAATTCTTACATAAAATATAAAAATAAATATAATAATAATTACAGAGTAATTATAATAATTTATTATATTCATTTAATTATATACTGTTTTGAGTTAACTAGCAATTCTATCCGCGCATTGCATCGAAAAACGCTATTTAGCATATCTAACACTATTAATGTATAAATAAAGATAAGTTATCGAAAATAAGAATGAAAAAGTAGAAACCAATTAAAAAAATTCAAAGTAAATTACAATATATCTTCATTTACCTATTTATCTAAAGTATTTCTTTAATATCAATTAACCAGGGCTAGGAACTTCAACAAATTGCTAAACAATATACCATAAATCTTGAAAGTTAAAACCATTAAAAGATAAAAAAAAATCAATAGTTAAAAATTTGTAGGAAAAAAACCAATCTATATAAAAAAAATGCTACAATAACCGCTACAGTACACTACAGTAATCAGAGATGCTTTAGAGGGTTGTACCTCATGCTTAAGGGAAGATGCTTGAAAGGGTTACTAGAAGGGTACCCGGGCGATGCGACGGTGGTGGCGGTGACGGGTGGTGGTGTGCGGCGGTGGTGGAGGTGACGGTGGTGGTGGCGATGTAATGGCGCCGACGGTGGCAATAACGAATGTAATGGCAGTAGCGGTGGCGACGGTGTTGGCGGCGGCGATTGGTGGTGGTGGTGGCGGCGACAAGTAGTGTAACTTATTGATGTAATGTGGTTTTGATGAATTGTGAAATATTGAAACTTAAAATTCAACAAAATGAGATTTGTTTTATAATATAATATATAGATGTAGATAGATAATTAGATTAGGGTTTGACCGTAGATTTGTGTGGGTTGAAATTGCTAGGGGTATTTTGGGTACATTTAATGGATGAATGAGAAGAATGTTGAATTTGTGGGGGGTAATTTAGGTATTTCAAAATCTTAATTAAGTAAGGAGGGTGGTTGAGTTTGTTTTATAAGGTACTAGATTGGTGCCCGCGCAATGCAGCGGCGGTAACGGCGACGGTGATGGTGTGGTTATTAACGTAAAAGTAATTTCATTGCGGTTGGAAATATGATGAATTGTTGTGTGGGATATGAAAGGGGGGAGGAAGGGGACGAATTTTGAGTTAGGGTTTTTGTCATGTGTTTCTGCGTGAGGGAAAGATAGATGTTGAATTTTTTTTAAGGGCATTTTGGTCACAGTCTATAAAATAAAAATAAGAATGTATTAAGATGGAGGGTAAATGTGTCATTTCAGGTTCTTAAAATTAAGGAGGGGGAGGAGGTTTGTTTTATAAAGGAGTATAGATTATAGATATCTCATGTTTAAAGGGGTGTACATTTAGCTACAATAACACCCCCTCACAATGCAACCTTGTTTTAGTATTATACTATATATATATATATATATATATATGTATGTATATATGTATATATATATATATATATTATAATGTCTATTACATACAAAACAAATTATTAAGTCTTTTTATTAATGTATAATTTACACATTATCTATTAGGACAAATAAAAAAGTAGTCTGACTTTAGATCTTTTACACCATTAGTTTTGATTAAATACAATTAAAGTCACACAAGTTGTTAAATTCAACACATTTCATCTCTTAAAATGTGGATTGTTATTGCCACCGGAGGATGAGTAGTTGTTAACAAAATCACCCCAATTGCTCAAATAGTTGCCTCAATTATTAGGTGTCTCTCGAGTCCCCCAGTTGAGGGGTGACAATAGATCCCCTTAACATTAAAATATTTTTAAAAAAATAAATTATGTGCATATAATAAAAGACATGATGTTAAAGGTTAATGCTGAAATGATATTTTCATGATGAAGTCGTAGCTATATATAGACAAAAAGGTTACAGTTATAGTTATTTAAATTTGAACCTTTTTTTTCATCGATTTGTATGAAGTGGGAGGTTGTGACATCCAATAAAAATGTTTAAAGTGGGAGGTTTAGGCTCATAAACTCATTGGCCTAACTTGTGCACTTGATGCTGCCTAATTTTCCCTTATCCCAATTTTCCAAAATTGCGAGAATCTAAGATTTTTATTTTTTACTTTTACATTAAGATAGTTGTGATTTTATGGTCAAATTAAGCAACTATTTTCCAAAAATGAAATTAAAGTGCGTTTGGCAAAAGACTCGGGGGTGTTTGGAGTTTACGTAAACCACATGAATTTATTTTTTTATATAAAAATATTATCTTTATAACACATAAAGTCCATTTACTGTAGGTTACAAACATTAGTTACAACCAAATAATATGGTATATCATCACAAAACTACTAGTTATTAGTAGTTACAAATGCCCTTTGAATTTTGAAGTGAGAGAGATGATAGAAGTCAGAACTGATGGCTTATGTTGGGTCTCGTGGGCTGTTGATTTCAACCAGTGATAAACGGCCCATTATCACACTTAAAAGTTAAAATCGAAACTAGTAATAATTTTTCTTTAAATTGGGCTTGGTGTATTAGCCCATGAATAACGACTTATCTGGCAGTGGGATGTTAAACTTACTCGAATTTAGACACTGAAAATAAATTTTACACTATGTGGAATAAATTAAATACAATACTTTTATTCTAGTTAAACCCCTATACTTCTATTTGTTTCCAAGATATACCCCATGTTTCATCACTTCTACTTTTATTAACCATCTTTATAAGAAGTCAAGAAGTATCATTTTTCCCTCCTCTAAAAACATGTTTCTCATATAATTGCCACCATACTCTCCAACACCATAATCCGACAATTACGCTACTCTCCAGTAACCGGAAAACCCCTTTTCAATTATCAAACAATCCACAAACACCACCGTAAACTATACTTGTTCACTTAATAAATTTGCCCTCCAACTGTTCGACGAAATGCCACAATGAGAGTTAAATCGTGCAGTGAGTTAAATTCTATAAAATGATGCTATTTAGACTTGTACATAACCAGATTCATGTTTCAAATCCTCTCAGAATCAAGAAAGTAACTAGCTTTATACATATAGATACGATATTGAATAACTCGTTAAGTGAAGCACAATTAGACCCTCAATCTTCGGACTGGTGTGAAAGAGCCTTCCCTAAACTAATTAAGTTGACCCATTTGCTAAAGGGTTTGGATTTAATCAGTGGAAGATTGATTAGTATTAATGATAAACGTGTTTTGAATGACGAGTTTTTTATGCAATGTATGCATGATTTTAAGTCTATTAGTACAGCCTTTATTGGGTACCATTGCTTGCAGGATGCAGTATCTACAACGGGTATTATTACACCTAGTCTTTGTGTTAACAAGCCGATTTATAAAGAACCTTTTTCTATGAATTCTCTTAAGAAAGTATGTGATATTTTAGTTGTATCTGCTCAACAAAGAAAGTTAGTGCGGCTTGCAGTATGCCCACAAGTCACACAATATCAGATATGGACGGGTGCCCTTATGGAAATACTGAACCAACTGAAATATGAAATGAGTGTTAAAGATTATGCGCGTAGTACTAATGGTGATAACATGGCTCAACAAATAGTGGTTAATTGTCTTAGGTTCTTGGATGACGTCGAATCCTATGATCCTGATGCAACTTCGTGGATGCGGATTGCACCTAAGAAGGGTGCAGAGTCGCCACCCTCAGCTAAATGGGCAGATTTGCTTGAAATGTTTGATGATTTAATTACCTGTTTAAAGAATGATCACAAGTTTCACTTTTATCTCATAAAGCTTGAGATCATGAAAGAAGGGTTGGCGCAGATTAAAGATGTTTTGGTAGATAAGAATATTGGATACAAAGATGCTCGACACCAACAAAGTTTAGTTCAAAAGAAATTGACTAAATCATTGGGTCATTCATCTCGATGTTTGTTCACGCTTCTGTCGTATTATCTGTATGGTACTATTCAAGATATTGAGTTTGACATTTGCTGTTGGTTTTCTGAGGATATTGGCGGGAATAAGTTTTATTTGTGTGTTGGGAAGATTTTGACATCCGATGGAGATAAAATGATAAGGCGTGCAGTCAAGCAGTTGTATAGAGCCATTGGTGTTATTAAGTTTGTGTATGAAATTGCGGAAATGAAAGAGGTTTTGGAACTTCAAGGTCATATATGGTGCATAGGGTCGGAGAGCAGATCAATTGCATATAGAGGGCACAAGTTTTTCATTCATGAAATTAGTCTCTGATAAATGATATAGCCGAAGACATTAGATCGAAGTGAATTCTTCATTAAGGTAATTATTTACTCAAAGAATATGTTTTACTTGAAGCTCTTATTATATGTACTATATAGCATATATGTTAAGAAATATAATATGTTAAAAGGCATACCCTTTTTTTTGTCCTACCATATACTGAACCGGGCAATTCCTTTGATAAAAGATACAGTTTGGTCCTACCTTAGAATTCCACTATGTGTACTTGCCTTAGTTGCTTTTGAAGAGCTTAGCTTACCTTGGCTTTTGTCATATTTATCGTTACAAGTCGGATTGCATGAAACTATAAAAGACAAACTTGAGCACTAATCATGTTTAAAGTACATGTTAATGCATGTAATAGGTAAGATACTGATTTCACACACATAAAATGCTGAATAGTTAGTCGATTAAATCATTCATATGACCAGGTTGACTACTAATTACCATTATCTAACGCTGAGTTTTTACATATAGAGATGGTTACACTGCAACTTGTTCTGTATTATGATAGTAGCATGACAATTATTTCTTTGTTATGCAGACCATTATCAAGCACTCAAATTGAAATTAGTATACTTGATGGAGATGATATCGTTGCTAGAAGTACTACTAAGAGTAATTAGATTAGAAATCTTTACTTTCCCGTCACTTGGGTATGGTATTTTTAAGAGAAACAACTCGAAGAAGAACAAAATTGTACTGACTGAATATTATATAAGACAAAAGTATTACTGCTCCCATGTAACAATTATTCATAAGTGAGGGGTCTTCAATCAGAGTCACTAATTTCATTTGACATCGAGTAATTCTTAGTTGTATGTATAATTAATGATGGCCACTTATATATCGGCAAGTAGTAAAATGTTATAGTTCTAATTGCCAGGTTCCCCTGTTTTACAGTGATGCATATATACAATGATAGATATAGTCCTTAAGCAAAATTGAAACTAGTGCAAAGGCCTTTTTCCAATTACTTTCTTCCTGTAGGAACTCGGGAAGTGAACTTTGAAAACTATCAATGCTTAGCTTTTCTTTATCTTTTATGCAATGTAGATTCCACATTATTACTACTTTACCTTTGTTATCATTTTATGCTTCAGTACTTCCTTTAATAAAAATTCACCCCCCATAAAGCAACTAATGGCAATGAATGGACCATCAGTTCTTGAATTATCACCATTTCAAATCATGATTAAAGTTGCTCTGGTTCTTCTTTTAGAGCAAAAGCTTGTGTTGTAGTCCTTTGATGACTTATATGATTATACTCATGAACGAAATGGTATATCAAAGCTTTTACTGCCAGAGATTGCAACTTTCTACTTGATTATGTACAATCGCAATGGAATAGTTACCTTTGAGTGAAAAACATTATTTAGATACCTTGTATATAGTCTAGCCCCCCTGCTTTGGTAGGATTGAGTTTCGCTGTTAATATAGTTTTCAGGACTAATTAAGTTATCCTATAGATTGCAAGATTGCGAGGGCGAGATAAGTTTAGCGAAAATAATCTTATCATAATGGCAATCGATCATCCCAACTGTCGAAATCAAGAATCCATCTCATAGTTTGCATGATTATGAAGGTGAAGATATGAGATCTTTGTTTGGGAAAAAGAATCTTGTTATGGCAATTTGCACCCAAGTTAAGTTGATAATGACATATGAGTGCTTGACCAAGTAGTATTTTAAGGTAAAACATAAAGCTTCTTTTTTAATAAATTGTAATGATAAGAATCTTGGCAAAAGCTAAACAATAATGTGTAGCAGGAGACTAATTAATAAAAATGCGAGTCTTAGCTTTTTGACCAGTATTGTAGATTTCTAGGCGATAAATAAAGATGTTAAGCTCAAAAGCTTTGGAATCCAATGCTGTCATGGTGATTTTGCTAGCCAGCCATTTTCTTTTCTTGATGTTTTGAGAAAGTTAGTGAAGCTTTTTTTTTTTTTTTTTTTTTTTTAATATATATTCGCGATCAAGCTGATTAATAA
Source organism: Erigeron breviscapus (assembly GCA_034093135.1). Taxonomy (NCBI): domain Eukaryota; kingdom Viridiplantae; phylum Streptophyta; class Magnoliopsida; order Asterales; family Asteraceae; genus Erigeron; species Erigeron breviscapus. The sequence goes on from CM067170.1 coordinate 16,398,957, forward strand.
ACTGGAAGTATGACTAGTATGGAATTCAAACCCCCAACCTCAATGCTACTAAATACAACTGTTACCGTAAGCACGTTAGTGTAGCTTGTTTTTAATTGTGGCTAACTGGAACCATTACCATGTCATATGGTAATTCAAATCATATAAAGATGAATGATTTATTTATTCATATTTAACTATGGGATCAAAACGGGTGTTAATCTTCTTGAATGGAATTACACTTGTGTAACAGTTTAATTAATAGTGAAAAATGAAGGACAAAAGGAAAACATAATACTAGAGTACTGAATTCCCATCCCCAAACAACATGATCTCAAGGAAGAACCTCACGAAATGAGGGATTAATCAGCCTTAATTAAACATGAGTTCGATCTAGTAAATAAATTAACCATAAAACTTACCTAATTAAACTACCTAACAGAGCGAACGACCATACTATTGAAATAAAGGTAAAAAAAAAATTAAAAAAAAAAAAAGGGGAAAATAAATCAAAAGATAGGATTGCATATGATTTGGGGCAAAAAGGGGTCAGTTTAGAATATCCTATCAACTGGTTGCTCTCTTCTTTTCTTTTCTTGATTCTGTCTGATCAATCGCTCATTATCTCTCTCTTCCTCATATCTCAAATTCTTGGTACCTGAAAGTTGCATCATATGAACATTATAACGACGGTATACTAGCTAGCTATATAGTTTGATCGTCAGATTAGTTAATATCGACGAGAAATTGAGTCAATACAGGCCCTTAATTAGATACCTGGAATTGGAAATGTGACAACCCGACCTAATAGGGAGATATCCCACTGGCTTCCCGAGGTGCATTGCATCTAAAGCATTCCATTCTGCTAGCAAAGTTATGCTCGTTGCAGCCAGGCCTAAAAATACAAGTTTTAGTATAAAAAATTGTTGGTAGTAGGCCAAACATATATAGAACTTAAGGATAGGTCTAAATTATAAGTGGGATAGGACATGTGTTAAAATCAAAGGTAATTAGTTTGTTTATTGATTGTATGATTATATCCGCAGGTATACATACTAGGCATATGCCGGTATCATAAGTCGTTATTATGTATATAAGCTAATTTCGTTGTATGCTGGTTTCGCCATTATAAGCTATGTACGTGCATATAGATACTTATTTTTGAAAAATTATTATTGTATAACATCCCTTGTATTTGTTTTTGTAGTCATTATATTCTATACCGGCGTATGAAGTTCAGCAATGATAGAATAAGGAAAATTGTAAATTTTCATGCATGAGGTCATTTTTTTTTATCTTTTTTATTTTTTTTGATGAAGTACACGGTGTGAATAACAAAAGGAAGGTTTCTTAGGAACTAAGAAACAGGAAAGAGAGACATATGTCAAAGTATTAGCAGTAGTTAAACTAAGTGTGTAGTTAATTAAAGTTACGTACCTAGTGCATATCCAGTCACCAGACTTCCATCCTGAGCGGCTGCTGCCACCGCCGCCGCCACCACTTCCTCCACCAAATCCGAAACCCCTCCCACGTGACATATCACCATCAAAAACACCACCACCGCCACTAGAGGTCAAGTCATCTTTGAAAGCACCACATTTGAAGCAGCTTGAGCGGCTCGCAAAGTTGTGAGCTCCACAGTTGCCAACATTGCAGTACCAATCACCTGGCCTAACATCTGGCCCGGTAAAACCGAATGCAGCAGGGTTGATCATTCCCCTACCACCAAAACTACCAATGATACCGCCACCGCCACCGCCAAGTCTCACTTCTCCGCATCTTTGGCAAGAGTCCCTCCTCTGGAAGTTCAAATGCTGGCATGACCTGCAGTTCCAATCTCCTGGCCTACTCATGATCGATCTTTCTAGCTAGCTACACAAATTAACCAAAATATATGTTAGTGACAAATGCAGATCAAGTCAAGTATATGTATATATATGCATATACACTATATTAATAGAGTACACTATACATTACAAACTGTGTGTATGTGATTAGGGTTTTTAGTGTACGTTACCTTGTGTGTGATGGGGAATATAGTGTGAGTGTGAGTGTTTCTTTTAAGGGATTCCTGAATGTGATGGTGGAGGGTGATGAGTGAGTATATATATACATGCAAAAAGGCCTCGAAATTCGATTAGATTCGGGCAGCTGTAGTTCAAGCTGAAGCTAAATTACCTTTAATTTCCTTTTTAATATTCTTCCCTTGAACAATGGGACTTACAAGAAAAAATTTGGTTATATACTACTGTAAATTAATTTCCTAATTACTCGTATTCTTTTATTTTCTTTTAATCGCTACATTAATTGAGAATTTGGAAGCATTCTTTCGACTTACAAATAATACATGACTCTCTACATTATACCTCTTTCATTTCTTTATAGCAGAATTGAATTAGGTAGACATTGTTACGTTAGTTGAAATTTTCCAAAATGACGTTGTCTCTCAATCTTGAGATGATCATCGAGGTAGTCAGTTATCAATATTTTGCAAACTAGTTTTTGATAAAATAAGATACTGGTTAAGTAGTAATGAGTAATGATATATCCTCCTAACCAATCCTCCTAATAATCCTCTTAATGTCTTCACTTCATGACATGTGTAATCCACTAATTCTCTTTCTTACTCTCACCCTTTGATTGACCATAGGCCTAATTAGTATGTCTAAAAGTATGCCTAATGATAAGATCATGACACATTACATGATGAGTGGTAAAGATTAAGAGAGAGAAAACAAATGATACATATGTCAAACATCTAATCTATTAGACATCTCATTAGGCATATGTTTTAGGCATATCAATCATTTTTCATAATTTAACTTAAGCAAATGTTATCAAACATAACTTTTTAATTACTAACTGCACATTAAACTTTGGTTTATTTCAATATTTCCATTATTCAATGGCAAAAGGTTATACCGGTAACAACCTATTAAGTTGCAACTAGATCGAACAAAGTTATGAATTGATACTATCATGAACTTTCAATTAAATGGTAGGGATTCTAAAGAAGTGTTCCAATATCTTTGTTGTTTTGTGAACAAGTCATTAGTTCAGGGTTTCTCGTATGGGTAATGATCCCTATACAAAATATTATAGCTATATACAACAATGTGGTATTATACAGCTATATATAATACAACAATGTGGTATTATACAGCTATATATAATACAACAATGTGGTATTATACAGCTATATATAATACAACAATGTGGTATTATACAGCTATATATAATACACATACTTTTGTGTATGACAAATTTGTTTTGTAGAGATCATATCACCTCCCTTCTCATATTGTAAAATGATTAAACGAGAATTGAAGTATAATTTTAAACATCCAATTAATAGATAACATAGATATAAAATATAATAAAAAATGGTAATGATTTGTATACATTTAAGAAAGTCTGTTAGTAATTAATGATCGGAAAATGATTGATCCTCTTAAAACTTTAGCCTAATAATCCTCCTAATACCACAACAATTTGACATGTGTAATCAACTCATTATCTTTCATTCATCACCCCCCTTGATTTTTCCATGGGGCTTCATCTTATGATTAGGAGGATAATTAGGTTGATTTATTAGGAGGATTTATCATTACTCTTAATGATCTAATCTCTATAATAATGCACCTAGTTTTATCCACAAGTCATGAGTTTTACCTTAAGAGTGACATGAATGTGGGATGTTTCTTTTAAGAATCACTCCGTGAACATAGATCGAGTTAAGACAATGTAGTCTATCTTAAATGGCACTCGTGAGTTGAAAGTGATTTTATATATACCGTTCCAAAAAAAACTAACTAGGTAAATCTATTGTTAGTGAATATAGTATCATTTTTTTTGACAAAATGGGTGCATTGAAAATATATGGTGTTTTTTTTTAATACTGAAGATTTAATGAATTCAAGTTTTGATTTGTTCTTTTAGATGTTATTTAATTAGTTGAAACGTTGGGTGGGTAGGATTCTAAAGATGGATGCTGGTTTCGGAGTTTGATAAAGCTCGTTGTATATAGCTTCTTTTAAGGCTTCTAGAGTGCATGAACACAAAATGCTACATAAACCAAAAAATTCTACTTTCATCTCCCAACAATGCCCTTTCCTTTACTCTTTTAAATACCATAGTTACCCTTGTATTATATATATATATATATATATTATATATATATATATATATATATAGAAAAGTGAATATGTGATTGTCATGCACATAATCTTAAGTATAAAATTACTCATATACTAATTTTTTTAAAATCTATTGTATAATCAATAAATGATCAGACCCATTAAAATAATAAGATGTGAAGGTATCTATACATAAACTTATGGTACATAACAGTCACATTTTCCCAATCCTCTATTAATTTTATGTTTCAATTATTGTTTAACAACTAAGTGTTTGTATTGAAATTCATGCTCCCTAATCTACATATTTTACCTTTGTCAAAGGTTGCAAAGCAGGTCGGCCATCCGGTCTCATGTAATTCAAATAAACAAAATTTTTTTAACGGTAAATTAAGATTACTGATTGACCGTTAACCCACCACAATTATTTATATTTCTCACAAAAGAAAACCCAATAAAAATGATATAAAAAAAACCCATGGCTCAACATAAAACTGATATGTGAATTAAATAAGCTATCTTGTAAATAATGAAGAGACTCAACTATCAATATGGTGAACTAAATATTACTCTTTCTGTCTCATCTTAATTGTTTTAGTTCGACTTTTTGAAGTTTTTTTCTTAATTTTCACTATAAATATTTTTCTTTTTTCATTATATATTGGTTAATGAAAATTAAGTAATAATCATATACAGTATTACTTAATTGGTTGATGAAAATTACGTACATTTTAAAATCCAATTTATTCATATATTTTAAATCAAGTGTTATCTAACATAAACAAAGATATTTACCGTTAAAATTAAAAATAAATTTTAAAATATCAAAATATAACATTTAAAATGAGACGGATGAAGTATATTAGGACCTCTATATCACATCACCTGTAACATCCTGCAATATTTGTGCCGTGGTGCGATGCATAGGGACAATTATGTCAATTTTGAGGGCCTAAAATGCCGAAAAAAGGTTTAATCTAATTAAGCCACCTACAAAGTTGGTTGTAATCAGGTTTTGAAGAATTTGAAATATACAAAAATTCCAAGTCTTTCACAAGCTTATTAAGTAAACCAGACCAACATGGCCTACGATAAAGCAAAAGATCATATAATGTCACCTCTAAGCATGGCAATAATTGTTGACTCAAAGATCTAATACTTTTAGAGAGAAAACACTTTGACCATACCTCATAATGCACCATTAATTTTAATGAGAAATGATAATCATAACTCTCACTGTGTTTAATACATTAATTAACATGCACCAAATGTTGTACATTGGATATCAATCCGTAAATATAGAGGTGGTATATTCAATGTGCAAGTCTTTTATGCATGTAATAACGTATTAAACTTTGCCCCGGTGGTTATGTTTATCATTTCTCAGTTTTAATTTATTGAGTATATAACTGAGCATTCTTTTTAAATTGGATATTAGTTGATTTCTTTTAAAACAAAATTGATTATGAATTTAAAATTAATTTAAGGGTACGTAGTTTATTTTCTCAAAGCCAAATTGATTTTGATTTAAGCTCACTATTGTTCAATATAGATATAGATTAGATGAGCAAGTAATCAATTAATCAGTAATCACTATATGTGAAAGTGGTGGGCAACAATTATGTTGTTAATTGTTAAGATTCGACGTTCAGAATGTTGAAGACCATATTCTATTTAAATATATAATAAAGGGATAAGTGCGCCGGAATGCAGTTAACTAATCCCAAAAAGTTATTGTGTGCACGAACTCTAGGTTTGTTTTATTGTATTCAGGAAACTTGTTCAAGAGTCCCATACAGTGGCGAAGCTAGAAATTTTTGAGTGGGGGGTCGGGATCTAAATTTTGTTTTTCCTAACGCTATTTTTTTCCTAACGCTATTAAAATGGGGGGTCGAAACTGAGTATATCGAAATTTTTCTACACGAAAACAATATACCCCTACATCGCCAAAAAAAAGTTATTGTGTGCACGAACTCTAGGTTTGTTTTATTGTATTCAGGAAACTTGTTCAAGAGTCCCATAGTAAACAAAAGTTACCGGGTAAGAAGTTAGTCGGTCACCACTTTCACGTTGACCCGTTGACTGCTTACGTGGCATGCACACAATAACTTTTTGGGATTAGTTTATGCACACAATAAAAATAATGATTTACATACAATGTTTGTGTATATGAAAAAACTGTACCCACAAGCAGATTCAACCTTCCCATCGGAAAACCCGTCGGGTTTTTTTTTTTTTTGAAAAAAAGGCAGATTCACTACATACAATGGTATACATATACATTTATCCCGTATACAGCAGATTCAACCTTCCCGTATCGATTAGGTGAGTTTTGGTTGTGTTTCGTTTTTTTCCGGCCAAGGTTTCCGACGAAATTTGTTCCGACCACCTGCAAATCCAATCATCTTCGGCGCTGGTGCTTATCATCTTCAACAACAACCAATACCGTACGGGGATCATAAATCATACCGGTTTATCTAACAACATCTCGAAATTAGTTGTTTGGATTTGATGATCGAGAAATAGCAATAGCAGCAGATGGCGGTGGTAGTTGAATTTTGATTTATGATGATCGAGAGTAGTTGGTTCCTAGTTTATCGCAATAGCAGCAGATGGCGGTGCTAATTGATTGTCCCTGTTATCGCTCCTCCGCCGCCGTCACTTCTCATCACCACCACCACTTCCAACAACCCCATCCCTAGACGAACAACATCATCAATTCATCATCATCGTCCAGGTCTAGACCCACCATCGTCTCGATCATTTTTCTTTGGTAAATATACATCAAAACACATACCCACTAATCAAATAGCAATAAAAAGAAAAAGAAAAAGAAAGAAAAGGGGGTTGGTTTGTTATAGAGAGAGATGAGAGAGAGAGAGAGAGATGGGTTGAGATGATGATGGTGGAGAGGTAACCGGTGCTCATAAGTAGGAAACCGGTTCCATGTTTACTATAACCATCTTTTCAAGTTTCCTGAATACAATAAAACAAACCTAGAGTTCGTGCACACAATAACTTTTTGGGATTAGTTAACTGCATTCTGGCGCACTTATCCCTATAATAAAATGATAAATCGTTGTAAAAGATCAACTTAATAATTTTTTAACAACGAAAAATATAATCTACTAATTATTTTTTCTAATTTTCTTCTTTAAATTTTACTAAATGATCAAGTTGTTAGAAATATTATTTGGTTTTTTAAAAAAATATATCATTTTTCATTACATTATATATGTTTTCGCGTATTATTTTAAACACTTTTCCAGAAACAATTCAATAACGATCAATGAAGGAAAACAGAATCATATGGAAGAAACTTGATCTTGCAAGGTCTCAAAGTGGGAATTGAAATCAAGATTTGCATCTCATATCAATATCTTTCTTCATTCATGAACATCAATTTTCCACCTTACTTAATTAGTACGTACTAGAAGTGAGAGATAAATCATTAATATTAGAGGAAAACTAGTTCAAAGCGCGACGACGGCGGTGGTGGTGGTGGTAGCGTCGACGATAGGTCATGGCAGCGACGACAGGTTATGGCGGATACGACTGGCGATGGTGATGACGGCGGCGGCGAAAACTATAGGTTATTGTTGTAAAGGGGTAGTGTGCTTATTTTAGGAGTTGAGGGATAACTTTTATGTAAGTCCCAAACTTGATGGTACTTTCGAACTCACCTCTATGATAAATGTAAATCAAATAATGATATCTCTAAATAAGACTTTTTTATTTAGAGATACAATAATAGAAAATGACTAGTATTACTTTAAATATAAATGCAAGAATGTAAATAAAGTAATACAAGACTTAAAACAATAAATAAGTAAATGGTGGAACACAGTATAATTTTCAAGCGTATTGTATTTATTGATGTTAAATAAAATACAAGATTGTTACGGAACTAAGATAATACAAAGATGTAAATATCCTAACAATCTATGAATTACAAGTGATCTATACTTGATAAATAATCTCTGAGGATCGAAATACTTAAAGTTGTGAAATATTTCTTTTTTGTGATCGAGAATATAATATCAAGTTCACCAAAATGCGAAAAGTAGTTTTGGTCAAGAAATGACTTGGTATTTATAGGCAAACAACTTATTGTCGTACAAATGTAGTTGGGTGCGTTTAAGGAATTAAAAGTAATTCCTTAAATGCGTTGTTTAAAGTATAAGGATAAAGTCACGTTGATGTGACTTGTCTTACTTTAAATCAACCACCTTTACACACATGTGTACTTTTATAATAGACAAATGGATTGTCCGGATAAAAACGTGTAAAGGTAAAATGTCATTCCTCAAAATCAGTGTTCAGATTTGTAAGTTCTGAAACACTGACAATTGTTCCAGTCTTCGATCAATTAAGACTGTTACCGGGCCCCACCATTTAGTCATTCTTCTTCTTCAGACTTCAGTCTTCGACATCAGTGAGAATGTCTTCAGTGTAATAGATCTTGATCGGAGTGAAGTACAGTAAACTGAAATTTGGAGTCATCCAGATTTTCTGTACAAGTAAGACGTTCAATGGTCTTCATTTATTTCTGGACAAATCTTCGTAAAGCTCCAGATGACTAGACCAGTTTAGTGAGTCTGGAGCAAGTCCAGTGAAACCTGGACTAACATTTTATAAATTATTTTATTAAAGTTATTTTGAAGACATCACTTAAGTAAGTAAATAGAGTAATAATAAGTCACAGGTAATCTATTTTTTTGTGTTATTTATGCTTAAAGGGGGTTAATATGTGTTATAGAAAAAATATAGATTAATAAATAATATATAAAATAAGTTTATAAAAAGTTTTAGAATATGTTTTTTTCAGTTTTTTTTTTCTCTTTTCTTATTCTTTCTTTTAATTTATAGTCCTTATGGTTTCTATATTTTGCAACAATGGTCTTTATAATTTGTACACTTTTGCAAATTCATTAGTATCAATGGTCCTTAACTCTAAAACCTTAAGATATCATGGTCTAACTTAATAACAGTTTGTTTTCATCCATTTTATACTTACGGTGAACCCTCTTTTGGCGTTTACGACACGTCTATCATAATAACGAAACCGTTTCAACACGATAATTCCTCCCCCCCACCAACCCTGCTGTTAAAAGGGAAAATGGATACCCGCGACAATATACGGGTAGGTGGACTACCTAGTTTTGATAATTTGTTAGAGGTCGCTCCCTGTAATTGCCGCTTTACCCATTTTTTTTTAAATTTTTTGTAACAACCCTACTTTTTTAATATTATATATGTGCTAGTTATGTTGCCTATGATCCCGCAAGCCATAGTTATATTGGAAGCTAGTAGATAATGCCCCTAAATTAGCAATCTAAAGCTATTATTTAGTTCTAATTTAATCAAATGAAATACCATTGAACAAAAACCTTATTAATGTTCGATCAAACTATAAATAATAAAGTGAGTCTCACAAGTTGAGATAACAATAAAAAATTCTTATGAATGACCAACAAATTAAATCATCAAGCCAACTAAATAATATTTGGCATGAAAATACCTTGAGCACCTTCAAATTATTTATAACTCCTTAGATGCATGAAAATGCTTGAATAATAATAAGTATATAAATACATGACGAATATAAATGCAAGATTATAACTAATTGGATCAAGTAACAATTTTAAATTACAAATGTATATAAATATATACACATACACACGGCTATGTACATATATACCTATGAACACAAATATATGTCCTAAACTTGTGCTAACTAGTTAAAATAAATATCTATACACATATACATTTTATACAAATATACTTACACTTTCTTAAAAAAAAAAAAAGAAGATAGAAACCCTTCAAAATCCCCCCATGAGGCCGGCCCCAAGACAACACACACACACATACTCTTACACTCAAACAACAACTTTCTCTCTTCCTTTTCCTCTCTAATTTCGGCAGCCACAAGCAAGGAAAAAGGGGAAGAAAATCAACATAAACACTTGTTAATAATAAGGGTTTTAAGATAGATTACTAAGGGGTTGAATCAAGCAAGGTTTAAGGGTTGTTTTAAGGTTAGAATAAGGGTTATTTGGAGCTTCAAAAGCCACGAAAAATCTGCCATATTCTCAACATCAAAACCGACTTCAAAAGGGTATAAATCTTCATCCTTTGTACTAGATCTAATCTTGCTCTTGTTTATATTAAAAGGTTTTATCAAAAGTTCATGTTTTCTTTCAAATATACACTTGATGAGGGCAAAGTTGATAGGATCTTTCTTCCCATGCTCATGCATGTCGAATCTATGAAGAAAAATCCAAGGATTCAACAAGTCTAAGACCCAAAAGTGTTGTTGTAGATTAGTAGCTTGTAAAGTGAGTTTTCCTTTGAAAGATGACTATATTTTTATGTATCTTGATGAATATATTTCTGGAGTTTTTCATAAAAATATGTTTTTATGTTGTTGGATTAAAGATGGATAAAGATTTGTTGATAAAATGATGAGATGATTACATGCATGTTAGATTTAAGAAGGTTGGATCTTTTGTTGGATTATGAGATGAATATGGACTTGTCATAACTGAAAAATATGTTAATCTTGATGATAATATTCTGGAAAAATTGATAAAATATCAAGGATATAAAGCTTGAATCAAAACATGTTAAAATAAGCTATAAATCATAAACCGAAAACACGCAAAAATGCATTTTGAGCACACACATGCACCATAATCTTATGACAAAGAAAATATGATAAACCTACTGGAAATAAGTTATTTCAAAAGTATAAAACTCAAGTCACTTGATGCATGGCAAGAATAAGCTCAAAAATCACCTTTTCGGGTCAAATAATCACTAACCGAAAGCACTAAATTGCACATATCACACCACCACCACTATCACGACTTGAATCACCAAAATATGATGGACTTACTGTAAATATTTAAATGAGAATGAAAATCCATTTTGAAGTA
>CM067170.1:16412512-16430012 GCA_034093135.1 Erigeron breviscapus
ATATGAATGATTCTTGAAAGAATGATTATGAAATGGGATATATTGTATGTTCAATGTGTTATAAGTTATATGATGAGCTTGAGTTCTGTCAAACTATATCACTTCGGTACACTACTATTAACTCCGAAAGGGGAGGCCTGTAGTTAGAGGGTTGCGCAACTAGGAGTCGTCCACTCACCCACTAAAATAGGTAACCGTGGAATGTTGGTTGCCTTTGTGGCCACTTTCATTGCCAGTCCGACCCGAGCGGTGCTCTAATCTACTTTATATTAGGCGGTCGTCTCCATGGCACGATCCCCTTCTTTATTAATTGCACTTGATTGACAGCTTGTGCTATGAAATGAAATATTATGTTGGTTGGGACAGGAAATGGTCTTAGTAGTGGCTCAAGCATTTACTCATCAAATTATGCCTTTGGCTGAATGGAAATTTATTATTATTATGGATGGAAATTATGTTTTGAACATACGGTTTGGGTACGGATATTATGAAGGAAATTCTTGGAAACTATATGATTTACTACTTCATAATTTGAATCGGTTGTACGTATATTTGGTAGAATAAACCTATGAACTCACTCAACTCTCGTAGTTGACACTTTTTCTTCATGCTTTTCAGGTCTAGAGCAGTAAGTTAGCACTATGGACCGCCTCTTGGATGATGTGTTTGTTTGTTGCATGTTGGACTAGTAATGCGAACATTTGATCCTTTGATTATGAATTTGGTTATGTAATGTTTATTAAACGTCAACTTGAACTTGTAATCTTTTGAATTTGAATGGCATTTGAAACTTTATGTTGATGTTTTATATTTAAATCTTTTGTACCATGTCGTTCTGTGACATCTCGTGTTTCCGCCTTAGTCGGGGTGTTACATTTTTGACCAAATATTATTAATAAGAAATATCACTTAAGAAGAGTTTAACTAAAAAGAAATCAGTTTTTTCATAAGTCAACCCTTTATTTAAACGGCCAACAAAAATGAAACGTGGATTTCCATTCGGAATAGCTCAATGCCCAAAAACCGCCACTATCTTAGGCTTGAAACTCCAGAGTTGGCCAATATTCTAGCCGAATAAAAGCCTACAAAAGACAACTAGACAAGGAAAGGATTGAACCTCCATCAAATTATTTTTTTTGGAAAATAACTTTTATTCACAAAACACTCCTGCAAATTGCGGGAAAGTCGTATATAATTATAGGAACCTCCATCAAATGACTAAAACCTGAATGCCTCACTATTTCAACTAGAGGTACTCTACTTAAAAAATTTTAATATTAAAATCTACTTGCCACATCACTCCCAATAATATCTCTTTATTTTCTTATTAAGGCTCTAACAAGTGAGGCTACTCCATACCTTGTGAAGCTTGTGTAGGAACATCATGTCGCAAGCAAGTGGAACTTCCGGATCACCCCCTAGACCAAGGAATTTGTATGGATTCGTGGACCGCATGGAAGAGGAAGAAAGGAGACGACTAGAGCAAGAGCAACCTCCCCAACCACTCCAAGAAGAAGAAGAAGAAGAGACCGAGCCAACGGAAGACCCACCGGAAAGCGATGATGCTAGAAGTGTTGCCTCTAGCCAACCCGGACGCCGCTCGCCCTCGCCACCACCATCACCACCAGCCCCTAGAGCACCCGCTCCGCCAAGGCAAGATGCTCCCATGAACCTAAGTGATGGGCGATTCCCAGCCCAAGACCCATACTTTCAGCCGCGCCTTCCTCGTGATCATCCCTGGTACCATCTCGGACATAGGCGTCAAGGAGAAGAACCACATCGCCCAGTTTATGGGGTACCCCCTCCACCTCCCATTGGTATGACTCGTGAAGAAAGGGAGAGGGTGTGGGGAATAGCAAATGGATTAAGGGATGCTAGACTAAGGGTAAGGACTCAAGAGGTGATGATGGAAAGAGCCTTGGGAATCATGGATCGAACGGGGGATTATGCGAGGATGGCGATATCGGAAGTTCGTCGAATTAACGAAGTGATATTTGTGATGGGTTGTGTGCTCACGGCTGTTTGCTCTATCGTGGTAGCTCTCATGCTTAGGAAGTGAACCTAAGGACTTCTTTATTTATGAACTTATTTGATGTATGAACGTTTGTACTTTGTTTCAATTTCTTGAACTTTCTAGCTTATATGTGACGATGATCACATCGTATTTGGCATGTAGCAATTTTGTAAACTTATCTTGAATGATATATATGTATGCTTAATGCCCCTCTATGGTTACATTATGTGTTATCCTTCTTGTGTTATAGTTATCCCTATTATAAAGGTTATAGTTACAGCAGGAAATCAGTTCTGACCACTTTTGGTAGAACGGCCATATCTGGAGTTCTATTTCGTCTTTTGACCTGATTCCAGTTGGAGGTGAAACTTAACTCATAGGGATACGTTTTATATTTTATGAGTTTTTCCCAGATCGTCCATCTTAAGCCACTTTTACGTGCTCCAAGTTCGTACACAGATTCTGTAATTCTCTTAGCTAACCTAGAAAGCATGGTTGATTAATTTTAGAATTTACCTAGCCATTTATTTACTCATAATGACAAGTGTGTCGTGATTAAGAAAAAGGAATATGAATCGGGATATACATATACATATGTGTGCAAACGAGACCTCCATGCACTAAGAGAGGTCACGCCGTAATGAATGCTTTGACTTGGGAGCAACTCAAGGAGGAAATGAAGCGGGAATACTGTCCCCGCCCAGCGGTGCAAAAGTTGGAGATTGAGTTTTGGGGCCATACTATGAAAGGAATGCTTACAAGACTTTCACGTCTTGCAATCCCAAGGAGTTTTATGGGACGGAAGGTCCTGTTGGATTGCTCACATGGTTCCAAAGCATGGAAGCCACTTTGAACATCATCGATTGCGCACCGGCCGACCGTGTCAAGTTTGCGGCTAGCAAGCTCCAAGGAAGGGCACTCACTTGGTGGAACCTCCGAGTCACTAAGAGAGGTCACGCCGTAATGAATGCTTTGACTTGGGAGCAACTCAAGGAGGAAATGAAGCGGGAATACTGTCCCCGCCCAGCGGTGCAAAAGTTGGAGATTGAGTTTTGGGGCCATACTATGAAAGGAATGCTTACAAGACTTTCACGTCTTGCAATCCCAAGGAGTTTTATGGGACGGAAGGTCCTGTTGGATTGCTCACATGGTTCCAAAGCATGGAAGCCACTTTGAACATCATCGATTGCGCACCGGCCGACCGTGTCAAGTTTGCGGCTAGCAAGCTCCAAGGAAGGGCACTCACTTGGTGGAACCTCCGAGTCACTAAGAGAGGTCACGCCGTAATGAATGCTTTGACTTGGGAGCAACTCAAGGAGGAAATGAAGCGGGAATACTGTCCCCGCCCAGCGGTGCAAAAGTTGGAGATTGAGTTTTGGGGCCATACTATGAAAGGAATGCTTACAAGACTTTCACGTCTTGCAATCCCAAGGAGTTTTATGGGACGGAAGGTCCTGTTGGATTGCTCACATGGTTCCAAAGCATGGAAGCCACTTTGAACATCATCGATTGCGCACCGGCCGACCGTGTCAAGTTTGCGGCTAGCAAGCTCCAAGGAAGGGCACTCACTTGGTGGAACCTCCGAGTCACTAAGAGAGGTCACGCCGTAATGAATGCTTTGACTTGGGAGCAACTCAAGGAGGAAATGAAGCGGGAATACTGTCCCCGCCCAGCGGTGCAAAAGTTGGAGATTGAGTTTTGGGGCCATACTATGAAAGGAATGCTTACAAGACTTTCACGTCTTGCAATCCCAAGGAGTTTTATGGGACGGAAGGTCCTGTTGGATTGCTCACATGGTTCCAAAGCATGGAAGCCACTTTGAACATCATCGATTGCGCACCGGCCGACCGTGTCAAGTTTGCGGCTAGCAAGCTCCAAGGAAGGGCACTCACTTGGTGGAACCTCCGAGTCACTAAGAGAGGTCACGCCGTAATGAATGCTTTGACTTGGGAGCAACTCAAGGAGGAAATGAAGCGGGAATACTGTCCCCGCCCAGCGGTGCAAAAGTTGGAGATTGAGTTTTGGGGCCATACTATGAAAGGAATGCTTACAAGACTTTCACGTCTTGCAATCCCAAGGAGTTTTATGGGACGGAAGGTCCTGTTGGATTGCTCACATGGTTCCAAAGCATGGAAGCCACTTTGAACATCATCGATTGCGCACCGGCCGACCGTGTCAAGTTTGCGGCTAGCAAGCTCCAAGGAAGGGCACTCACTTGGTGGAACCTCCGAGTCACTAAGAGAGGTCACGCCGTAATGAATGCTTTGACTTGGGAGCAACTCAAGGAGGAAATGAAGCGGGAATACTGTCCCCGCCCAGCGGTGCAAAAGTTGGAGATTGAGTTTTGGGGCCATACTATGAAAGGAATGCTTACAAGACTTTCACGTCTTGCAATCCCAAGGAGTTTTATGGGACGGAAGGTCCTGTTGGATTGCTCACATGGTTCCAAAGCATGGAAGCCACTTTGAACATCATCGATTGCGCACCGGCCGACCGTGTCAAGTTTGCGGCTAGCAAGCTCCAAGGAAGGGCACTCACTTGGTGGAACCTCCGAGTCACTAAGAGAGGTCACGCCGTAATGAATGCTTTGACTTGGGAGCAACTCAAGGAGGAAATCGATTTGGTGATAGGAAAGGTAATGGGCCAGATAAAAGACAAAAAGTAGTGAGAAACTATGGAATTGCCGATGCTAACCCCACCCCAAACGGTGGCATGCCGCCAAGATGTAACCGTTGCGGCAACCACCATCGAGGAGAATGTAAGCAATGCATGACTTGCAACCGATTTGGACACCTTGCTGCCTATTGCCGAAGTGGAGCAAGAGTTGGAGGAAATCCCGGAGCATGTCGTGAATGTGGAGCTATGGATCATTGGAGGAATGCTTGCCCTAGGTTGGGAAAAGCTCAAGGAGGTCGTGGGAACATGAACAATAATCGTGGGAATTTTCGAAATGTTGGCAACCGTGGGAATCAAGCAAACCAAGGAAATAATGGGAATCGAGTGAACCAAGGAAATGGTGGGAATAGAGCAAATGGAGGGAATCAAGGTAACAACGTGAACCGAGGAAATCAAGGAGGTCCAGCAAGAGGACGGGTGTATGCGATGGGAGCAAATGAGGCACGTGATGACCCAAATGTCATCGTAGGTACGTTTCCATTAAATAATGTCTATGCCTCTATGTTGTTTGATTCTGGAGCCGAGAGAAGTTTCATTTCCTTTGAATTTAAAGAATTAATTGATAAGATACCTAGTGAGCTTGAGGAAACTTATTATGTTGAATATGCTAATGGAAACGAGTATAAGACTAGGGAAATTATTGCTGATTGTAAGTTAACTTTAGATGAGAAGGATTATAGTATAGACTTGATTCCCATAAAAATAGGAAGCTTTGATGTGATAGTAGGAATGGATTGGTTGTCGAAAATGCGTGCTGAAATACTTTGCCATGAAAAGATCATTAAAATTCCTTTAGATAGCGGTGAGGTGCTAATAGTTCAAAGCCATAAGGCGGGAGTCCAACCCAAGATAGTGTCGTCTATGAAAGTGAGGAAGTATTTACGCAAGGAATACCACACATACTTGGCACAAGTAGTGGATAAGCGAGTGAAAGATAAGGATCCTCTCAAGGTAACAGTGGTTAGAGATTTTCTAGATGTATTTCCGGACGAACTACCTGGACTTCCCCCAGCGAGACAAGTAGAGTTTACTATCAATTTAGTTCCCGGGGCAGCCCCCGTAGCTAAAGCACCGTATAGGTTAGCGCCCTCCGAAATGCGAGAACTCTCAGAGCAATTGCAAGAATTGCTTGATAAAGGTTTAATCCAACCTAGTTCTTCGCCATGGGGTGCGCCAATTCTCTTTGTCAAGAAAAAGGATGGATCTTTGAGAATGTGCATCGAATATAGAGAATTGAATAAATTGACGATCATGAATAGATATCCGCTGCCGCGAATAGACGATTTGTTCGATCAACTGCAAGGAGCGTCGCATTTCTCGAAAATTGACCTTAGGTCCGACTATCATCAGTTGAGGGTACGAGAAGAAGATGTACCTAAAACGGCCTTTAGAACTCGCTATGGGCATTATGAGTTTCTAGTGATGCCATTTGGTCTCACAAATGCGCCAGCCGTTTTCATGGACCTAATGAATAGGATTTGTAGGCCATACTTGGACAAATTCGTCATAGTGTTCATCGATGACATTTTGATATACTCTAGAAGTAAGGAGGAGCACGAGAAGCACCTGAGGATAATCTTGCAGCTACTTAGAGACGAGAAGCTATATGCTAAGTTTTCTAAGTCTGAATTTTGGCTCCGTCAAGTCCAATTTCTGGGGCACATTGTGAACGAAGAAGGAATCCATGTAGATTCGTCTAAGATAGAAGCAATCAAGAAATGGGAGACACCCAAGACACCAACGGAAGTGCGTAGCTTCCTAGGTTTGGCGGGTTATTATAGGAGGTTCATTCAAGGATTCTCTAAGATTGCGGTACCTTTAACCCAATTGACCCAAAAGTCAAGAGAGTTCGAATGGGATGAAGAACAAGAGCAAGCGTTTCAAACGCTTAAGAACATGTTGTGTGAAGCACCAATACTAGCATTGCCGGATGGAATGGAAGGATTTGTAGTGTATTGTGATGCGTCGAATAAAGGGCTAGGGTGCGTACTAATGCAAAGAGACAAGGTTATTGCATACGCATCTAGGCAATTGAAGCCACATGAGAAGAATTATTCGACACACGATTTGGAGCTAGGAGCCGTAGTGTTTGCCTTGAAGATATGGCGACATTATCTTTATGGCACCAAGTGCACCATATTTACCAATCACAAGAGCTTGCAACACATCTTCGATCAGAAGATGTTGAACATGAGGCAAAGGAGGTGGATGGAGCTGCTTAACGATTACGAGTGCGAAATTAAGTACCACCCCGGAAAGGAAAATGTTGTTGCTGACGCTCTTAGTAGGAAGGTGAGCACTAAGGTGTCGAGGACAAGAATTAACCACTTACGAGTGAAAATGTCTCTAAGGGACAAATTCTTAGAAGATCAAGCAAAGGCTTTTGAAGGGAAGAATATTGAAAAAGAGGCCTTGAGTGGGGTAGAAACAAGGTTCGATAGGGATGATGAAGGCATCTTGTATTTCAAAGGAAGAGCTTGGGTCCCAAAGATCAATGGGCTGAGAGAGGTACTAATGAATGAAGCTCACAATTCAAAATACTCGATTCATCCGGGAGCGGATAAGATGTACCAAGGTCTAAAAAGGGACTTTTGGTGGCCTGGGATGAAAGGTGATGTAGCCCTATATGTGAGCCGATGCATGACTTGTGCGATGGTCAAAGCTGAGCACCAAAAGCCAGCTGGACTTTTAAAGCAGCCGGAAATTCCCGAGTGGAAGTGGGAGCAAATAGCAATGGACCTAGTGATGAAATTGCCTCGGACAAAGAAAGGTCATGATGCCATATGGGTGATTGTTGATCGTCTTACGAAATCGGCCCATTTCATCCCCATCAAAGAAGATTGGAACACTGAGCGTTTAGCTCGCTTGTACGTTGAAAGGATTGTGATATTACATGGTGTACCTCTGTCCATAATATCCGATAGGGATGGTAGGTTTACCTCACGTTTCTGGAGTCTTGTGCAAGAAGCAATGGGCACTACGTTAGCATTAAGCACGGCTTACCACCCACAAACGGATGGGCAAAGTGAGCGTACAATACAAACGCTGGAGGATATGCTAAGGGCTTGCGCATTAGAATTCAGTGGAAGTTGGGATGAACACTTGCCATACGCGGAATTTACTTACAACAATAGTTATCACTCTAGCATACAATGTGCGCCGTTTGAAGCTCTATACAGGCGTAAATGTAGATCACCCATGTGTTGGGTAGAGGCGGGTGAAAGAAGCCTAGCTACCGTTGATTTTGTCCAAGAGACAACGGACAAGGTGGCGATCATTAAATAAAAGCTTAAGGACGCAAGAGATCGGCAAAAGAGTTATGCGGATCAAAGGAGGAAGCCCCTAGAATTTGAGGTTGGCGACAAGGTGCTATTAAAGGTGTCGCCATGGAAGGGAACCGTAAGGTTCGGCAAAAGAGGAAAGTTGAGCCCCCGATAGATTGGGCCATTTGAAATTGTTGCTAGAATAGGCCCCGTAGCCTATAAGTTGAAATTACCCCAAGAATTGGGAGATGTTCATGACACATTCCATGTGTCGAACTTGAAGAAATGTGTGGCGGATGATTCGAAAGTAGTCCCACTCGAGGAACTACGGGTGGAAGATAAGCTCCAATTTCGTGAGGAGCCGATAGAAGTTCTCGACCGCGATGAGAAGCGCCTAAAGAGAAGCAAGATCCCTATTGTTAAAGTTAGATGGGATACGAAACGCGGACCCGAATTCACGTGGGAACGCGAGGACTTTATACGTGAGAAATATCCGCACTTACTCCCTAAGCAAATTCAAATTCCGAGACGGAATTCTTCTAAGGGGGTAAGGATGTAACAACCCTACTTTTTTAATATTATATATGTGCTAGTTATGTTGCCTATGATCCCGCAAGCCATAGTTATATTGGAAGCTAGTAGATAATGCCCCTAAATTAGCAATCTAAAGCTATTATTTAGTTCTAATTTAATCAAATGAAATACCATTGAACAAAAACCTTATTAATGTTCGATCAAACTATAAATAATAAAGTGAGTCTCACAAGTTGAGATAACAATAAAAAATTCTTATGAATGACCAACAAATTAAATCATCAAGCCAACTAAATAATATTTGGCATGAAAATACCTTGAGCACCTTCAAATTATTTATAACTCCTTAGATGCATGAAAATGCTTGAATAATAATAAGTATATAAGTACATGACGAATATAAATGCAAGATTATAACTAATTGGATCAAGTAACAATTTTAAATTACAAATGTATATAAATATATACACATACACACGGCTATGTACATATAAACCTATGAACACAAATATATGTCCTAAACTTGTGCTAACTAGTTAAAATAAATATCCATACACATATACATTTTATACAAATATACTTACACTTTCTTAAAAAAAAAAAGAAAAAAAGATAGAAACCCTTCAAAATCCCCCCATGAGGCCGGCCCCAAGACAACACACACACACATACCCTCATTTCAAATTTACACTCTTTACACTCCCCATACAACAACATACTCAAGTCTTTTCTCTTCCCAACACACACACACATACTCTTACACTCAAACAACAACTTTCTCTCTTCCTTTTCCTCTCTAATTTCGACAGCCACAAGCAAGGAAAAAGGGGAAGAAAATCAACATAAACACTTGTTAATAATAAGGGTTTTAAGATAGATTACTAAGGGGTTGAATCAAGCAAGGTTTAAGGGTTGTTTTAAGGTTAGAATAAGGGTTATTTGGAGCTTCAAAAGCCACGAAAAATCTGCCATATTCTCAACATCAAAACCGACTTCAAAAGGGTATAAATCTTCATCCTTTGTACTAGATCTAATCTTGCTCTTGTTTATATTAAAAGGTTTTATCAAAAGTTCATGTTTTCTTCATGTTTTCTTTCAAATATACACTTGATGAGGGCAAAGTTGATAGGATCTTTCTTCCCATGCTCATGCATGTCGAATCTATGAAGAAAAATCCAAGGATTCAACAAGTCTAAGACCCAAAAGTGTTGTTGTAGATTAGTAGCTTGTAAAGTGAGTTTTCCTTTGAAAGATGACTATATTTTTATGTATCTTGATGAATATATTTCTGGAGTTTTTCATAAAAATATGTTTTTATGTTGTTGGATTAAAGATGGATAAAGATTTGTTGATAAAATGATGAGATGATTACATGCATGTTAGATTTAAGAAGGTTGGATCTTTTGTTGGATTATGAGATGAATATGGACTTGTCATAACTGAAAAATATGTTAATCTTGATGATAATATTCTGGAAAAATTGATAAAATATCAAGGATATAAAGCTTGAATCAAAACATGTTAAAATAAGCTATAAATCATAAACCGAAAACACGCAAAAATGCATTTTGAGCACACACATGCACCATAATCTTATGACAAAGAAAATATGATAAACCTACTGGAAATAAGTTATTTCAAAAGTATAAAACTCAAGTCACTTGATGCATGGCAAGAATAAGCTCAAAAATCACTTTTTCGGGTCAAATAATCACTAACCGAAAGCACTAAATTGCACATATCACACCACCACCACTATCACGACTTGAATCACCAAAATATGATGGACTTACTGTAAATATTTAAATGAGAATGAAAATCCATTTTGAAGTACCTTAATAGCTTAAGAAATGAGGCTAAAATCACTATTTCGGTAAACGATTTTTAAGCTTAAAGTCCTCAAAATAAGCAAGACACAAGAGAGGTTGAATTGATATGAGTTTTTATTGATAAAAGTTGCCTAAAAGGCCTGGGATTTTTGACTAAAATATTGTGTGGTGATTTCTAAGAATTTCCATGAATTATTGAATTTAAATGGTAATTAAAAGGCAAATAAATCAATAAATAAATTATGTAAATCATGAACTTGGCTAAATCTTCTTAACCATTGATAAAAATAACTAAAACCTACTGGAGAAAAATAGTTAAGAGTCAAGAGACATGTGTTACAAAATTTAAAGATAAATAATTAAGTAAAAATAACTAATTAAACATTATTATTAAAATTAATGGAAAATACACAAATAAAAGTATAAAACATGAAATTATAAATTAAGAAGCATATATATCAGAATATAACTCAAATAAAATTATTCATAATTTATAAAGACAATTATGACACTTAAAAAGTATTTTTAAGGAATTATTTAGTTAATAAATCAATAAAGTGAATAAATAAGTAATTAAATATTATTAAATTAAATAAATAATTACAAATCAGAAAATATACATAAATATTAATATTACAAGATTACTAATGTCAAACATTGCGATTAAGCAAAGCATATAATGGAAACCATGACAATCAAAGCCAAGTTACCGAATTTCCAACAAACGTTTAAATACGTATAATGAGAAAATGATCTTCTCCACCAAATATCTTCTAACCAAATAATGTGAACAATATAATACACTTGAACTCCATAATCAATTTACAACCAAAGATGGGCAAGTCTACTAGTATACATCTCATGATCTAGCACACTAGTTCATGCTACACACACTTACGTTGTGTATATATAAATACCATGGTTTAGGCTTGCTTGGGGAGCAACACGACTAGACGAAGATCTCGCATTTGATCAGCCCCTAACACTCTCGAATCAAGTGAGTCATAGCCCCCTTTCAAACTCTTTATGTGTTTTACTTTCGGGGTGAAAAGCATGATAAGTAAAATTGCTTTATATATATGAATGATTTTTGAAAGAATGATTATGAAATGGGATATATTGTATGTTCAATGTGTTATAAGTTATATGATGAGCTTGTAGTATCTGTATATATATGTATTATTGTATATATATATATATATATATATATATATATATATATATATATATATATATATATATATATATATATATATATATATATATATATATATATATATATATATATATATATATATATATATATATATATATATATATATATATATATATATATATATATATATATATATATATATATATATATATATATATATATATATATATATATATATATATATATATATATATATATATATATATATATATATATATATATATATATATATATATATATATATATATATATATATATATATATATATATATATATATATATATATATATATATATATATATATATATATATATATATATATATATATATATATATATATATATATATATATATATATATATATATATATATATATATATATATATATATATATATATATATATATATATATATATATATATATATATATATATATATATATATATATATATATATATATATATATATATATATATATATATATATATATATATATATATATATATATATATATATATATATATATATATATATATATATATATATATATATATATATATATATATATATATATATATATATATATATATATATATATATATATATATATATATATATATATATATATATATATATATATATATATATATATATATATATATATATATATATATATATATATATATATATATATATATATATATATATATATATATATATATATATATATATATATATATATATATATATATATATATATATATATATATATATATATATATATATATATATATATATATATATATATATATATATATATATATATATATATATATATATATATATATATATATATATATATATATATATATATATATATATATATATATATATATATATATATATATATATATATATATATATATATATATATATATATATATATATATATATATATATATATATATATATATATATATATATATATATATATATATATATATATATATATATATATATATATATATATATATATATATATATATATATATATATATATATATATATATATATATATATATATATATATATATATATATATATATATATATATATATATATATATATATATATATATATATATATATATATATATATATATATATATATATATATATATATATATATATATATATATATATATATATATATATATATATATATATATATATATATATATATATATATATATATATATATATATATATATATATATATATATATATATATATATATATATATATATATATATATATATATATATATATATATATATATATATATATATATATATATATATATATATATGAAATGGGATATATTGTATGTTCAATATGTTATAAGTTATATGATGAGCTTGAGTTCTGTCAAACTGTATCACTTCGGTACACTACTATTAACTCCGAAAGGGGAGGCCTGTAGTTAGAGGGTTGCGCAACTAGGAGTCGTCCACTCACCCACTAAAATAGGTAACCGTGGAATGTTGGTTGCCTTTGTGGCCACTTTCATTGCCAGTCCGACCCGAGCGGTGCTCTAATCTACTTTATATTAGGCGGTCGTCTCCATGGCACGATCCCCTTCTTTATTAATTGCACTTGATTGACAGCTTGTGCTATGAAATGAAATATTATGTTGGTTGGGACAGGAAATGGTCTTAGTAGTGGCTCAAGCATTTACTCATCAAATTATGCCTTTGGCTGAATGGAAATTTATTATTATTATGGATGGAAATTATGTTTTGAACATACGGTTTGGGTACGGATATTATGAAGGAAATTCTTGGAAACTATATGATTTACTACTTCATAATTTGAATCGGTTGTACGTATATTTGGTAGAATAAACCTATGAACTCACTCAACTCTCGTAGTTGACACTTTTTCTTCATGCTTTTCAGGTCTAGAGCAGTAAGTTAGCACTATGGACCGCCTCTTGGATGATGTGTTTGTTTGTTGCATGTTGGACTAGTAATGCGAACATTTGATCCTTTGATTATGAATTTGGTTATGTAATGTTTATTAAACGTCAACTTGAACTTGTAATCTTTTGAATTTGAATGGCATTTGAAACTTTATGTTGATGTTTTATATTTAAATCTTTTGTACCATGTCGTTCTGTGACATCTCGTGTTTCCGCCTTAGTCGGGGTGTTACATTTTTGACCAAATATTATTAATAAGAAATATCACTTAAGAAGAGTTTAACTAAAAAGAAATCAGTTTTTTCATAAGTCAACCCTTTATTTAAACGGCCAACAAAAATGAAACGTGGATTTCCATTCGGAATAGCTCAATGCCCAAAAACCGCCACTATCTTAGGCTTGAAACTCCAGAGTTGGCCAATATTCTAGCCGAATAAAAGCCTACAAAAGACAACTAGACAAGGAAAGGATTGAACCTCCATCAAATTATTTTTTTTGGAAAATAACTTTTATTCACAAAACACTCCTGCAAATTGCGGGAAAGTCGTATATAATTATAGGAACCTCCATCAAATGACTAAAACCTGAATATATATATATATATATATATATAATATATATATATATATATATATATAATATATATATATATATATATATATATATATATATATATATATATATATATATATATATATATATATATATATATATATATATATATATATATATATATAATATATATATATATATATATATATATATATATATATATATATATATATATATATCTATATCTATATCTATATCTATATCTATATCTATATATATATATATATATATTGTAATTAATATTCAAACGTAGTGACAAATTTATTACTTCTTTACTAGCATAGTACCCGTGTAAATACGGCTGTGATGGCAGTGACGACGGTCTAATGGTGTCGCCGACTGGTAGTGATAGTGGCGACGGTGGTGGCATCGTCGAATGGTGTATTTTGGTGTAAATGTAATTTATGTAAAGGTAGTAGTGGAGATATTTTAGAAGATAAGTGTTTAGGGTGTAAAATTATTTATGAAGGGCAATTAAATAATTTTCTTATAAGTAGTAAAGAAGGAGGGTCATTAAGGATAAATTGGTCATTTCCAAACTCTCATTTTTATAATTTTCAACATGATGATATAATTTTTATAATTAGCAAAGATTTACAAATCACAAAAAAAAATTATTTATTTTTAATGAGTTTTTGGTATTATCGACCGACCTTTTCATGGACCCAACTTCAACTTGTGAAAAGAAAAAAAAAACCATTTTACAATCTTAATTTGACTAGATATTTTATCAGTTTTAGCTATGATTTTTTATTAATTCACATGAATTTTATAATATGAGATGTCTCTAAATATAACTTTACACGTATGATACAAACATACATCTATATATTATATTAGTTAATAATAACTTTTAAGAAGATTAAGAAACCACATCGTCATTATATTACAGTATTAAAAAGAAGAAAGCAAATTCGTTGATTCAAAATGAGCTTGTGTTCATGCTTTTATCTATGTGTCGGGACATATAAATCTAAAATAGAAACTTGCATCTTTCCTTTATTTTATGGCGTTTAAAAACAGATTCAAATAATTTAATTAACAAATATTTATTCAGAAGTTATCATTTTCCTCTAATCAAAAGTAAGGAAGAAAGTATTAAAATATAATTATTTTAATAATAATAAAGCTATAGTGACTACTATACATCTTCTATATTTACTTATTTACTACTATATAAAATTATTCATTTTTGATATTTTAAAAATAATTACACAAAAATTAGTTGGAAATGACCAATTACCCATGGGGTGTTTGGTAAAAAGGAATCATATAGAGTAAAGATGCAGTCAAGAATAGAAATAGTAGGGAAAAAATGAATATTTAGAAATAAAAAAGATTTTATTATTTGATACAAACCGAGAATGAATCTAAGAGAAATACAAAAACTAAACAAATTAATATGAAAACATAATTATTCTATCATAAATTAAAATTAATTAGAAAAAAAAACAATGAGAAAAAAAAGGAACTTGATTCCATTCGTCATTTCCCACGATTTTACAAGGAATGATGGAAATGGAAGTGTTTCTCACTTTTAACCCTTTAATTCCATTCCTTGATCCAACCAAACAAGAGAAGTTATTTCCATTGCTTTTCCACTTTTTCCATTCCATTATACTCGTACCAAACGCCCCTAATGAACCTCCTCTCTTGGAAAAGTGATAAGAAATGACCTAATTGTCCTTAATGAATTTATTTACATCATCAAACCTTTTCTTACAAATTACATTTTAAACCTTTGTCTTTTAAAATATCTCCATTACCACATTTAAAACAAATATATTTACATCAATCTACACCACTCGACGCCGTCATCACCGCTAGTCGCTGCCACCATCACATTATCATTGTCGCCACATTACATTACGCATGTAACGTGCTAGTATATACTTTTTAATTTTAACCGTTAAAATTAACGCATACAAAATATTATAAGGCAAGGGGTCCACAAGTTTTTTTTAAAAAGATTTATATTTTTATTAGGTAGACAAAAGAATATTATAAATGTTATCCTCGAAATCTATATGGAGGTCCTTTTGTTACTTTAAAATTATGTTGTCTAAAACCCATATCAAAAATTGATCCTTCTTTTTGCAAATTTTTGAATATTCATGTTTGGTACTTGTGGAACTCTCTTTTAAGATTGAGTCAAAAAGAGTTAATTTCACGAGATGACACCACACATTAAAATTATTATAAAATAACAAAAGAGAATGAAAACTTTAAGTGGGTTAAACCCCAGTGGCCAGGGGTGTTTCACTAAACCTGTTATGCGGGGCCCCGGGGGAGTTTACTCCAAGGTCTCGAGTTCGAACCTTGGTAGGTTCTCCTCGACGGTATTTTCCAATTAAGGAGGTGGTATGGTGAGAAAGGCTATTTAAGATCCGCTTAGTGCGGGACCCTTTCGTTGTGCGATTAGCACACATCATACGCGTCTGAGGTAAAATTCACTTGTCAAAAAAAATATTAATGATATGATGCAGTAATTAAAGCTTTCAACATTTTTTTTTTAAACTTATCAAAATATATTTCAAGGTAACTTTCTACTATATAGCTTAACAATAAATCATTATTATGTTGTTTGAATAGATGTACATCTAAGGACGGAGGGAATTGAGGTTGGCAAAAACTTGTCGCCGATCGGTGAAGTCAAGTAACACCGCCCCCATTCATTTGGTGAAGGAAATCGGTGAAGCAAATCGGCAAACTTTACCGAGGAGAGAGAAAGAGGGAGGTGTGTGTGTGTGAAAGAGAAGGTGAGAGAGGGTAGTGAATCTTTTTTTAAAGAAATTAATTTGCAAAGTTTAGTAACATTGTCCCACCAAATTGATGAAGTTTGGGGAAAATTAAGGAGTTTTGAATTTGATGATTTTTAATAGGTAAAAGTGACGTTGCAAATTGAAAAAGATCATCAACGGTGACCATTCCTTCGGCCTAACATAAGTGTATTCGAGAACACAATTTAGAGATGCCAATAAATACTAAGTAGTACGTACTACTGGTTTTTCTTATAATTATATTATATTCAAAAATTATACTCCGTATCATATATACATATGCATATATTATCCAACTATCAGGTTTGAGAATTGATAATCGTACCATAACTTTTAATCAATCTACCAATTATGTGCATATCATGTTTGTACAGTCTGCTATTACAGTTGTACCAAATGATATATGGATAAAAAAACATGGTACTAACATGGGTTCCCATCAGGTTTAGCTCAACCGGTACCATCCTCTACAAATATTCATAGGCATAGTAGAGTGACTTTGAATATAAAAAAGTTTTTAAGTTCAAATCGGGTTTTTTCTCTTTGTGCCACTGAAACAAGAGAATTGTTAAAACTATTCTTTAATTTGCGAGTAG
>CM067170.1:16435012-16442828 GCA_034093135.1 Erigeron breviscapus
TAAGCTATGTTATTTGTTAAATTAGAGATATAGCATTTGAAATGTGTCTTAAATTTCAAACTTTAAGTACAAGTGATTTGCCAAAATATTCTTGTATTTAACATTAATGCATACATAAAAAGTTTGGGCAATACATTCATTTTTTTTTTAAATGTAAAAAAAAAAAAGTATGTTGTTAGTTTAAGCTATGTTATTTGTTAAATTAGAGATATAGCATTTGAAATGTTTTTTTTTTTTTTTTTTTTTTTTTTTAATGCATACATAAAAAGTTTTACATTTTTTTTTTTAAATGTAAAAAAAAAAAAGTATGTTGTTAGTTTAAGCTATGTTATTTGTTAAATTAGAGATATAGCATTTGAAATGTGTCTTAAATTTCAAACTTTAAGTACAAGTGATTTGCCAAAATATTCTTGTATTTAACATTAATGCATACATAAAAAGTTTGGGCAATACATTCATTTTTTTTTTAAACGCAATTCTAAACACCCCTTAATTAAACCAAAATGTACTATAGAGAGCCTTTATATATATAACACAAATCCAATGAAAGTTTTCTTATACAAAAAAAAGTCCATATCTTTACATTCAAGAGTTGGTGCAAAGAATTGTAGGCGCATAAATAATTTATTGGGGAAGGGTAAAGAATGATTCTATTCTCTCTTGGGGAGATGCTTCCATGCAAATATAATTATTAAACTCACTTTCCCTTTTGATTTAGATTTTCTAGCTAGGATTTGAATAACCTTTTGTATAATTGACTCACATGAAATTCTAGCTAAAACCATCATGCATGTATTCACATGTTTTAAAAACCGGTATTTTAGTCATATCGGTGTGGAAAAAATTTCCGGTATTACCGGTATTATCGGTATTACCGGAAATACCGGCCGGTACGACTATTTTAATTTAATTTATTTTTTTATATAAAAATCCTACAAAATTTGTTACAATTTAACGAAAATAGTTAAAATACAATTATAATCTACTCAAAAATAATACCAAATAGGTATTTCATAACAAAATATAAGTTTTAAAGTTCACAAATAACAAAGAATAACATTAAAGTATCATAAAAATAATTTTTAAAAAATTCAATTTTTTTTTTAAAAATACCGGAAATACCGGAATGGTAATACAGGAAAATACCAAGAATACCGGAAATACCGGCCGGTATATACCGGTATTTAAAACATTGATGTATTCTTTCCTGTATTGTATTATACATAGACAACGTTCTTGTAAACTTATATATAGATTCGTGTTTAATTGACAAAAAGGAATAGTCCATGTGTACGTCATGTCGACTATATAGAGTATTTTAATAAAAATTTAATGATTGATCATCACATGTTATAGTACAGTTTATTTAAATGAAAATATTATCATTCACTATTTAATTATTAGTTCTTTGAGTCTTTAATTATATTTTCGTTGCACATAATAATATAAGAAAGTTAACCAAATATACCTAATTTATTATAGAAGTTAACAATTAAGTTG
The DNA here is from genome assembly GCA_034093135.1 of Erigeron breviscapus. Lineage (NCBI taxonomy): Eukaryota > Viridiplantae > Streptophyta > Magnoliopsida > Asterales > Asteraceae > Erigeron > Erigeron breviscapus. The sequence goes on from CM067170.1 coordinate 16,436,513, forward strand.
GGACAATGTACGATAATAAGGTAGACAATCATTATGAGACGGGATAATACTAATGTTCAAACCATCAAGCAATTTAGTTTACGATCGAGTAGCGGTTCTTATGCCATAGACAAACAAGCTAGGCTATCCGAATACTGTATAGCATGCATATACAACAATATATGTATCAGATAGTTATACTGTATAACTATTTGATGCAGTATAACTATCTGATGCATATATTGTTGTGTATAGGGAAAAAATAATTATGTAGGGATCGCCTTTCTTTTTTAAACGAAGGTTATCCTTGGTAGTTGGTACAAAACAACTTGTAGGAGACCACTACAAACAAAACCTGCCTATGTTAAAAAGCACAAATAGCGAGAAAACCAGTAATCATGATGTGATGACCCTTGTTAGCACACGTAGTCTAATTTGCTAAGACCCATAGCATTAAAAAAGAGTAACAATTATACTTTGTCAGCGGAACGAGACTCGTTGCCCGAGCTACCCAGCTATAGGCCGGGTAGTTCTGCCACTAAGCACAAACCCAAATATTTGTTCCCTACGACCCAAACCATTTAATTACACTTGTAACTTTGACAAATTCGGAGAACCTTGAGTTAAAGATACATTCAATAGTTACATTTGTTTGGACAACGTATGCTAGACTTCCCGTTTTCGAATCACGACACGAATTTTCTAGCGAAATTCACCTTTCAAAAAAGTTACTTTGTTGTTGGTGCTAAATAAAGGTGGCCAATTTGGCCCGAACTAGCTAAACTTAATGCCTTGAAGCATGTGGTGGCAAGTTGATAGCACATTAATTCGTGATTCGAATATGTGACATCTCAATACGAAGTCCAAAGAGCGTGCATAATAGTAGGCTAATCGTAAATTTCCAAATATAGTCTTGGGCATGCCTCTACAAATACTCTAATAAACCCCATTCATTTGAATATATAAATATATATACATGGGGTTAAAGGTAATTAGGACGAGCGGAGACCACTATATATCATCCACATTAAAATGCTTCTCTATAAACCCTCATCCAATATATATCTTACTGGTCAGAAGTCATGCTGCCTCCTGTATTGTGGTACTGGACTTGAGAGTTGGTGCTAATCCGGGCATTGGGTGTGCTTTTGTCAATGTTATCTAAAGGTTTTTCGTTAGGATCATTAATTTTAGACCCACCAAAAAGAGAAACTGGAGTGACCAATGAACCGGGCCAACTTATAACCGGTGATAAATTATTCTCGTTAGCTCTTGAAATATCAGGCCAGTCCGTCGTAGGAGGAGGAAGGTTTGACATGAAAACAGGATGTCTAGCAGTATCTGGTGGTGTGAATTGATTCACGGATTCAACATAATTAGAATATGATTGTTGATCCGAAGAAGCCATGTCAAAATTCTCATTACTTGTTCCTGATGAGATCATATGATCATCGCAATTAGCATATCCTGGTGATGGATTGTAACATCCATTAGGAAGACCAGCTGCTGATTTTTCCTCTCTGTGACAAAAAAAAGAAGAGCAATAAGGACTAACCCCATAACTATTTGGATACCTATAATTAACTTGCAAATTTCATCATGATATATAAACATATAATCTTACCCCGAATGTTGTAATAATGGTGCCCAAGGAGTCGATTGATTACATACGTTGTACTCTGGAATGCAGCATATAATTAAGCTAAATTAAGTTTAATATAGAACCAAGAAAAGATCTAATTATATACATGTATTTAGCTATTTATTAGTTACCTCCTTTCTTGCCAAACACATTTTTACATCCTTCACATCGACATTCACCACTACATCCGACGTTAGCCTGATAGCACTCGCAATACCTTTTCATGCACATCGACTTCTTGCAATTACAACCTTTTTTGTGTTTTCCACCAATAATTGGCATCATTGGGTGATGATCTCTATCCTCCTGTCATTGACAAACAATATATGTTTAATTAATAATAATCTATCAACTATCGACCAGCATGTAGTAAGGATAATCACTGTATAGGTTATATACATACTACATACATTGTGGATCTTAGGTGAAAATGCTTGTGGATTTCGTAGTTCTATCTGCCTGCGTGTCTCATCAACCGTATCCTCGTAATCTAGACTATTGAAGCACTCTTGGCAAGAGCAGGTTTCGCCACAATATAATCCAGCCGAAAAACAATCACAATAACTGAAATCAATTAAGCATAACAACAACCCTTCAACTTTAATTAGTTGAATGTATATATATGCTGGTACGTATATGGTATATCGTAATTCAATGGCATATATATTAATTAGTCAATTTAAAGTAAGTACTTACAGTTTCAAGCACCTGGACCTCTTACAGCTGCAATGTTTTTGATCACCAAAGTTGTTATTTGTAATCATCCTGCTGGAATAACTATAGAAATGTAACAAAGCAATATATATCCACATCATATAAAATTTATGACAAAAGTTATATTAAGGTCTAACAAATTTAATAAACTATATATAAATAATGATAGTGTTGAAGTACACCATCAAAATCTTCCAAAATTTAAACAGAGTTTGACCCCTTAGGCCCTTATAAAGTCTTTTTTTTCTATTATTAGCCTACATTTAATTTTAACATGTTTAGGCTATACAGTAGTACAATATTAAACAAAAATGCATTATTAATTAGAGTTTACAAGAATATTTGATATTCTTATCTCAAATTAATTATAGCACATTAACTTAAACTCGACAATCTCCACTGGCACGAGGGGGGCCTAAGGGTCATGTGAACCACATAATTTATGCTTTTTCGTAGTGTGTAAAATTTCGTATAACTAATATATACAGATTTTTATAAAATGCATTAGGTACGTACTACTCGTTACAAATATCGTTTATCATTTAGTTAATATATATTCATTTGAAAGACGATGACTCGGCGATCAAAAAGGCGTTAATCTCACTCGAAACTGCTCGAAAAACTTAATTTAAACCAAGAAGAACATAGATATATTATAAAATACCTTCAAACCATAATGAATGTACGAACCGAACGTCAAACTCTGCCCAACCTCTTTCTCTCAAAGTTGTGTTTAGGGTTTAATTTGTATTTGTCAGTCAACTAAATGTGGTTTATATAATTAATGTATATGTATATAGTTGGAGCTAGTGTTTATCTGTTTATCCGAAAATTGTTAGCATATAGCTATCACGATGTTAACGAAACTCTCTGATTAATAAATTTTATTTAATATTATTCCCCCTCTTACTTCACTTTACTCGAAATACAACCCCCCCAAACTTTATATTTGGGATTTGTTAATCAAAAGTTATATTGATTAGTCATTAGTAAAACTTGACCGTTATCATTTCTATATGAATCATAATAAAATTTGTAAAGTTCATTATATTTTAGAGTTCATTTCAGAGTTTATCAAAAGTTATATTATAATTTAAAAAATTTAGAGTTCATTATATACGCTATAACTAGTGTCATTGGGGCTGCACTTGACATATAAAAATAATTTGTATTTTCCATATCAATATTACACCTTTAAATTTTATGGTAAGTATACAACTAAATTTTATGGTAAATATACATTATTTAATGCACCTTAACTGCAGTCTGCGTTTAGCAAAACTCTTATTTTTATACGAATCGTTAGACATTAGTTAATGCATATATACTTTTATATTTTAAGAAATTTAAAGTTCATCAAATACACTATAAGACACTAGTTACCAAATCTTTTTATAGTTATTTAAACTTCAATATTTATAATCGACCTAATGTTTTTACAACAATCTTTGATGAAGTCTTGCTAATAATTATTAGAACGAAATGCATTTTTGGTCCCTGTGTTATCACACCATTTGCAATCTTGGTCCAAACATTTGCAAAGTGGCGATTCTGGTGCCACAAATGGAAAAGTTTCGCAATTTTGGTCCATTTTTAACTTTCCGTCCATATGCCTCCGTTATTCGACCCACGTGCGTGTCACGTGCGGGGTAGATTCGTCCTTTCAATGCTTTTGGACCAGATTTGCAACAAAAAAACAAAAACCCCACCCATTTATAAACCCCTTTTTCCCCCAAATTTCTTAATTTAACAAAAGAAAAAAACGAATCATACAAATGAGACAGATTCACATACATGATAAACAACACCCATCTTTCTTTCCCAAACCTTATCTTTCTTTTATGTCTTCAACACTCAACACCCACAAAATAAAATAAGTACCTGTATCTATCTATTTATATACGAATATATATAATCTATATACATACATATATATAAATCTAATATACTATATTTATATATATTTATTTTTTTTTTTTTTTTTTTTTTTTTTTTTTTTTTTTTTTTTTTTTTTTTTTTTTTTTTTTTTTTTTTTTTTTTTTTTTTTTTTTTTTTTTTTTTTTTTTTTTTTTTTTTTTTTTTTTTTTTTTTTTTTTTTTTTTTTTTTTTTTTTTTTTTTTTTTTTTTTTTTTTTTTTTTTTTTTTTTTTTTTTTTTTTTTTTTTTTTTTTTTTTTTTTTTTTTTTTTTTTTTTTTTTTTTTTTTTTTTTTTTTTTTTTTTTTTTTTTTTTTTTTTTTTTTTTTTTTTTTTTTTTTTTTTTTTTTTTTTTTTTTTTTTTTTTTTTTTTTTTTTTTTTTTTTTTTTTTTTTTTTTTTTTTTTTTTTTTTTTTTTTTTTTTTTTTTTTTTTTTTTTTTTTTTTTTTTTTTTTTTTTTTTTTTTTTTTTTTTTTTTTTTTTTTTTTTTTTTTTTTTTTTTTTTTTTTTTTTTTTTTTTTTTTTTTTTTTTTTTTTTTTTTTTTTTTTTTTTTTTTTTTTTTTTTTTTTTTTTTTTTTTTTTTTTTTTTTTTTTTTTTTTTTTTTTTTTTTTTTTTTTTTTTTTTTTTTTTTTTTTTTTTTTTTTTTTTTTTTTTTTTTTTTTTTTTTTTTTTTTTTTTTTTTTTTTTTTTTTTTTTTTTTTTTTTTTTTTTTTTTTTTTTTTTTTTTTTTTTTTTTTTTTTTTTTTTTTTTTTTTTTTTTTTTTTTCTAAAAAGATTTTTGTTGTTTTTATTTTTTTTTATTTTTTTACTTTTTTTTGTTTTTTTTTTTTTTGGGTTTTTTGTTTTTTTGTTGCAAATCTGGTCCAAAAGCATTGAAAGGACGAATCTACCCCGCACGTGACACGCACGTGGGTCGAATAACGGAGGCATATGGACGGAAAGTTAAAAATGGACCAAAGTTGCGAAACTTTTCCATTTGTGGCACCAGAATCGCCACTTTGCAAATGTTTGGACCAAGATTGCAAATGGTGTGATAACACAGGGACCAAAAATGCATTTCGTTCTTATAGAAAAAGTCACCACTAAAATATTCCAATAAAACTAAGTTTAAAGACTTGTCTTACTTAAATACAAAAAATATCCGAATATCGGTATCTAAAACATCATAAATTTCTCTTTTTATTTTCAAGTGTTAAAAATGTATACTTTTATTTTTGTACACGTGTGAAATTCAACTACCTGTTAGTTTTACATATATCCAAAAACTCCTGCCAGTTTCTATCATTATAATTTAGGTTACTTCCAAGTTCAATCCCCCAACCAATATTTGTAGGGTTTCACTCTCTGTATCAAATTCTATCTGGGTCTTAGTTTCTGCATCAATTCCACCACACCACTGCGGCACTGCCTTACCGGAATCTCTCGGTTCCTTATGGTTGATCCCATTTCTGTTGTAGCTTTTTTTTTTCTCATTTGATTCACATTCTTGATTAATTTTATCACATTTTCTTGTCAATTACAGTATGTTGTTAATACTCTTTGTTTCTTTCTAATTCCCATAGAATGGATTCAAATAACAACAATCGTGATAACAAATGATGCAAATATAAAAAAATTAAAGCGTTTGAAACTACGAGTATAAGTCAATTTAAGTATTGATAAATTTAAGTGTTAATGTATGATCACAAGGTGTTTGTATAAATTATAAAGATATATGATAGATTATGTGAAACCGATAATTTCATTCCAATACTGAGATTGAGTACATATACAATTAAAGATGAGAAATAATAGGAGAAAACTTAGCTATACAACAAACCTAATTGACTCAGTATATCTATTTAAATTTCAAATACAAAATACAAATATTAACAAAGTGGCGGTATAACAAATGGCGGGATATATTATTTAACATTCCCCCGCAAGATGGACGAACGTGAAGTGAGACCAATCTTGGAAATGAGCATCTGAAAACGAGGTCTTAATAATGGTTTGGTAAGCACGTCCGCTAATTGATCATCCCCTGCAATGTGTGTGACTCGTAAAGAGCCAAGTTGCACTTTTT